>JAHLJZ010000030.1:0-253141 GCA_025602915.1 Paraphysoderma sedebokerense | reverse complement strand
GATGCTAAGGATATGTACCTATCTGATGCTAAGGATATGTACCTATCTGATGCTAAGGATATGTACCTATCTGATGCTAAGGATATGTACCTATCTGATGCTAAGGATATGTACCTATCTGATGCTAAGGATATGTAACCTAACCTAACCTAACCTAACCTAACCTAACCTAACCTAACCTAACCTAACTTAACCTAACTTAACCTAACCACAAGGTTGACTATTTATCAGAACGTTTTGACATCCTCGGCGAACGTGACACCTATACCCTGGCAAAATTTGACAGATTTTCTACCCGACTGTAGAGCTGAATTCCGCCGCTGCGTCAATAACAGTCTTTTAAGCGCCTGTGGTCATGGTATGAGTGTTTGTACGCAAAGACAGGGAAGATGGCCTTACGGTAACGATAGTTCACCATTTTGGGAGCAACCCTACACGAACGACTGAGGGACGCTCTACTGGAACGTCTACTCTGGTAATCTTGCTTCCGCTAGGAACTGGCAAAACCTGACAGTCTTCCTCCCGTTATGCCGAAACCTGCTGACACAATGCGTAACCGCTTCAGGTGGAGCATCAAGTAATACCGCTGTTGGAAATTGTGGGAACCGTATGGCGATATGCACATCAGAGAACATATTTTGGCCTCACGCCTATGATGCTTCCTCAGCAAACACTGAATCTTACGATGCGAGATGGCAACGGTACGCAAACGTCATCAACCCGATTTCTCGTTGGCAAGACGTTACACGGTTTTCAACAATTTGCATCGACCAATATTTCCAATGGCTTTTATGGGTATGCGAATGTCGCCGAGCATATCGCCTTTGGAGTATGTGGAAATTATATGTCTATTTGCACATTTAACGAAAATACTTGGCCGAATGCCAGTCAATCGCCTACGACATTTGACTCGTATGGTGCGAGATTAGGCATTTACCGTGCAATGTCAGACAATACGTTTTTACGTTCGCCATCGTATTTTACGTACCCTCTTGGTTGCATACCAATTTTCAGCTTCAACGCATACCTTCACCGAATGCTGGGGTGACAGGTCGGTTTGGTCCTACATTACCGCAATGCAGAAGCGCATACTCTTCACAATCGTGGGCTCCAGCAGTTTTTTCGGTATGACGACGCAGGGTATCCAATTGTGGACTGTCCCCGATACAGGTTACAGAATTATATGTGCCGGTGCTGAGGGAGGTAGCAATGTGCATGCGGTGGGTTGGAGGAAGAGGTGCGCGAATGAGAGGTGACTTTAATTTGGTGAGGGGGCAAATTCTAGCGATACTTGTTGGAGCGGTGTGAGAGACACTGGATGTAATGCAGGTGGAGGCGGTGGTTCGTATGTCTGGAGCACACAATCAGCAAGCGAACCATTAATAGCTGCCGGTGGTGGTGGTGGTGGTCGTCATAATGGTGGTAATGGTTTACCTGGGTCGATGACTACAGCCGGTACAGGCACTCACTCATTTGGGCGAACTGCGGGAACACCAGGTGGTGCTGGGTGGAAGAGCAATGGTGCTGTTGGATTCAATGGTCACAATCAGCAATGTCTTCGACCGCTCGAGGGTGGTTTCGGTGGAAGCATCAATGTGAATGCACCAGGGGGGGCGCCAACTGTGGGTGATGGTGGATTTGGAGGCGGCGCGAGTGCTGCTGGTCAAACATGCAGCAGTGGAGGTCCCGGTGGCGGCGGCGGTTACTCTGGCGGCGCTGGTCCGTTCACCAACACCGACTTTACTGCATGCTCCTGGTGGCGGAGGAGGTTCATATAACAGTGGGACAAATCAATTGAACTCGGAAGGTGCAAATTCAGGACATGGTTTTGTCACCATAACCAAGCTATAGACTGGACAATCATACTGTCAGGCAAAGTGGTATACTGTTAAATATTTAAGTAAATAAAGATGATGACTCTCTCGGTGTTTCTGTATTCTCTGAGTGGAGTGAAAGCCGATCCCGATAGCACAACATTCATGTACGACATTAATTCCTGACAACTCCGATTAAACCAAATTCAGAGGAGTATCAAACCCGATTCGGCACACAAAATTGTCAGACCTCTAAATCTCAAATCCCTCATCATCTCGCTTCATCTCATCCTCTTTTTCGGAAAATGTTTCGCCTTTTCGGTAAAACGTGCAAATACTCGGTCCATTTCAGCCAAATCATCCCAGGATTCCTTGCAGAACTGCAGAACCCGAAAATCAAACTTAGAACTTTCATCAAAGAAAGAGTAAACTCCACAAATGCCACAGCGAAGGATATTTATGCTGATTTCATCAGAAACAAGGAGGAATTTCCTGACGATGAACTCATAACCCAAGCACAGGTAACAATTGCAATATTCAATATGCGTCAATCAATATAAACTAATCCAGTTGCTCAGATTTATAGATGGTGGCACACGTTTTTGAATGACACATGGATTTTCGGCGATGTTCAGGAGCAATACCATTGATTTCACAGATGCGATAGAGAGGTGTGCTGTTTTGTGCTGTTAATCCAGTATGTTTGTTTTATCTAACTTATCGCACGTTTTATTAATAGCAACGTGTACTACACCGACACGTTATGGATGCCCGTTTTTCAACAAAATTTGCATGACTTTCGCACCCAGTGCAACAAAGACAGAATCAGGAAACAAAGAAATCAACGTTTACCTACAGGGGTCACGCCGCTTTACTTACAATTACCCCGAACTTTTCAGTTCTTGTTATAAGAATCAAGTTACAGCTGTACCTGTTGAAGTAATCACGGAACTTAAGGAGACAGTAGAGAGGGATGCACTACGTGGACACCTTTTTTGCCCCAACAGTTGCCGATTCAGTGGAAAAAAATTAGATTTGGTGGTTAAGCACGATAACATTTGGTATTGTATATCCAGATGTGGTAGAGGATATCATTCTAACACATGGAGGATTTTGCTTTGACTACTGATTACACCAACTGCATGTATATCAACCACGCGAATTTGTTGAAGGGTTCGGAGACTTCAGTGGAAGGTTACATCAGCTCCTGCGGTCGATTTCAGTATTGATGACGCCCTCTTGTTTCGTATCGCCGATATGATTGAATAATTTTTGTGAAGAAATGAAGTTCAAAGAGCATATCACGATTGTGAAATTATGAAGCTGCTTTACGGATAATGAGCAACAGGCTATATTTCAACCATACGAGTACAGAAGAATTCCAAGAGAAAGGACGATACTTCAAAACTCAACATACAACTCGGTCATGAGAGGAAAATTATATGGTATTACAAATTGGATCCTGCATTCTCCGGCATGGCTGCTAAGACCTACCACAATACAGCTCCATTCTTATTTGAAATTCCATGGATCTAGTCATTCTTCGAACCCATCAATATCCTCAACGTCACTCCTCAATGACTCCATCTCTTTCAACAATTTTTCACTGAAACCATTTCTCTCGAATATGCCTTTCAAAAGCATACATTCACGGATGGCGTCTGGAGAGAGTGAACATCGCGTTTGAGAAATGAGATTCTTGCCACCCGAAAACAATCGTTCAGACGGAATACTAGAACCTAATCACAATTATAGAATATATATTGGTTAATAAATTGATGAAGAACATGAATAGAGATCAATAAACAGCATGTGTTACCACAAATAGCTAAGTAGTCCTTAGCCATCTGGCAAAGTACAACAGATTGCTTCATTGTTGCCTTTTCTTTCCAATAATGTAGTGGGTTTGTATTTGATCGCGCTCTCTCAGAATTCAAATACGACTTCACTTCTGACATCACAGGCGTGTCTGAATCACCATACATCTCAGACAATAATTCGTTTTCGTTGACAGGAGTTGGATTGTTTGGTCTAATGTCAACATCCATTCTCATTGCATAATCCCTGTATTTGGCTTCGAATTGCCTTTCATATCTGTCGATATAATATTGCTCGAATCCATTTTGTTTGAAATATTCTAGTTTGCAACGTGGATCGAGCACTTTTGAAATAGTTAGAAGTCGTCGTTAATAAATATGGTTAGTACTCGGTTACACCCAGAAGAGCACAAAAATGTAGATGACTTACTCATGGCAATGAAGTATGATGGGTTTACATCAGTTTTAACATAGTACGATTGAAGTATCTCGTAACCGACGTCAATGGCCTCAGAAAATGCGGGATCATCTTTGTGCAAAAGCTTTGCATTCTCCAATTTCCCGAGTAGATAATGGTACGCAGGAATCACTGAACCCATGTTTGGAACTGTGTTTTGAGACAAAATTTTCGTAGCGACATTGTACGGCTGTTTAAATGCAAAATTGTATGATCGATTATTTGTATTAATGAAAAATAAAACCAATATTCTTCGTTACTAGTATCCAACAAAGCAGAATCATACCTGTAAAATGCTCTTTAATTTATCCAGTATTATCCATTCGTCGTTAGAGAGTTTGTATTTCCGGAATGGTACATCTCCCTCCACCTCCGTATCAGACCAAAATTTGACAATCGCCCTCTTCATAGATAAAGCACATTCGATCATTTCATATGTGGAGTGCCACCTGGTTTTAACATCAATTACCAGGGTTTGGGGTTCTAAGTCCAGAGTGTTACAGGTTTGACGGAACAAATCAGCTTTTTTGGTGGAACGGCGAATGGTAATGACGAATTTGCGTAGCTGTTTGTGTAAAAACTGAGTTAATTCATGTCTCATGTAACTGGTTTCAATTTCGTACACATGGCTTACTTTCATGACAATATCCCCGACTGAATGTCCGGCGGAATCTGACTCGTCCTCTTGAAGAATGGAAAATTCCTCTTCTTTTTCTTTCCCCTCTGCTTTCAAATACTTCAGTATACTTTGGGCAGAAAGATTAATTGTATGCGGACAGCAGTTGACCACTTGCTGTTCGGCGTTGAAATAAACGCCAAGGGTTTCGAATTTGGATACTAGTGCTCTCATCGCACCCCGATTACTTGAAGTATTATCAGAAGTTATAGCTAAAACCTATTCAGCAAATAATTAATAGAGAACGAATCAACATCGGCGCTTCTAAAACTCTCCACTTCGACGATATCTCAATTTCTTAGTCACTTACCTTGCCTTCGATACGCAGTTCTGAAAAGGAATTAATAAGAGCATCTGCGACTGCGACGCCTGTGTGTGACCCCAACATTTGGACAAAATCTAAATCGACAGATACCAGATTCCAATCATTATCAATATAATGGCCGCTGACACCGAGGAATCCAAATCGGTTTGGTGAGGTCCATATGTTCTGAGTTATACTGATTTTTGAGCTGACATTCTGAGAGTTTTAAATGATGTTAGTAAATACCTGTGCCTCTTGTTGTGTTGCAAGAGAAGGAATCGTCAATTAACCTTCAGTACAGACTTGAGTGCTGACATATACTTTACAAAGGTGAGCTTGATATCATTTTTTACCGTATCTGCGGATATAGGTTGATAGTCTTTGTTGAAATAGATCAAAACTTCCTTCAGGGCTTCACTTTCCACCGATGTGAAAGGCTGATCGTCACGGACAACCCACTTGACAAGCAACTCGCGTGCAAGTTGATTCGAGAATTTTTTCATGTTACTGGTTTTCTATAGTTTTTCATACGAACGTCAAATATTATTTAAAAAACGAAAATCTGAAAAAGAGCAAGAGAGATTTTGACATACCAAAAAGGTCTTCATGGGCCCTGTGCTGGATGATGTTGAAGCGGTTAACTGTCTCCACAGCTCAGCATGCCACCTCTCCATGTGTCTTTTCATTTTACTAGTGGATCCGCTGTGAGCGGACACTCTCCATCGACTTTCCAGCCTAGACGACAATCCAAGTCATTAACGCTGTACTCAAAATAATGCGGAAGTGATTCCACATACCACGGAGCTTTTTCATAACATAGTTCGCATTTCGCAAATCTTACTTTGCCTTCTTTTCTCTCAAGTACAACAAAGCAACCCCCAGAGCTACTCCACACGAGGGATCTTTTCCTTTGACTCTGCAAATCTGCTTCATTGACTTCGGCAGCACCGTCGTTATTTTCTGACCTAGTTTCGTCAGATGATTCGAAATCTTCTTCTGTCGGCGCCACTGACTGTAACTGCTCGTTTTTTATTGTCGAATCCGTTGTTCGGTTGGAAGAAGAATGCTTTATGAGAATACGGTTGGAAGATAAGGTTTCTTTAGTTGGGGAAGCTTGGAGTTTTCTTTTCTTTGACATATTGTCTTCTGTCAATGATTATTGTATGACAAACAATATGCAAATCCAACCTAAAATTTTTCCAATCTGTCCAACTTCAGTCTCAAAACAGGTGACTGCGAGAACTGACGGGCCTCGGCGATCTACACTCTACATTACATGTCCAACTGTATTGCTTCCAAGTCTCAATGACCCATAGAGATCTTGTGATGTGCACTCTCGCAAGGACAATAAACATGGTTCAAGTCCCCCTAACCTAACCGCCATCCAAAGTGTAGTTGAGGCTTTAAACGCACCTTTGCAAGGACAATAGAATCAAGTTTCCTGACTTAACAATGACAACCTGAAACCGATATTCATTTGGTAGGTTGCGTTTCTGCCTATTTTGAAGCGAAAGCATTGCCAGTAAAAGTTGTTCGTACGATTCGCCGAGTTCGACTTCAGCTGACATACAAGTCGCTGATATATTCGTTCTGTCGAAATTTCACCAGATTCAATAATTCCTCCTCTGTTTCACTCCTGTCTGAGAAAGTTTTCGCAGAAATGTCAGGTGTCGGCATCTTCAAACTCTGAAGTGTAGATTCATTAACTGACAATCCGCATGCCGCCCATCTACTGACTTTAACATGAACTTAAGTTTTGAAGTCATGTCAAAGCCTTGGTGGCGGGAATCACCTCCCCACCATGAATGCACTGCATTTCTCATCCGCTCCTGTCTTCGCTATTGACAGGTTCTACGATCTTTCAAGCGACATTCTGAATCTGCGGAACTGTTATCCGGTTTCAACCATATTCATCGAATAAATTACATCAAAGAGTGCTTGTCTGCGGAATCTCAACTCTCGTACGACTCAGCGACTCTGGAAGCTCTCACTATAATGGAACCCAATCCAGACAATCGGATTCATATCAAAGTTTGGAATTTACATAGAGCAATCAACAGATATTTCAACTCTGATTTCTTCGATGCGTTCGAAATGCAGCAGTTTACTCCAGCTTTAGCGAAAGACATAAACATATCTCTTCTTTCTGGACTTGAGGATAGAGCTGGGATTTACAGACAATTATGGGCGATGCCAGCTCAGGAGGTGTTTTCGGTTATTTCATTCTCTCGATTCAGCTATTTGCTTATTGAGATACCTTTCCCACACACTGTTTTTTATGCTGTAGGATTTTTACTACTTAGACCCGCAAAAAATTTCCAATCGGCTCGATGAATTGTTTGAGAATGTAGTTAAAAAGTATAGGGATTCTTACGGTTGGGACGAGGCAAGGCGCTTGGAACACTTAGTGAAATTGGGAGCGGCTTTTCTGGAGGAATTCCTGTATATTCATCCCTTTTCCAACGGCAATGGACGCACTGGCAGGATATTACTTAGTCTATTACTGTCGGAGTTTTCTGTCATTCCAGTGTCATTATTTTTGCGGCAGATGGACCGAGAAGACTATTTGAAATGCCTCCGAGAAGCTCGCTTGTATAATCCGAAGTGTCCAATGGCTCTTGCACGCTTCATATTGGACAGTGTAGACAGAACATTGAGAAACGCTCTATATTGTTTGGATTTATACGAAGAGGTGCGTTCTCAACACTTTCTGCATGGAAAAGCTTTATTTTCTGATAACTAGGGCTGACTTCGGCAATTGATATCCTAGTTACCTAATCTTGAATGAAGATACCGCCATATAAGGCCAGTGTGTCGCATCGGAATAGCTGGTTCCTTACTGCCTTTTATGTAGTTTGAGTCTAAAAGCTAAACTGTCATTCAACATTGTTACTAAAAGTCTGCAAAGGGGTATCAATTTTCCCTTACAAAAGCAATACTTTCAGCAGTCATACTCGATTTATTTTTATTTCTCTGAAGAGTGAATCAGTATATTTGGAAGACGCGTATCAAATACTTTAATCTAAGTATCATCACAGTGTGTATTAAAAGACATATCTATGGTTCTATCATGATTCATTCGGTTAACAAAGCTGGTCGAAGCATTAAATTGTGTGTCCAGCTATACGGTCGCTGGCTTCATTGACAAAGGGTGTCTTCTATTCAGTTATGGAGGGGTAGAAATCAATGGATATGGATGGTTGAAAACGAGAGTTACAAATTACAATAAGCGATCGAATGATTCTTAAAGTTTGACTTTGATTTCTTATTCCGCCGTGCGTACAATTCTGATAACATCACACCAGAGTTACCTGGATTTGAAATCTGCCGGAAAAATGATAGCAGTGAAATTTTGTATTAGCACATTTCGTCATAATGATAACAAGAAATAAATCCCAAATCTAAATATAATCGCTACACAGGATAAGGATATTTCCATCTCAATCCCCCTTCTTCAGTCACTTCACAACATCGGTCCACAACTTCTTTCACCTTAATTTTGAGGCCAACTTTAACGCCGCCACCACCTCCTAATGTCTCTAAATCTTTGCCACTCTTTCCGCCAATCATGTCTTTAATGCCCTTTGCTCCGCTACCGGAACCTTTCCCGCTACCGCTTTCGACAACAGAATTTCTACATTCATCAATCACATCCTTTGTTGGCCAATTCTTTTCAAACCATGAAACAACAGAATTGATATCTTCAAAAGCGTAATCTCCGACGGATTTATTCTCGCCAGTGATTACTTTCCTGATGTCGTTCTCTGTCGGTAATGCTAAAAATCGATGAGGATAATTATAGTAGGTTACAGGTTTGGATAAAGTGAGAGCAGGATTAGGTTTTGCGGTGAAAATTTTATCGACGTCATCATTTGAAACAGCAGAGAGGGTAGCTGGTTTCCATTGTGGTTGGCGTGCCGGTTTGGTGAGGAGACGGGAGGTGACACCTTCGGCGAAATCATGAGATTTCTTAAAGTGGACAAAAAATAGGTTAGCGAATCATAAGACAAAGAAATATTAGCATTAACGGCGTGCAGCAAAAGCTACTGACAATCCGCCAGAACTCTACATACTGCTGCATGGCTCGACAACGCCCATTCCATTCGGAAGCAAGAAGCAATGTCAAGCTTTTTACCCTCTCTAATCTGTTTGAGAGTTACTTTCAATGAAGACGGCGACATTGTTTGTAAAGTTTTCAATGTTTTCTGCGCAAAATCACCAGTCTATGAGAAGCGTGATGCAAATTCAGTGAGTTGATATACCCGTTAAGAGAGAGACGTTCGACATTACCTCCTTTTCCAAAGCTGCCAGAATTTCTTCGACAGTATCAAAACCAAAACATCTGTCAATGACTTCTCTGTGTTGTCCCAATTCTAATGACTTTTCTGGAACTTCAGTGAATTCCTCGACAGCCGCATTCACGACGCTCCAATCGCTGGTCTCAAGCTCGCACAATCGTTCTTCCAAATCCGGTAGTCTTTGCGAGGGAACATAATGTGTTGCAACACCGGAAAGGAACACATCAGATCCTTGCAATCGAGCACCAGTAAGACCAAGGTAAGTTCCGAGTTGTCCGTCGAGACGAGGGAGGAAGAATGAACCACCGACATCGGGGTGAAGACCGATTGCAGTTTCAGGCATGGCGAAGAGGGTATTTTCGGTGGCAATACGGAATGGAGCGTGAACGGAAATACCAACACCACCGCCCACTTTGTAAGTTTATGGTAATTTAATTAATGAGATAATGTGGTAATAATGGAACATTGATTAGTTCCACAATGAATTAAACGGCAGGCCAAAACTACCTGACAAAAAATATATAATTTTGAAAGAGATAACGTACTTGTAATGCCATTCAAGAACGCCACTACTGGTGTAGCTGAGGTTGCAATATAGTGGTTCAAATTATATTCTTCAAAGAAAAATTGTGCAATATTGTTATCGCCGGATTTTCGTCGCAATATCAAATCTACCGAAAGTAAATAGCAAATTAGCTTAGCAACTGGTATCCAATAAATTTAGGGGAAATGGTGCAAAGATATATAACCAACAATCAAATTACCTTTGACGTCGCCACCAGCGCAGAAAGCCCTAGGGTCGTTCGATTTAATAATAATTACATTCACTAAGTCCGACTGTTCCCAGGCCTTTGGTGTGGTGTTAAAGCATTATAGAGTAAACATTGGAATAAAAAGATAGGGATGTTAATCCATATTCAAAGTTATACGATGCTGAGCATCAATTTATAAAGTAAAATCAATCGAAACAAAACTGAAAATCTCGGGGCACCTGTAACTGGGGCATCAAATTTCTAATCATTCCTAAATTCAAAGCATTCAATGCACTAGGTCTATTCAATATAAAGATTCTTCCACCCAGCTGCTTTCGGTGAAGAATTTCTATTTGCGGTTCCTTCTCTTTATTGTTTGGCGCCGAGCCATTCGTGGATTTTTGAGAGGTATTAGATTTTGAAGAATTGGAAGAAGACATTTCTCTAATTTGTGAGTTGTTGAGGCGAGAATTCAGAACAGACAAAGATCGCTGGTTTGAGGATAAAAGTAGAGATCGAGATGGCGCTGCAACTTGACGAAAACGGCAGGAAGAGGAAGGGCGAGAAAGGACTAATGTGCGAAGAGAAAGAGCTACGGGAGATAGTCGAGGGATGGTCATTTCATCAGACGTTACAACATATGATTCTAGATGTGGTATGGTAAATTTAGTTTTGTTGTAATGATGAAAACGGCCCGAGTGGAATTTTTGTTTGTTGCCGCGCGCATCGATACGCTCATCCGACGATAATTTAGATAAATTCTCTCGATTGAAGAATGGCAGATAGAGACTATAACAAGGAAGATAAAGACGATTGTGCTGTGAATAGAATTCTGTTGTGATCTGAAAACAATTGCTTCTCTTATATATTCACAGTTTTCATCGAAGGCATGAAGGAATACAGTCTTTGCACTGTAAGTAAGCGGGTTCGTTGAAGATATATTGAATACTCGGTGTTCCAAGATATGATCTTCCTTTCCCAATTTAAAGATTAATCTGTCCATTCTCCTTCCAAGTTTCTATCTTTGCCTCAATTTCACTCAAACAATGTTCTACCCGACTCATTGCTAATCTCAAAATATCTTCAGAGCTAGCATAATTCCACCTAAACCATCCCTCCTCCACACAGTTAAAGGCCGTACCAACCGTTAAATAAACACCGCCATCAATCAATTTGTTAAACAAATACAACTCCGCTGTTGTCGGTGGTTTCTTTCCTCCACCTAAGTTCTTGGCTGATTCGGCTTTGAGGTATCCTTCGTACATCTCTTTTGGAGGAAGCCACTTTCTTAAATCAATCCACAGAAAGAAGCCAGCGTTACAGGGTTCATAACTTATGCTTAACTTATCCAAGAAGGCCGTCACAACATGATAACTGTTTTTCATCCTTTCCAGATTTGTGGCCAAAAAGTTGTCAATCCATTGTGAATCACGAAGCAGACGGGTAAGAACGTGATCCGTAATTGATGAGACGCAGGAAAAATAGGCCAAGTTCTTAATTTGATGGTGGAGAAGTGTGTTGTACGTAACGAGGCAACCAACTCGAAGACCGTTAGAACAGAAATCCTTATAAGAAAAGGTCAATTACTTGAACCAAGCATCTCTCAAAACGTCGAAATGTATAAGAAATAAGACAATACTTTTGAAAACCCCCACACAAAATGCGTTTTGTCCCAATCCACTTCATTCTCGTCATACGCCAAGATGCTTTCGAAATTCTGATCACCCCACACACTTAAAGCATATATTTCATCCATAATCACATGTAAATCATACTTTTTAGCAAATTTCAGAAAACTGATTATTTCATCTTTGGAATACACTCTGCCTAACGGATTATTCGGATTACACACTATCAGAGCTCTAATCGATTTTACCTTGCCCGTATCAAGGGCAGAACGGTAGGTCGATTCGAGGGTCGAGGTGGTTATAGACCAGTCGGGGGAGTGTGATGGGATCGGAATGGGTGTGACGTTGGATCGAGTCGTCAAGTCGAGATCAAAACCGCCCTAATTGTGGACGGAACTATGTGTGAGTACAGACTCCTAGAAATTTCAGAGCAGACGGATATATTTAAGAACACACATAATAAGGAGAGGGGATCAGTATTCCATCCCCTGCATCGGCAATACACCAGACCAAAGAGTCAATCGTCGATCCGCATCCTACATCATTTCAGGTAAGCAATCAAAAAGTGCAAGATGCGCGGAACGGAACCCTCAATGGTTAGCCTTGGCTTTGCCCAAGCCTACTGATCAAAGAAACATCTACCATTATGAGCAGTAATATGATCTGGATTCAAGGGCCTCTTGGGTTTTAATTTTCGATTCAACAAATCAATGATAGCTTTTCTGAATTCCAATGATCCGTAGAAAGATCCGTATCGTAACTGCTTGCCAGATAAGTGCAGGCCCATTGAATTGATCTTTTGCGTTTTACAAGAGTGTCAATATTCCAAGCTCTGTATACAAGAGAACAGAATAAGACTGCTTTGACCTTATCAGAGAGCTCGCTTTCCATCAAAGTGTTCTCGGCGACGCCCATATTCAGGATGCCGTTTGGGTTTGTCTTTGGATCGTATGGATTATGGGCAGCCCGAGACATGCCTTCGGCCAAAAGATGTGTTGTGTGCGAAGACGCCCTCACGGACAGAATGCGGTTGGCCATCGGTAGATACTAACTCTGTTGAATGAATTTGTCTATGTATTATTGAATGGATCGTTCAGTATGTCGTATGACGGTGGGCCGCTTGCAGAGGACATAAATCACGTGCAGATGAGACTTAAGTCACGTGACTTATCTCCGCAGAATTCCTCCGGCCAGAGCGAACAAGGCCGTCGTCGCAGATTGCAAGATACAACAGGAAAGCGATGACTCTGCAGTTGCCGTCCATCTCGCAGGAGGTCGAGCATGAGCCGCAACATGAGGGGTTCGAGAAGATTGGCAAGACGGCTTTCGCTATTGCCGCTGTGTTTGCCGTCGCTGCGACCGCAATCTCCGTCTACACTATGTGGCTCCATATCAAGAATTACAAAAACCCGAGCCAACAACGACAAATTATCAGAATTCTTTGGATGTATGTTATAGAAATTTAATTGGTTTCCAAGTGGCGGTTATTCTTCTCGCTCTGGAGTTGTCTGCTTGATTATTTGTGGTCATCCGAAGACTGCCATTCGCGAAAGTTACTAGCAAATGCTACTTAATATTAGACCTTTGTATACTGACATGTCATTGAATCTTTTTCAACAGGGTTCCTATATATGCCATATCTTCTTGGATATCACTAGCCAATAAGTCAATAGCAGATTACATTGAAACTGTTCGGGATATGTACGAGGTTAGCGTCAATTGCCCTGGTTACTCTTTCAGATCAGACTCGGATCGTCTAATTCTATGACTATTCCCAGGCATTCGTTATTTATGTATTCTTCAACCTTCTTATAAGTTATCTTGGAGGCGAACGAGAGCTACTGGTTAATCTGAAAAGAAGGCCTCCTACCGCCCATATGTTTCCAGTCAATTTATTCAGTAAGGAAATGAATGTAAGTGCTCCAACATTACTGGAATTTCCGTATTTGTCAACTGATTGGAAGCTTAAAATCAACACTACGTTCTTCTAATTAGGTAGGGCATCCCGATACATTCGTGTCAATGAAACGGTATGTCTAGTAAAGGAACAGCTCATAGCGCTTCGATAGCCAACTGACTGCTGATTGCTAATTTTCCCACTCAAAAGGGGCATCCTACAGTTTGTATTCCTGAAACCAATCTTCTCTTTCCTTACTTTAGCTATGAAGTCATCAGATGTGTATCAGGAAGGGTTTATTTCCGTGAGTTCAGGATACGTTTGGGTCACTTTTCTGTACAATATCAGTGTCAGTGTTAGCATGTATTGCCTCGTCATATTCTTCTTCGCAACTAGAAGAGATTTGGACCCATATCGGTGTGTATATTATACTTCTCCCGTTCTGCTTGCTTGATCGTCGATTCATGTCGATTTTCCTTCCATCACAGACCCGTACCGAAATTTCTGTGTATCAAAGCCATTATCTTTTTCTCGTTTTGGCAAGGTGTAGTGATATCGGTGCTAGTTTATCTGGGTGTTATTCGAGAAGGTTCTCTTTGAATGATTTATGACTTATTTGCAGTGTTCTCGTTTCTCCAACTAAGTTCTTCATACTTATTCACAGCGGGTTCATACTCTGCGGACAACATTGCACGAGCGCTACAGGATTTCTTAATTTGTTTGGAAATGGTTGCGGCAGCCTATGGACATTGGAAGGCATTCAACCATAGTGAATATTTGATTGACGAAGGCGTAAAACTTAGCGCCAGAATGAGTGTACCGTTTGCTGTGAGAGATTCAATTGGATTGAAGGTTTGTCGCACTTGTCATAATGCATCTAATCTCTCAGAGTCTTCGACATTATTATAGTCCGGATATCGCGGCTAGCATGAACTAATCTTCGATTCTTCAATGATATAGGACGTTGTCTGTGATTTCCGCCATACAATCAGAGGAACGAAATTTTATTATCACTCTGCTGCCGAAGCCTTATTGCATCGGCTATCTGAAAATCAACGAACAAAGTTGGAAAGATTCTTGGCCCGTTTAGGAATAAGACGCAAATTTGGCCAATCCGGGCGTGTTGTCACTGTTCATGGACCTGGGTATTTCTCTGTCGAAGAAAGGAAAAGATTAGATAAACTGAAAAAGAAACGTAATCCTGTTACGGGCAGGGATATGGAACATATGGATGATGAGGAACAAGTAAATGAAGGGGAGGATAATGATGGACACAACGAAAGCACGTCTCTACTGGGTGGACGAGCGAGTTCAAGCTATACTGCCATATCTCCCTCAACATCCAATTCAGTTTCAATTGATATCTCCGAATCAACGCCGTACCATGCGAGGACAAACGCAGCTGCAACCTCAAATAACTCTTCTTCGTCGCCCACATCTCCTACGACACCGTTCTCCCCTGATCCCGACTCCACTGTCATCACGGAACCAATTGTTTTTGCAGATATTAACCCAACATCCGAGATTGAAGACTTGTATCGGCAATCAAAGTTGTTGGTATATGGTGACTACAATTACCCAGTCATGAACGAAGAAGTAGAATTTGAATATATGAAAGCACAAATGGACAATATAATGGAGAATGCTAGGAGAAGGAGTCTAGGAAGATTTACAACGGACGAGACAGATAATGGAGGCGGGAGCAATCCAGAACCGATGTCGAAGGGGTATCAATCGTCTACGCTGATTGAACCGACACCGCCGACGACGACGTTGCCTAGCAATCAAAACTTAGCAACAAAACAGAAATCGACTTTGCCATCTCCTGCATCAGGGACGCAACAGTCTTCCGGGCCAAGTCAACTCAAAGCTCAACGTTCATCGAATCAAAGCAACACTGAAAGTAAAGATAAATCGAAAAATAAGAAAGTTGTGCTGATAGATATTGATGATAAAAGTTCAAGTAGTTGAACGACCTCTCCACTGTAAGCAAAATGTGATATAAATAAATTATGTTCAACACTGATGGATATGAAAAGTAAAATTCGTCTTTCAAAATAAAGCTCATGAGGTTGAAAATCGGTAGTGAGATGAACTAAATATGACTATTCCAACATTGATAATATGGTAGATATGGACTGCAAACTTCGTTATCCTATCAAAGTTCAAGTTTAGTTTGGTTAAGTTTCCCTTCGCCTCTCTTCCTTGGTCGTGACGACTTTCATTGAATCAAATTAATAAATCAAAATTTTAATAGGACACTTTATTGTAAGTTCATTCAAAATCGAAATTATCTCTACCTTATTCCGCATGCTAGAAATCATTTTCCAGACCCAGCATTCCCCATTACATAAGATATTCAATTACACGATACAAGATGTACCACCATTCACAGGCACTACCACTGGCCCGAGATCATAGTATTAAGCATTGTACTAAGACACTAGCTACCATACAGATATATTGCAATTAACACTGCAACGTAGCACGGAAAAATAATCAAAATGCCATTTACTCTTCCTGTCCTGAGAGAAACTCAAAGAGTTCAAGCAACATTCAGCATCATCCTGACTCGAGCGTCATTGTCAGATCTAACAGTTTGAATAATTTTCATCCACATCTCCATCCCTTTTTCGTACTCCTCTTTTTGTGATCGATCCCTGCTAGAGATTTCATGCCCCAATCTTTGAGATTCATTGACAAATCCAAATCCGTCAACACCCCATAACCATTCAATTTTAGTTACACCTTTCTTCACAATTTTGGCAACACCCAACCGAACGTCGATCACCGGGTCCGTACTCAGTTTCGCTAAAGACGGCAAAACGAACTCTAAAAAATGATACGGTGCGATGTAAGTGAGAAGATCGTGAATATAGGTGGTGTATGCAAGACGAGGACGAAATGTGGTGGAGTCCGCTAGATTAGTCAAAAGTGTGAATAAAGCAGAAATCGGAGTCAGTGAGGGAGAAGCGGAAGTGGGAATTGTGACATTGGGAAGGGTCGGTGTTGCAGTTGGAGTGTTCGTATTGTCAGTTGTGCTGGGAGAATGCGCATCGGATTGTGATGAAGGTGTTAAGGAAACAGGTGGGAAGGGGTATTCCGCGGGTATCGATTTTTGGCCAGTTTGAGTTGGAGTCGGCGTCAAACCTGAAGATGATGGGGTATCTGGGGTATTTATGTTGGATGATTGAGGTAATGATGACGTCGGAGTTGGGGTCGAATTTGTTGGTGTGATGGATTGGTCCGATATAATGGATGATGGCGAGAGCACACCCGACAGTGGGGCTGCACAATTCGGTAACGATGAAGCCGGAGTTAGATTAGGAACCAAAGTACTTATTTCTTGACTTTCCTTCTCTGTTCCTCCCTCTGCTGTGCCTGACTCTTCAGTTTTAACTTCCTCGCGATGGCGAAGTAGTTGATACAGTAATCTTAAACTTCGTTTCATAGCCTTCCTGACTTCTTCCACCCTATCCTCCATTAACCTCCTAACGACCTCATTCCACAACCCACAAGCTTGAGAAACAGGCATCAAGTGATACCATAAATGTATCGAGGATGCAAGAGTTTTCCGTATTCGCCAATTTGAGGAATTAACGTAATCTAATGGTATATGAAAGTATTGTGATTGTAACACTGGCGGTAACAAAGCTAAGAAATACGGAAGTCTTGGCAAAAGAGCTGATTGGATCTAACGGAGGAACAAGTTGGATAAGTTAGCATTTCGTTAGTCCCAATTGTTAAGGATCCGAGCAATGAGCAATATGAAAAAAATACAAGAGCGAATAAATACATACCTCGTCGTGATCAGTCAACCAAAAATCGACACAGCCTTTTAATTCACCATCCACTACATCTTGTCCCAGAATTCTAGCAACAATAGGTAAACTCTTAACCAAAGGTCTCTTCACATCCAAGGCTTCATCATGCGCAAGAGTTAAATACAATCCTCGTAGATCGTTCCAATATGATTTGCCAAGTGTGTAAATTATTCCTGGTAAGTGATATGCAGCCTTTAACGTTTTATCCGAATCTTTCCAGCGGAGCTGGGACAACGTGAAATGCGAGACTAATATATGTGGGACGGTCGGGGATGAAGGAGGAGGCGGGGGCTGAACACTATATAAAGGTGGCAATGTGGCGAAGATAGTCAGCGTTGCAGTATCATTCGACGATGATTGTGAATTGGCATTTGAGAGCGTTTGACGAGATATTGAAGAAGAATTGACCCCGTGACTGTAATCGACACTATCAGAGGTCAGGCAGGGCATTGACTTGCCGAATTGAGGGTGACCTGGGAAATAAAACAGAATGTCCTCCCCGGTATCACTGTCATCATCATCATCTTCTGATTCAGAAGGAGGGGAACTTAAATCGTCAATCTCACTATTTTCTCCATCATCAGACGAGTATCCGTCCTCACTGTCTGACACTAATTCGAACATTGCTCGACCTTTCTCGCCAATATTGACGTTGGAATCAATCACATCACCCTCATTCAGCGCTTTGATGGGCACGCTTCCAACCATTTCCTGGCTCGTAGTGGCTTTGTCGCTCACAACATTGTTCTTATTATGCCATTGCCAGGCATAAACAACGATACACTTGGCCAAACCATGATACATCCCGTCTTTCACGCTTTTCGAGACATCTCCAAGTAACTTGGAAATGACGTCAAGCCCCCATGTATTCTGTTTCTGTTCTGATAATTTGGGTAGGATGGCGGGTATGATATCAGCGACGGATCTCCGGACATTCCACATCGAATCATTTGATAGGGTGCTTAAAACGGGAAGCTTCAGAGGTCATTCGATTAAAAGAACGTAAATTTGACGTACGAAAAACAAGAAGGACAGTGTCAATATGCTTTTAAAACCAATAGAAGGGTAATAACTTATATACATACGATAGTGCTTTCGATCACGGACGGTGTACACTTTTCGCCAACAATCCACGCTTTTGCTGCTTCCTTCTTAATTTTCAAGTTTTCACTGAATGAGTGCTTCTCAATCACTGGAATGAATTTAGCAACCAGAGCATTATCAAAGAATATATGACACTCATAAACAAGCTAAGTCCGAACGGTATCAGTCGTCGTGTCAATCTTATCGCATAGAGAAATATAGGAAGTCAACTAACCTCCAAACAAATTCGGACAATTTCTTCAACTTTCCTCTCCACGGCGCTTCTTATGCTTTCTCCTTTTCCTTCATTTCTCAATCCATTTATACTTCCACTTAAACTTCCGATTTCGTCCCAACTATTCTGCCGACTCAAATTTGAACCAGATTTAACGACTGATCCAGAGGATTTGGTTGAGGAATCTGAACCGGAAGAAGAGTACAAAGATGAGAATGAAGAGCTTGACGATTCTCGTAGGACTTTTTCCTCCTCATTTTCAAAATTGAGAATAAATATTAATCCGTTCGTCATTTCTTCGTAATATGAAGGTGTAGGTGGTACTGAAGTAACTGACGGTCGACGTGAAGATTGCTGCGATGAAGATGAATAAGGAGGCTGGAGTAAGTACGGATCGGTTGCAGGTAATGCGGACACTTGAGCAGAACTTGACGTCTGATTCGATTGGTAAGCTTGTGTGTGATTGATAAATTTAGGTGACTTTGGTGGAGCGTTAGGTATTGACGAGTTTAACGATCCTCCAGTTGAATTTTGAGAATCGCTATTCCCCCGCTTCACATATTGCATCGCCTGGTCTGTGTCCAGTGTAATAAGCTCGGATATCCATTCCGCGACTAATTTTGCCAATTCTCTTGAAGGTTCCTCAGATACTGCTGACAAAAGTTGTTCTTTCGCTTCTCGCTGGACAGAGGGGGTCGAATCCATGAGTAACGGGAGCACAAGCGACGTAAGAAAATGCGCTGGTAAATATGTGGTATAAACTTGGGATGTGGCGGATGGTTGGGGTGAAGAAACCGACTCAAGTCGCATCTGTTCGACTAAGGATGGCAACGAGTCGGTTGATTTCGTGAGCGGAATGTGACTTGACTTGATCTGTTTGTCAACCAAGACGGATTAGGAACAATCGTACTTGTCAGCTAACGAAACTGATTGCAAGTGTAAATAAGTGATTTAAATGGGATAGTTTGACATACCTCTCCATACGCAAGTAGTAATCGTTTTAACCCTTTTGCAAAAGCCTCTCGAACAGCGGTGTCTAATTAAAGTACAGTGAAAGACAACACGCCACATTTTAGTGTATGAGCAATCAAACAGAATCAAAATTGAACTGATCAAATAATCAAAATTATATCCAAATTGAATTCAAGTGAGACAAACTAAGAAAACGCTAATAAATCGGAGTAACTCCCCACTTGGAAACAAACTTCAACGACAGAAGAGAATCTAACACGAGTACGAAGTCGAAAACGAACCATTATCTGTAACCAATTTGTTTAGAATAGGAAGAACAGAATTAAAAGTACTCTGTCTAGTAATCCTTGGTAATATTGAATCTAAATGTCTGGTAATGTACACTCTATGAGTTAGAACTTTTGCCTTTCCGTATTGGCGTATTTTTTCGGCAGGACGCAAAAATTCGATTTGGTCGATAGGAACATAGTGGTCTGGAATATAAATAATTTCGGAAGATGGCTGAACAAATTGCTCTACTTCTCCCGCTTCTTCGGATGAGCCGGAGTTTGTCGTCGCACTTTCAGACTCGGAGAAGTCGAAGCCAAAATCTGTTGCGTTCGTCCGGTATTAGTCTGAGGCGGTGATGGATACAATAAGGATTAAAAAGTGATGAGGATGAACAGACTACGCACCGGCCATATTTCTCTTTCAGTTATGTCCTTTATATTTGTGAATCTGACAGCGAAAAGATGATTATAACAAAAGCAATCTTAAGCAGAGGTGGGCGATAGAGTTGGATTGTGCAATTGTTTTTTGGCTGCTCAGAAATCAGGGATATAATAGTTCTCTTTCTTCCGGAGAGGTGGAGGATGAACACAAGATATGTCGCAATCCAAATACCGTTGGATAGACTATGGATGGTATTTGATATATAGATACGGTCTATATATTCACACTCTCGATTATTGCGACATTATTGTCTATCAAATGACACCATCGTCTCCACTTGACTCGCGATCATTCGCAATTATAGCCCTGGGATGCAAAACCATTAAAAAAATCATAAAAAAAACATACTAAACTGACAACATACTCATACTCTATTGGCATATGATTACAAATAGTGCATTCGATTAAACCGATTCAATTTTCCACGAATTATTATCTGTACAGTCTTGATATACTTTTTTTATTAATGCGCAAAATACTATTTTGTTACAAGATGACATTACTTCCGTTGCCAGCGGCGCCCCAACTCGATCGCACCATTTCGCCTGTTCTTTCAAGGATCCCTACGACAGAATCATGCGCCAAACATTCGTAAGCCCTACCTACGACTTCATGAAAGTCTAGAGTTGACGAAAACGGCCAACAACACGGTTTTGAATTCAACTGTGACGAAATCAATATATAAACGCAAAAACAGACAAGTGGAATTACGATAGACGCCACTAGGACTTTAATGGATAAACAAGCGGTTGATGATTTGGATTTATATGAATCGGACGATGATAACTGTTCCTCTTCCAAAGTTAGTCCACTCGAAAATGCATTCTCGAGACCCGTTAATTTCTACCGTTGCATACTGTTAGCATTCTCGGCTTTTAAAAAGCAAAATTGATGACCTCGTGGATTGAAAATTGATCACAAACCTGCTTTTCCAATCTCGATACTTTCATCAAATTATCTTGATCAAAGCTTGGATATCCTTCATCGCGACTCTCGTTTCTCCTAAGTGCAATCCCTCCAGAAACTCGACTATTACTACCCCCAACGCCTAAACCACTGACAATAGACTCTGTTAGAACGAGATCATCGTCATCGTCGAAACCTGTATCTTCATCAAGGGCATGTTCATCATCTTCTTCATCGTCATCATAAGTCTGAGATCTCGGATTTCCGGTTAAATATTTGTTTGAAATAGCCGTCAGCATTCTGGAAGGTGACAGCATAGATAAACCCGAGTATGCAGAATTTGACCGTGATAAAGATCTGGAAGGTGTATTTGATGTACTCGAAAAAGATGAAGGCTGAAAATTTGAAGTGATTAATGAGGGCGACGGGTGCTTTGAATACTCTGCCAACGATTTGGGCAGTGCCTTGGTGTTACTGAAAGTGCGATAAGGGGTCGAAGGTGAGAAGGATGGTTGATACGGGTTTGGTGTAACCGATACAGGCGATGCAGGTTTCGAAAAACTGCCTCTAAACAAGCCACTTCGATTTTCGTGCTGCAGCCTGACATCGGCTGAATGCGTTATTCCAAAACCTTTGGGCCACGAAAATTGGTTTACATTCTCGGGATTTACATCCATTCGTCCATTAAATTGATTGCTACTTCCAAATGACCCCAATTTCGCCGAGGCTCCAATCGACCAGGGTATGGGTTTTTTCTTATTCGGGTCAGGAATCGCTGGTATTTTGAAAACATGTGGTATCGTTTTAGGGGTTTGTGAAGGTGTGTAGAAAGGAGTATTCGGTTGGGAAGATCGGTCCGCGGCTCTCAATGACGGACGAGCCCGGTTGGTGAGGGAAAGGCAGTTTAATATTTCTTCAGGACCGTGTACGTCGGAATGCTGGGAGTCGATCAGTGTTAAGTGAAGATAAATCGCAAGGTTAAGGATTTCCATAAGCAAACATACCGAAGCCGACGACGGTGGTGTTGAGGTAGACATTGTCAAATCAGATTCATCTTGATTCACGTTTAATCCTAACATGTTTTTCTTCTCATTCAACACAAATCGGGTTCCCACTTTCTTCAGATTCAGAAATTTCGTCTGGTTTAAAACCAATCTGACCATCGTGGCCCCCTATCAGCGGATCAATATTAGAGTATCGTAAAAATGTGGATCAGCTTAACTTACTATGAATTCTGTAACTATGGCAGCGGCATGGCACAGAAGAAATTTCTTTGAGGAATAAGCGTTGGTTGAGAGGTAAAATAATGACATCCGGATGACACTAATTATCCACATGATAACCTGCAATCAGTGTAAAGTTTAGTCATGCGGATATGGCGCAATTAAAACAGACAAAAATAAACGCACAAAGTGTTGGACCCGAATCCTTTTGAGTTGGGAAGATAAGTGTGGTTGATTCCGCCGTAGATTCCACAGTGGGTTCAGAAATGGAACGACGAGTGACGATAAATAGAACGCAGGGAATATATAAGTGGGAAATTCGTATTCGATGAGGGAATAGTATTGTTCGAAAAGCCCTGTTAAGGTAATATCAGTATATGTTTGGAACAAGCTTCTGGTATAGTGAAGCAGCATACTTAGAGAATGAAAGCCAACAACACTACAAATGATGCAAAACGGGATCCAAGATGCAATCCAGCAAGATAAGGCGACAATTACAGGAGTATCTTCTCTGAACACATTACTGGAAGTAGCTGAATTCACCATTCGCTGTCGTTTGGCGTTGGCATGTAGCAATAACGATTTCAGTCTGTGTAGCTGATGGTACAGTTTCTTATCTACAGTTCTTTGACATTGTTCACAAGATATCGGATATCGTTGATATAGCCTGTGTCGGTAGTCTTCTACTTGCGCATCTTTTGAAAGGAAATCGGGGTGCTGCAAACAGACATTAAATCATAGGGAAAACAGTGTCAACAACCTTTTCAAAAGGAATAGGACACACTAAATCAAAGTAAGTGTCACAACATACATCATCTTCGGGTACGAAATTTGCCAATAAAGATGTCACTAATCGTTGATTTGTGATACACACATCACAAAATACTGGATCTGTCGTTTGTTGTTTTGGATGATGCGTGGAAACTGATTTCTGGATGTCGGTATTTAATGATTCGTCGTACCATTCCTCTCGAGGTATCATCTCGCCATTCTACAAGCATAGAATTGTTAGTTTAAAAGTAAAAACAGTATTTGTCATGCTGAAAGAGAAGCTGCAGATGACCTGGTCGAAATCGTTGTGGTTGAGACATTGTCGACAGTACCAGTGATGTGGGGATTCACCAGGAGCCAGAGCACTCTTCTGATTGCAAAAAAAGCAAACCGCCGAAGATTTTCTGAAGCCGAATAGGCCCATTAGGATGGAGATGGCAATGATGCAATATTCCTATGTTAATTGCTTTTCGATGTCTTCTTCTGCCTTTGTGTTTGTGCTTTTTGACAAAAATCTAATTTGGCGGAGGCGCCGGGATGCTCTGATCAAGCTTGAAAAAAAAAATCAAATTCATCTTATTTCGCTATTATCACTTCATTTGAGAATCGGCGTCACAATCATATGGCCTGCAAATGCATCCACGATAGATTGGGCGATATAATTGTTCATTTTATTATTCACGTAGCAAGCTCAATGACTCCCTAGACATTGAGAATTGGTTTCTCATATGAAATACTCATATGCAACTTTCGACGACATGAATTTGAGTTCAAATAATTAATCCTTCGTAGTGACAAAATAGTGCTAAAATTGTCTTGGCCACCATGGAACAATCATTTTGAGCTTACGCAAAAATGAAAACTTTGAATGGATTAATTATGTCGCGACTGCATCGGACAAGGAGAATTTTAAATTAAATAGTACATATATTTGAAAAGGTTCGAAAGTGGCGACTGTAAGTTCTTTGTCTCTAATTTCAAGCAGCGTTCCTTGCGCTCTTTTCAAGTTGCTCCTTCTGAGCAGGAGTCACCCAATTCTTGCTACTGGTTAAACTTTTCTCACCAGTTTCCACAATCTCGATTAAAATATCCATCGGCTTGTCGAAATTTGATAATTTCCATTCTTCGATAAACTTTTGCTCCCATTTTAAATCTACATTCAATCCTGTGGTTTGTTCACGTTTGTTCAAATGTGCGCATTGTATCCGCAAATGCCGGGCCTTTGACTCTGGAATCATCATGAAGTACCTAATTTTGAAATCGCAATAGATCTCACACCATTAGTTCAATGTTGACAATAATAACTTTAGATATTCAAACAATAAATACCCTCCATCCACATAATTCCGTCCCTCGATATACTGCAATTGAGAAATTAAAACTGGAGAACGATCAGATCTGTTCTGCTCTGGTACGACGTCAGTTTTTCTCAGTTCTTCCAAATATGTCTCCTACAAATACTTTGAATTAAGAAGTAAATGAAGATATTGAGAACTTGTGGTTTCGCTCTGACTGAAGTATCTATCTACCCTCAACAATCGGGGAACATATATTTTTGACCAAGAATTTAAGAACTCCGTCTTAGAGGCATAAACTGCACAGATTGCTGGCTGGTTAAAAACTGGATTCGAAATACATGACAATCCATATCAAGCAATTAAAAGTAAATACATTTAATGTGTGTGCTTGGTTCCACTGGAATAATTTAAAAGAGCATACATTGCCTGGCGTCTATTTCAGCAGCGGCAAACTTATCTAACACATAAACTCCTGTACCTAATAGTGTTGATCGCTGTCCAAATTGAAATGCAGGAGTTTCCTTCTCCATTTGTGGAATTAAAGCCTTGCTTGTCGGCATGCTATGGATAAAAGAAAGAGTAAATATGATTTAACTGTTCTTTTCGAACGAATTTTGATTTTACTTACAATCCTACTAATTCAAATTCGCAATTTCGGCCTTCGATTTGTAAAAACTTGTTCTGGGGACAAAATTCACCAATTTTTGACGGATCGAGTGTCTTGACACCTGAGTAATATCGTTAGCCTAAACCGCATGAAATAAACAGTCATCCAGCAATATATACATACAGAAGAAATCTCTTATGCAGTCCAGTGCAGATCTGATATGCATACATGAGACTGTACGCATCGACAGAAACAGCACTAGTAGAGCCAAAAACCGCAGGATAGACGACATTGTAATACGAGAAACCTAAAGATGAATGTGCAATAAATGTTGACCATGACTAGATATAGCAAATTCTTCAGAGTTTCATCTTGCTCGATTTCCCGTCACTCCGAAACAGTTACGTCGGGAGAGAATGAAACATACGAAACGATAAAATCTTTGGATTGGCCGCAAGATTCTGCGATAATAATACCGATTTTGAGAATGTGCCTCTCAGTCGACAAATCTATTGTCGAAATTCTTCTGATCTCTATGTTTAGCATCTCGTTCATTGATAACAAGTAGTGCGACCTTGGACATTGCTGCTTTTCCATACATATCTTCAATAATAGTCTATATTGGATGCGGACTAGCATTAATAGCTAAATATAATAATAATAATATAATCCAAAAAAACAGAATCGAGTAATAATCATCAAACTCTCCTTTCTTTATGTTTTGATTTTCCAGCAAGAACAAACTATATTTTCATACCACCAATTACAGATTCACCTCTGCAACCATTCTCTATATCATTTTTTTTTTTTGGAATCACAATGGTGAAATTAAATAGTGTGACCGACCAGTACTACGTATAATTGTCATTCCTCCACTTTCATTATTTACTTCCACTTTGTCCCTTGTTGGGATTAAATTTTCGAATCTCCAGACACCATTTACAATCTTAATTCTCCACCACGCATCAGCATATTTATGCTGCAAATCAGGATATAGTGGTGGTTCTTCACACTCGAATTTCAAATCGTCTATTTTTGATTCTGAAATCATCATAAGGTAGTCTGGTCTAAAAGTGATATGCATACGGAATCAGTTTACAATTCTGATCTGTTTCAGTGTATCAAATCTTACTCACTCAACGTCATCCTTGCTCCAAACAAAATCCCAAGATGTGATAAAAACTTCGCCTGCTCCAACACCTTCGGCTTTTTTGAGAGCTTGCAGATATCTCATTCTCTTCTCCGAATCCCGATGCAGGTAAGATTGATAAGACTGTAGGGGCGTCTCCTCCCATATAACTTGAGGTACATATATCTTTGTCCAAGATTTCAACTCTTCTTTTGGAGCATAAACCGAACAGATTGCCACTTTGTTCGAAACGCCATTGCCAAAATCTGGATATGAGTATACACAAATCAATTAGATTCTTCCCTATCTACTATACAGCCAAAATCTGATATTAAAAAAGTAGTTCCTACGTTTAAATGCGAAGTTCAAGGCAGTTTAACGTTTTTCTATCAGGTAAATACCGTTACCAAGGGGTTTTTCGAGTTTTGCTGCTGTTCTTTCAATTCGTCTACTTATATCAACCTCAATCGTGTCCGCGGGCATGCTGGTCGAGAAAAACCAAATATAACTGAGTAAGCATATAAGAAATTAAAGAACTCTTTGGTTTTCTTAACGATATATCACTTACAATCCTAGTAGCTCATACTCGCGATTACTTTTTTTACAGAATAAGCCTTTTACGCAGTCCTCAAAAAGAAGCTGGGCGAGGTGTAACAACATAAACCAGAAAGAGTAATAACCACACTCACGAAGCTATGAACATCATAATTTCTGTAGCTGGAAAAAATTTTGTTTTGCAAATGAAAATGAATTTTGGAAAGTCTGTTTCACTATAACTTGATCTTGAGGACACAGATGAAACGCGGGTAGCATTGCAAAGCCAAAAAGCAATCAGCCGTTGCGTGTTCAACCGGAAAAACACCAATTCAAACAATCTGACACATTCGACATAGCAACTTTAAAAAGCGGCAAATTGTCTCATATCGATTCAAGATTATAACTCCAAAAGATTTCGAATGTAGAGCGTACTACTGTTATCATGATTTCCTTGCAATTTTAATTCTTGTCATATGCATCAGAGTCTTCGAGAAAACACCTTGACAAGCGACTTCATGGAAAATAAAAGAATATCAGCTTTTTGAGAAATCTCTTGCGGCTCTGACTCTTTGAAAATGAATGGAAATATAATTGTACTTGTTCAACAAAGGTATGAATCATGAATAGATAATAGGTTTATAATATTCCCTAATTTTGAAACGATTTCATGTCAATTCTTCGAATGGCATATTTACATACATCTATAGTTTATTTGAAGCAGCCTGCCATCAACAGCCACACAAAATGGATAGTAACAGAATCGAGAGATCATCACGAATTTTATGGTGTTTCGGAAATTCTGTAGTAATTACAATCTTTATCTCCACACCACTAATTACAGGTTTACCTCTAGCTGCCTGCATGCTTTACATCCAACTTGTGCAGGCGACTCTTCAGTGTTATCTCTTAGGAATTTCCCAATTCAGTACTATATAATCATCTATAAGTAGTACCCACAATCTTCATTTCTCCACTTTCTTCGTTTACTTCTACAATATTCATTGGTTTATAATTTGCAAACTTCCAGACACGATTTTCAAGCTTTGATTTCCATTGCAAATCAGTATCTATCCTATTCGTCGTTACTTTATCTGATAATTTCGTAGGCGGTTCAGCAGTACACTCGAATCTCAAATCGTCCATTTTCGACTCTGAAATCATCATAAGGTTGCCCACTCTAAAAGCGATAGCCATACCGAATTAGTTTACAGTATGGTTGTGTTTCAGAGTATTAATTTATACTCACTCCATCTCGTTATCCATGACGTTGTAACCCCAAGGAGTGATAAAAACTTTGCCTGGTTCAATACCTCTGTTTTTTTTGAGAGCTTGCAGATATCTCATTGTAACCTCCGAATTCAAGCGAATTTGATCGTAATGTAGTGAAGTTATCTTATCATATATGAATCGAGGCACATAAATCTTTGACCAAGTGTTCAAATAGTGTTTTCGTGGAGCATAAACCGAACAGATTGCCACGTTTTTCGAACCGTCATTGCCGAAATCTGGGAATGGGAATACGCAGCAATTAGATCGTTTCCTTCAATAATACAGCCCAAATCTGGAATTGAAGAATGAAATCCATACGTCTAGAGCCGAAGCGCAGGGCGGTGGAACTCTTATCTATCAGGTAAATACCGTCACCAAAGGGTTTTTCAAGCGTTTTCGCTGTTCTTTCAATTAGTCCACTTATGTCATTGTCAATCGTGTCCGCCGGCATGCTGGTCGAGAAAAACCAAACATGTCCGAGTAAGTATACTAAAACTGAAAATCCTTGATCTCCTTAATGGTATCGCACTTACAATCCTATCAGTTCATAATCATCCCGGCAATCGCTGCTGTCAGGACTATTACCTAACAGACACATTTTCTCTTCTTCCGTTGCATCAGATCTCGGACCTAAAAAGAAAATCATAACATAGATTAGTACAAAACTCATTTAACTTTTTAGCAAAGATTCAAAACACTTACAGAAAAGGCCTTTAACACAGTCCCTAAAAGAAAACGGCCGGGGTGTCACAAAAATTGTCCGCAACAAACGGTATTTCCTTGTCGACTGGGAAGGTTACACACCCAATGATCGAACCTGGGAACCCGAATCCAACATTCCAAGCCCACTCCGACGCGAATTCCTTTCAACACACAAAGAGCGCCGAGGACGTCGCTCAAAGAGGAGGGCGTAAAAATAATATGTGGTTTCTTATTGTTACGCCAGCCCTTCGTATCGCACATCAACAAGCGTTCATTGATACACAAATCAGAAATAAAGCCATCTCATTTCTACCACTCAGAATCAAAGGACAGCCGATTTGGGTCTTAGCTTAATTGGTCGTCGAGTTATCTTGTATTTTGTTCAAATACATTCCTGTTTCCGTGGTTTCCGCCTAAAATCCTACTCGGCTCATTACAGGGGTGTGCAAACATAAACCAGAAAGAGTAATGACCACAATCTCAAAGCTGTTAACATTATTATCTTTGTAGCAGAAGTAAAATAAATTATATTTTTCCAATTAAAATGGATTTTGGAAAATATTCTCCACAGCAACATTTATAGATTAATCGAGGATACAGATAAAACACGCAGCAAGGCAAAATGCAACCAAACCGTTGCGTTTATTCGGCAGAATTACAATTCATAAAATACGAAACATTCGTCAAAACAGCTTTAAAATAAGGAAAATTATTTTTCAAGATATTGCTTCAACAATACAGAATTTGGAATATAAAGTGTAATCATGAGTTATCATGAGTTATCATGACATGCATTGATCATTCTTTGTCATATGTATCAGATTATTTGGGAATACTCACTCCTTATTGAGCAATATGAATGACGATTCTTTTGTAAAATACAACTAATATATTATGAATGCCGCTGGAATTGTATTGTACGTTGTTCCCAATTGAGGAACGAATAATGAAAAAGAATGAACTAAAAGTCTATTAATCAAGTCATTAATAATGAAAATTTCTTTGGAATAGCATCTATCATTGCCTACTTGTTTAAAAGTTCCTCTTAACTGTCTAAGAGATTTAATCACAAACGTCTAATGTTTAGACATCGCAAAAACAAATTCTTTTAGGGCTCATAACCTAAAGAAATGTGTAACCAAGTAGATGTATTCCTGAACAGTAGATGCAATAGATTACTGCTTTCGCATATAATCTATACTACACTGACCTGACAATGTAACCTATCACTTATTACCGAGTTCCTTGTTTTACTACCTTTCCATTTCATACAACCACGAGAACAAGTTTCCATCACTTCCTTTCCATCCATTATACGCCATGACGTGCTAGTAACGAATGATCTTCATATCCCGTTCACACTGTTCACCAAGTTCACACTGAGTATTCGGATCATATACCAACACTCCCCCTGTCCGAATACTCCTTAAGCATCATCGATACGGACACACCTAGCATATCTCTTAGTTTCTTAAACTTATCCATAGTCAATTTCTTTGTCATGATATCAGCAACCATGTTTTCAGTTGGGCAATAAACTATACCGATAGTTCCTCGTTTGTACTCATCACATATGAAGTGATAACCAATTCGTGCATGTCTCAACTTCGGGGTGGAGACTGGATCCTTTGTAACTGCGATTGCGGCTTGATTGTCACATTTTGCTACGACTTTTGAGCTTACTTCTCCAATGTTGAGTTCATCAACAAATGACCTGCGTCTAGGTTACTAACGTAGATTGGGGATCCGACATATCGGATAGTAAATCTGTCAGTGGATATGTTGGAATGGTAAACGCTTATTCGACTTGTTGGGAAATGCCAATATTTATCAGGTTCCACCCGTCCCGACATCGCTTATAAATCTAATTTGAAGCTATTCCAACAGAATTGGCCCAGATGTAAGTCGTGACTTATCCACAATGGAGATATATATGCTATTTACAAAGCTTGAACGCAGCTAAAAATATTTTGTTTTTTTCCACCACAATTCTCAATAACCCATCTCAATGCACTCTCTGTTTACTTCGTAAAGTAGCTCCAAGATTTGAGGATATAATGTGAGGATAAAAAGGTTAGGTTTAGGGAGTGCGAAACGAACTTCGCATCGGTCGTGCCTCCAAGTGGTGTGGTTAACGTGATGAAAAATGACAGCTATCACCTGTTACTTTTCTATTCGAAAACTGCTGTCTTAACACTTGCGAGAAGAAAATCCGTAAAATTTATTTAGATATGACAAAAATATTAGGTCATTGGATAACTAAGATGGTGACAGTTCTCGATGAACGAAAGCCGGTAGGTATTTATGTTGGTAGGATTCTTTCCGTGGTATCAAAGAAAAGAAGCCAGAGTTTAAGAAACCGCTTCGAGCTCATATCTCTACAGATTTGAGAATGTGAAATGTAATGAGTTGTCAATTATCATGCCGTCCATGAAATTTGATTTTTTGTCAAATATATCCTACTCGTTGGGAATATTCCTTAGTAATCAAAGCACAAATTCCTCTGTTTGATCAATCTCTTGTGGTCGTAGATGTGAGTCATCCCTTATCCAGAGTATATATATGCTAGCGGACAACGCTTAACACCCATATAAAAACGTATTATCCTCAGTGTTGATCTTGTGAGAACAATGTCAAGGTGGGAAGATATAATGTATGACCAGTAGCTAACTTACTTAAGCAATCTATTTGTCGCAGTCTGCCATTGACAGCTAAATACAAAATTGATAGTAGCAGAATGTAGTCATCATCGAATTTCGATGTATTTCAATAAATGTAATTTTAATAGCTATAAGTGATCATTATACCGTAACACAAATTATCCACTATGTGCCATTTTTAGATAGATTTTAATTAGTCTTCAATTTTGATATTAGGAAGTCACTTTTTCAGTAATCACTAATCAATATTACTCACTGACGAGGAATACTCCATTCCCCACTTTCCTCGTCTACGTTTACAATATTAATTGTTGGTTTATAATTTGCAAATTCCCAGGCACCACTTTGAAGCTTTGATATCCATTTCAAATCAGTATATAGCCATTCCATCATTTCACCATGCGGCAAGTCCTTGGGCGCTTCAGCACAATTGAATTTTAGATCTTTGAACTTTGATGGTGAGACTATCATAAGGTTGCTGACTCTACAAATGAATAAGCATACTGAATTAGTTTACAAAATTGCTGCGCTTTAGTGCATTTATTTGTACTCACTCGGCCATATTATTTAGAGGGAAAATCCACTGATCTAGAAGGAAAACTTCGCCAGGGGGAACACCAGTGGCTTCGAGCGCTTGCAGATATTTCTTTCTAGCTTCCCAAGATTTACAAGGTAGACTTTTCAATGAAGGTGTTTTTTGAAATATATACCTAGGTGCATAAATCTTTGACCAAGAGTTCAAATATTTTTCCTTTGGAGCATAAACCGAACAGACTGCTACTTTGTGCGAACCACCACTGCCAAATTCTTAAATGAAGAACAAGAAATGACACAAGGAAAATAGATTATTTTCTTTAATGACACAGTTAAATATGTAAATTAAGGATAAAATCCATACGTTCATGAGCGATTTTATTGGCAATCCAACGTGTACGTGTCAGGTAAATTCCGTCACCAAAGGGCTTGTTGAATATTTCCGCTACAACTTGAATTCTTCTACTGTTATCGTTGTCAATCGTATCCGCCGGCATACTGTAGAAAAACAATATATATATAAGTTTATCTACGGGAACAATTGAAAATTTTTTGATCTCCTTAAAGATATAACACTTACAATCCCAGTAGTTCTTCCTCATCTACGCAATCACTGCTGTCAGGCCTATTTTCCTGCAACTCACACATTTTCTCTTCCCCCGCTGCATCGGGTTTTAGGCCTAATATGAAGAATTACCACCAACATGGTCAGAACTCCTTATCAAAACTTCAGAAACTTTATATCAAAATCTGAAAGCACATACAGAAAAATCCCTTCAGGCAGTCCTTAAAAGAAGCCGGCCGTGGTGTACAAACATACACCAGAAACAGTAATAACCACAATTTCGAGACTACTAACATCTTAATTCCTTTCGCACAAAAAATCAAAGATGTATTTGGCAAAGAAGTTGACGTCGGGAGGAACGCTTCACAGCAACATTTTAAACTGATCTTAAGGCTACAAATGAAACACGCGCAGCAAGGCAAACTGCAACCGACCATTCCGACCGAAACCGGAATAATTTCAATTCCTTGAATTGAAACAGTCATCAAGTCAGCTTTAAAATACGGAAGAATAGTTTTCAGGATATCAGTTCAAGAGCATGCTTCCAAAATATTATGAATGAAGAACGTAATGAGTTATCCTGACGTCCATTCAATTTTTGTTCTTGTCAATATATATATCAAATTATTCGGGAATGTTCCTCATTAAGCAGCGTAGATGAAAACAAAAATTTGCACTATTTGATTAATCTTCTGTGGTTGTGACTCATAATGAATGAAATAATAATTGTAGGTGTTGCTCAATGAAGAAATTCATATAATAGATAACAGGTTTACGAATCCTTAATTTACAAATAATTCTGAAAGGTAATATATTTACAAGCGTCTAATTATTCGACATCTCAAGGAAACATCCAATTTGTAGCCTTTCAGAAAGAACTGGCCTGCCTAGTTGTGAGTCATGTCTTATTCACAATATATATATATATATGCTATTTACAAAGCTTGAACGCAGCTAAAAAGATTTTGTTTTTTTCCACCACAATTCTGATATTCTCAATAACCCATCACAATGAACACTCTGTTCATCATCGGAAAGTAGCAACAAGATTGGGGGAATATAATGTGAGGCTAAAAAGCAAAGTTTATGTACATATGTGCGATAGATACAATAATTAATTAAAAAAGTGTGAGGTGACTTGCATGTGAATTCGTGATTGAATTCAACGGAAAGCCAAAGGAGCACGCAGAAATAAAGCGGCGGAAAAGAAGAATTTAGTCTTCCCGACCGCCTTTGCATGATCGAATTTCGGATAATAAAGCTTCATCAGGGTTGAGTGCTTTGAATAATTCGTAATCGAAAATCCCATTCGGCATTAACTTTTGACACATTTGGTCAATAGCGATAACGCTGAACAAAATCACATAGAAGTCTCAGTTAGATGACATGACTTGACATGAGACTGGAGAAAGAAAGAAAACAAAACGGATACCTCAATACAGTTTGTACATATGCGTCAATCAAATCGTCTATACCGACGCCGAGCTGGTTGAAATCTTTTCTATCCATAAGGAGGAGACGAGAAGCTTCGGTTGTCCATGAGCCGTCGGCATGTTTGACGGAAAGGTTGGTTCCTAGAGATAACACAACAATATGGATGAATATCTGTCCAAAGTGACGGAGACTGGTAAGAAAAAGACGAGGCAAACATACCAAGCATTTCCCAAGATGTAACTAAAACAACATAAAGGGGCGGAAAAATGTGAGCTCACGAAATAAACTAAGAATGCGTAAAGTATATAAATCCTAATGTCATACCATCAGGAACATCTTCCAATTTCCTAACCAGCGGTTTCCTCGCCCTCCTCGCATAAATAGCAACAGGTCTAAAACCGAATTCATCACAACAAACCATCATCCTCAAATCACAGGCATAAGAATTTGATCTTCTATCTGGAATTGTTCCGACGTGATAAAACTTTCCGGATCTCGTAACAGAAGACCAACTAGCGTTACCAACTAACGATTGGACAATAAATTTGTCGTAATGATGTTCCTGTTTCATGAAATCATCGAGTTCAGATTGGTTCGTGATGGTATAGACACCTTGACCTGAACAAAGAAGGTTAAAATGAGTTTCTAGTTAAAATGAGTTTCTAAACTGACGAAGTTTGATACATTGACTAACCGGCGTTCGAGTAAGGCACTTTCAAAACACCATGACCTCCCATCGTAGAAATTCGAAGGGAAATTTCCGCTTTTGTGACATTCCAAATGGTTTCCGGTACTCTAATTGCCAATCCGGATTGTGCAGCTTCCAATTCTGCGTTGTAAAAATCATAGGCGCGTGCCGCCATCATTTTGTTACGGCCACCAGCAAGACAGGAGACAGTCTTTTCAATGAAGTTGGCGGGGAATTAGCATACTTGAGATGGAATTACAAGTGATGTATCAATTTGAATGGAAATCACATACACTGTTCAGTACCATCGTGCGTGGATTTAAAGGAAACCGATTCCATGGTCTTTGTGTGACATACCGAAAACAAGCTCTAATTGAATACCATTCTATAGAGTCCGTAAGCCCAAACGATCAAAATAATATAGATCAAAGTATGGATGGTATTCTACCTCTTTGATCGTCACGTACAAACATAACGCCATCGACCCATTTCACAGGGGGATCTTGATCTTCGTCATAGTATTCTGCTATCCACACTTTCTCACCAGTTATCTCAGCCAAAGCCTTGTATACACAAGTAAAGGATGAATAAGTCAGTCAAAAAAAGCACACACCAAATCGATTCGTCATCTCGTTCAAGCTAGCAATATATCATCAAACAATGAAAAAAAGATACTTTACCGCCGCATAGCCGCTAGCTTCCATTTGGTTTTTATCATAGACGACTGCCAAATCTCCCAAGTTGGGGTCACTTTTGGTAATCAATTCACCAAAGGTTTTCGACAACACTGTTCTGTATCCCCCGAATTCATCAGCATCTGATAACAGCGGCATAGATTTTTGGCCAGACGGACAAGAATTTGTTTCAACGATAATCATTTGTCGTTGTCCCGAGGATGTCGTAACGTGGAATAAATCGGATCCTAAGACATCGACACAAAGATACCAATCAAACAATAAAAGACATGCACATCGATTGATTTATATACACTTCGGATAAAAAGTCCCAAGAAAGAGTCAAGACTACATACCAGCCCACCTAAAATATTTAGCGTTATACTTCATTACCTGTCCCAAGAGCATCTCAGGTTTGACTCTTGGATTCAGATGGGTATACCGTTGAACAATTCTGTCATTTCCCAATCCAAAGAAACAAGAAACTAGAGGATGAATCGTAGCGTTCAAAACCCTAGGGTAAAAATGTTTTTCGGGTTCAAAGTCTCCAGAGATGGACTGAATCTGTCGAGCTGGGGTGGTAAGTTTCGGAGGGGCGGTGGCAGTGGTGAGTTTTGGTTCATGAATGAGTTCGATAGGCCGGGTCGAAGAGTTGATGGGTGTCGAGGTTGACGATGATGTGAGGTCGGTAGGTTGTGGTTTCTTTGGCGAATGATGAACAACAACTATTTCCTTGTCGGTAAGCATACTCACGAACTCTTTCTTATTTAATCAACGACGAAATCGAATTGCTGTTTTTGTTGACAATGAGATTGACGACGACGCAAGAAATCCCAATCCTTCGATAAAACAAACACTGTTGCGGAATAGTGAAGATACGGCGGAGTACATCCACAATCGGAAATGACCGTAAGACCGACAGACTGGAACAACCTAGAGAGTAGAAACACTCTGTTATTGTATCTTTCAGTCTCCTCGCAATGGATTCCTCTTGCTCCTTCAAGCACTCTACTTAATCCGTCAGTGTCCTGAGTTCCTTCCCGGCATGAACGGAGCAAACGTTTGCACAAAAGAGGAACGCTCATGCCACGACGAATGCGATTGTTGCTGTGCCGTCTATTCTCACTCTTTAGGATTTCCCAGTCTCTGCTGCATTTCCAATGCACAATCCATGAGTCCATGCACCATCCAGTGTGTACTTGCACTGTAATCATCATCACACTCCATTCATAATAGTATTCTAATAGATTCTAATTCAATCCACTAAAAGTATATACATGGTATATCAGTGGAATCCATTCACTCACGTGTCCGTGAATCCAGTGAACCAAGCAGTGAATCGCGTTCCCTCTTTCCGCCTCCCTCGTTCCCTTCCGCACTCAAAAGTCAAAATGACATCAATGGTACTTGTATTCTAAGAACAATCCAAAAGTCAAGAAATAATACATATATATGTCGCAATCCCTCAATACACTTATATAGTTGCTTTCTCGTCCAGACTTCAACTCCCTATATTCAAATCGGGTGCAGCAATCAATACACAAAACCGGTAAAAACAATACCAAAAAAAAGATAGCATTAAAACAAATAAAAAGAAAAATGTAGACACCAAAAGTGCACTAAAGACTTGACAATTCAGCTTGGAAAGAAAAAAAACCCATCTCTACCCATTCACCAGCAACCATCCATGTAGCAAGGACGAATTCCTTTCTCTCTTCCCTTTTTTCTCCGTGTCTTACTGCCTCTTTTCTTAATCATCACACAATCACTTCATCTCTTTGGTATAGAAACATTGGGTGCAAACGGAATTTATGATGTCGATTGCTCTTTGCCGGTGGGTAACTAAATGTACAAACGTCAATACCCGGAAACAACGTCTACCCTAGTCACGAAAACTAAAGTACTGTACCTCTGCTGTATCATCATCACCACCTTCTCCATCATTCTCATCATCATCGTCATCATCGCTCGAACTCTCCAATGGTGCCGTAAACGAGGCGACAGTAGAACTAATATCAGTTGAATCGGTACCACCATTGAAAGCGGCTTCAAAATTCGCTGTCCAATCCGCCGGTGTTAACAATGCTTGCGTCGTCGAAGCTGTGACCGCCGTCGGATTGGTGTCTTGTTTCTGAGAAAACAACATTAAATTCATAATGATGTAAGAATGATTCCAAAAAAGACGATTAAAAACAAAACATACTTGACTATCTTCGTCGCTATCTTCTTCGACTTCGGCAAAACTTTGTCGTGTTGATGTAGATGTAAACGAATCATTCTAATTTGGACAAATAGACATAAATTAGCATTAAACTTCCCTAACCGGGCATGCTAAACATATAAAAAACTTACTTGCTGATACTTCATCTGGCTGAATGGACTTCTCATGAAATCACCAGTCCACAAGGAATCCGTATCATCGTCGTCATCGTCATCTTCCGCGATTCCAAATTTATCAGGCAAATCATTTGAAATCTGTTGACACAGGTACCTCGCAAATTGATCATTCTCTACACCTCCACTGGTCATATCCAACGCATGATCATCGTCGTCCAGTTCTTCGGTAACGGGATCATCGGATGTACCTGAATGATGATAATTCACCATGGGTGACGGTGCACTGTTGGGTCTTGCTCCTCCTAGAGAAGCCAGATCTCGTTCCCGAGTCTCGCGGAGTGTCTTGGTGATATATTCCTGCCAATCTTCGGCTTTGAATAGATCTACGTTTGGAGGATAAATGTTATCAGCTTAGCTGCGAGGAACCAATCTGATCTCATCAGAATCCATTTTCAATGTTCGAGTATACCTTGAAGTTCATTTCGTAACACTTCCTCCCTTTCATACCATTTGCACACTTCGTCGGCTATTATAGTCAAATGTCCCATATACCCCAGTCTCACACCCTTTGGTTGAGTGCTATATCAATAACAAGGAAAAATAAAAACGTACAGTTAAACTTGAATTCAGTTTGACATCATGAATTCGGAGTAAACCTAACGTACGCTTCGTAATCGCTTGACCTCTGCGCGGCAGTTATCCGCTTCGTCAACTGACCATCCTTCAACACCGAAAGAGCCAAGGCTTTACACTTGTCCATCGGGGCATTCAATGATAGTGCAATCAAATCGTATACTAAACCGTGCAACAGGTTGTTCCAAGGAAAGGCGAAAAACAAGTCCTACGAATTCGACGGAATATTTAGGATACTAATAAACAGAAAAAAATGAAATTCAAGGAAACCAACAGCATACCAAGGCTGTGACGATGATCTTTGTGTCTGCGAATTGCTTCACTAATAACGCCTGAAGTTCAGGACCGTTCAACGAGGAAACGCCGTCAAGCGTGTAGGAGGGTGATGTTTCGATTTTCACTGTAATTGGCGGTTGTGAAGAAGAGGTTGAAGTTTGTGTGGAAGTTTGATCCGTCTTGGATTCTGACGGAGTCGTACCAATCGCTGTCGTAGGAACTGAAGAATCAGTTGCGTCTGACGTCTGAGATTTCGCGTCGTCATCGTCGGTGGTATTGGATGGAGGGGATTTTGGAGAATCAACAGCCATGGGCGAAGTAAGGGATTCAATTGTCTGAGATGGAGGAGGCGGTTGTGTCGGTGGCTGCTGTGACGGAGGGTTTATAGGGGTCTCGGTATAATGAACATCGTCGATAGCACAGCGAAGGAGTTCTGCCAATAGTTCACAAATTCTCAGTCGTTCCTGTCCTAGGGGCACAATTTTACCTACTGTTGTTTCAATGGGTTGACAGGCTCGCGGGTTACGCAAAAGCTCTTGGAAATGTTGAAGATGCAGACAAAACACCCGGATAATGCCACTCAAATTCATCGGTGCTGGTGGGAGGCGGCCCTGAAGGCCATCGGACGGTGGTGTGCCTTGAGGTAGCATACCCGGAGGTTCATCACTAGCGCGCAACTTTGGGTAAGAAGAAGACAGAAATTGCGTCAAGCCAGAAAATAAAAACTTACTAATTCCGCCTGATAAATTCGACAACAACGCTTATAACTTGAATCAATGTAGATGAAGAATTTGGTGCCTGTCGATCCAGCATATATTTCACCATGCGCTGTACGGTCGCTTCACTGCCCATATATTTAACGATTATCAACTAGTCTTTAAAGAGAGCGAGAGTATTTTCACAAACCTCTTCAATTCCTTTATCAGCACATTCACTTCCATCGGAACTCCATCAAAACTGACTGCTTGTGATATTGCGATAATATCGAGCATTGCCGTGGCGACCGATCCGTGGATCTATGAGACATGTAATGTTTGAGCATTTTACCGTGAACTTGTTGAGTGAAGAAAGGACAATTATAATGGACGTACGTCTGGGCTTAAATTTGGATCTAAATGGTCCACTAACAAAGGGATAAATTTCTGCTGTGATAACCACTGGATATGAAAACGGAATTATTAGTAATCGACATCGACGACTTTAAAGCAACACAGAGCTGTATTCAGCTATACCTCTATCATATGCTCATTACGACCATCCGGTAACTCTTCTACCCCTATCAGCTTCATGGTGACGTCCATGATTGACATGTTCAACACTGCATGTTTCATCAACTTTTGAATAATGTTCTCGGTGTTCTTTATTATCCGTAGCGTAGGTGTTGTCTTTTTAATCATAAACTGGGCCATCACTTTCGCCCAATAGGAGGCTTGTGTTGGATTGATGGGGGGAGGGAGATCGAGGATGGTGTTGATAAAGTTTGGAAGTAAGTTCGGGGTATTTAATACAGCGTCTAACAGTTCGGCTGCATCGATGGAAAATAATTCTGACACTAAATAAGGAAACCTAAAAGAAAAATAAGATTACTATCATTAACGGCAGGAGATATTTTGTTTGTCGTCTAGAAACTCACTTTATTAAAAGTTTTTCGTCAAACAACGGTTCCATTGTTTGTTGGTCTGATTGCGCCTGATTAGAAGTAGATGATTGTGTGTTCTGCGTGCCAGATTCATCTTTTTTGTCGGTGGTTGTTGATGGGGTATCGGGTGAGGTTTGTGTGGTTGGGGTCGGTGGAAGATGAACGGGAACGAGGTGCAATTTCGCGATGTAATCTAACAGTTTTATGACTGTTTCTGGCTTGCTCAGACTGAACTCCGGAAAAGTGAGAACGGTAGCAATTAGGCAGCGACAGGAACCCATGCAAATGAGTGATATCATGCAGTGTATGCCACGTAGAGTACATGGTAAAACAAAACCGAGGATTCTCAGGTCAGTCGTCTAGGCCACATCTTTTCCGGAGTAGAAACGCACGACCAGCGCACAAAGATACATACAATTCCAGCAGCTTTTGGTTCTTGGACTTGCATTCCTGCAGAAAATCAACTTCCTCGAGTATTTCTTCTAGTTTGACGTTTTCCTTTTCGAGGAGCGAGTCGATGTTTGAGGACGACTGCAGACCGAAACGCCAAAACATGATGGGCCGTGGGGAGAGAGGGAGGGGCGAGGGTGTGCGGGAGAGGGCTCAGAGGGACGGCAATGATGCTGCTGTGCGGTTCTCGGAATGAAATGATATCTATATGTCTTTGTATCCGTATCAGTGTCGATGTCGCTGACGGAACGATGCCAAACAACAAGGGAAACAGAGTCACGTGATCTTATTCTAATTATTAATTCGCAGTCACGTGATTTATTCATTTCCACTGCCATCATACATGTACAGTACTTTGAAACAATTCACATAAAATCACCACATAAATATTCATTCAATCATTATTTGTTAAGGCGTATCTAGTGTTTCTTTTTCGTCCTTCCTCCCTAGCGGCGCCACTTTGCTGTTACTCCCAGAGCCTCCAATATCATGGCCCAAATTATTTCGCTCTGGACGCACGCTTCCCCCATATTCGGTTAAAAAATACAATGGAATTTTCTAATTTCCAGTCACCCCTAAACCTTTCAATCCATTTTAATTGGATTTGTTCTGTTCTGACGCCCCAAGGAGAATAGCAGTGCGTGAAAAATGTTTATATTTTGATCGAGGAATTTTCATAGTGAATCTGAATCGAATGGTTTTTGTATTGTTTAGACAGTTAGTTCATCGTGAGTACTGCATAAAATAATTATTCAGCTTACCCTTCCCCATTCGGAACATCGACATAGTTCCAGCCGGTTACCAAAATGGAACCGAGTAGTCCATCCCTGTTTCCTAACAGTTCCAGATATGTTTCCAATTGTTGCCTTGACTCTAATAATTGGTAACCTTCATATCGTACTTTATTATTTAGTTTTCTTACCATTACCAATCTAGGAATATAGATCTTTGGCCAATCTTGATAAAACTCCTTCGGTGCATAAATCGCACACAAGAAAGGGTTCACACTGTTCAGTCCTGTACACAAATTCACGAAGGATCGAAAGAAAAGCAAAATATCAAATTAGTAATTAGTAATAGTTTTTTATTATATAATTTTTGATAGTGAAAGATTTAAATATCATTACCCCATGCCAATTTCTCCGCAATATGAAGGTTGTCAGTCAGGTAAGCCCCAGGACCCAAGGGTGCCTTGATCCTGGAGGACCAAGCATCCAATCGTTCGTTCTCACTATTAGTCATTTGTGTCGGCATACTAAATAAAAGATGAGGTAACAGCAGCACGTAAGTTATATGATTTGTATTAGGTGACTTAGAAATGACGTACAATCCTATTAAATCTTTTCCCTTAATAGATCTTGGCAATGTATAAATAGGAATGGGTTTTTCACCTGAAATATACAAATAATACCATATTGATAGATTTTTTAAGGAGTTAATTATAAATCATTATCTTGAATTCTAAGCAATACTGACAGAAAGCTCCTTTTATTCAGCTGAAAAGAGAAGGGGCGGAAGTCACTTCATGGGCAAGAAACAATAGTAGTAACCACAATCGCATCATTGTTGTCATGTTTGTGAAGATCAGTATAGCAGAGGAAAGGTCTTGACGAAAAACAATTGGTATTGTGAAGTGTATTCCCGAGCATTTTTTTTTTTATTTACCCTATAATACTCACAAGTTTCATCCTCCTCATGTCCTGTGCTCCCCGAAACAGGAAAAATCAGGATAACTCTATGCAGGACACACAGGGCGCAATGACCGGCAAGACCATTTACCACGATTGATGTTGCAACCATCCGATCGATATTTGAATTCGGAAAAACTGACACCTACAAACTCTGCATAACCCTCATGAGCCTCATCGATTGTTTCATGAGACGATGTTCAAAAGCACCGTGAATTATACACCTTTTAAAATGGACGTCTGGGCATTGGGATATCGTTCGACCTAGTCAGGATCAGACAATTGGAAGATGTCATTAAGTCCGAAGATAATTAGAATCAATTAGGAAAGCGTAATGTTCTTGCAATTGAATTGTTTGAATTCACAATTGTGCAATTGATACCGGTATATCGTGCCCCTTTCTATTTGCCAATTGCCAACACAACGGCAATCCAATTACTACTAGTCAACAGAATAGATTATGATACGACATATAAAACTGTGATATATTCACTATCTGTAACGGTTAGATTCACATAAAAACGGTTTTCATTTTCAGTTTGTAAGCATTCTGTCACCTCGAAACCTCAAACTGTGATAAAATGTGTGTGCTATCGATTTATGCATATGTGTAATGAAGATATAAAGAAAGACACATGAAATCGCGCATGACTATTCACTTATGCTTACTGCTGTAGTCTCTTGATCAAGGAAATGCATTAAAAACATGAAGCATTACATTTAAGACAGAAATTAAATGCTTTATTTAATCATAATTCAAAAGTCATTTGTATAAATCAAAATCTAGCTTTCACTCAGCGATTGTTTATTCGGGGACATCGAGAGTCGATTGATTTTCCCCGCTTGCAACCTCAGCACCTATGTCATCTCCATCTCCATCTCCATCCATGTCATCTCATCTCCATCTCCTATGTCATCTCTATGTCGTTCTCTCGTCAGGTCTGTTACTCAACACCTTCTTCCTACCGTCCCTATATTCAATTAAAATATCCATTGGGTTCAGATAATTCGACAATTTCCATTCACCGCGAAGCCATTCCTCCCATTTGAGATCAATGTCCTTAGGTCTAGTTTCGAAGACTCTGTGACATTCAACAACAGAATGTTTCATCAGATATTTCGGAACTTTCATAAGGTAGTTGAATCTAAATATTAGTTTGCAAATCAATCCAACAAGCCGCTTAGTCATGAGTAATAAATCAATTTAATATGTAAATTACCCTTTATCAGCGGACATTCGGTCATATATAGTTCCAGTGGGTTACTAAAACTCCTTTATTGTTCTTATTACTGTTTTCTAGGGTTTTCAGATATACGTCCAAATTATCTGGAGACCTCACTAAAGGAAAATATTCATATGCTCTATCGTCGTAGCTGTATACTTTTATGGATTTAGGAACATAGATCATTCGCCAATATTCATTCAAAATGTCATTCCTAACGTGAACCGAGCAGATTGCAAGCCTTCTTGTAACGACATATCCTGTTCAGAAATCATTCAAAGCGGTAAAATTGAAATAATCAATAAAGACAATAAAATATTATATATTTGCTTGATATTTAAAGCTTTAAAAAATGTTACTTTGAGCTATTTTGTAAGCAGTAGAAGGTTCTCCTACTAAATATCTACCGGGACCTACGGGTAATGGGTATCTAGGGAAATATTCCATCTTCAAGCTGTCATAGCTGCTGCATTATTCCTTATTGATGACGGTATACTATATGTGAAAATTAGACCGCATCAGCCAATCATTTCCATTATAGTTCTTCTTGACATAAAAATTACTTACAATCCTACCGTTTCGAAGCGTTCCGGATAACTATGAAATTCTTGCTCCATCTTTTGCTGCGGAGTAAGTTCTTTCGGACCTGAACCTAATATAAAGATAATAACATTTTTCAGATCAGTTTGACAAAATATGTATAGCATTATCATGAATTATAGATGTCACTTACAGAATGCTCCTTTTATGCAGCCGAACAGAGAAGGCTCGGAAGTTGCATGATGGACAAGCAACGAGGCTAGAAAGCACAATGCGACACAGTCGACATTGCCATGATGTATTCTATAATGGAGGAAAGGAGGAAAAACTCTTGCTCCTAATAGTTTTTGCTCGAGGAATACCATCTTATTTATCAATCGGAATTGTTTTTCAGCAAGTAGGGAAAACGCGGCCTGAAACGGCAGAACGATCGCCGACGATGAAAGTAATTTGACCCTGATATCAACGCAGCAATTTCCCTGACATGATTTAATTATTATTAGCCAGACATCTTCTGCCTCCTTGCACCGTTTATTAACATGATTAGTCCCCCTTGACTCCATCCAATATTGCAGTTGTAGAGACCAGAACATTCTGAATGATAAACATATCTGGCAAACTGCCCTGTCGCATTCAAGCGGTTATGAAGTCACAATCGCAGCCATCGATTGTCGATCCCTCTATTTTTTATTTTATTGATGTTATGCACTACAACCGTCTCGTCTTGTCGGTCTCTCCTTCCCGGCGCACGAACTCTCTTCGACTGCGAGTGATGTCATCGATTCGTTTGCGCATTTGAATTGGAAATTTGTACCATCCCACCGCCAAATTCTTTTCACCATCATTTTTTTTTTTTGTATTTTCGACTTCATTCTCAAACCCCCTCCGAGTATTCTCCTCAACCGAAAAGATGCTGTCGCTGCGAAATCTTTCACTCCTCTCGGCCATCCTTGCACTTTCCGCGCTCATCGCTGTCTTCTCCGTCAACGGGGCCGCCGTCTTCCCGGAATCAATCCCTTCGGTGCAACACCCTTTGAATCTTCAACTCAGTATCAACAAACCCCATCGCACCCCCGCTACGAAAAGCAACAAGACAATTCTTGAGTACCTCGAGCGCGATCACCGCTTCAAGACATTGATGCGCCATGTCGAAAAATTCTCCAACCTCCGCGACGGTCTCGACGACGAAAACCAAGTCATGACTGTATTCGCCCCCACAAATGCCGCTTTTGCTTCCATGAAGTCCCAATACCCCGGTCACCATTTGACAGAGGAGGAAATGGAAGGGGTCTGTAGTCACATCAAAGAATTTTTTTAACCCAAACTCTTTCTAAAACTATTCGCCGCCTCATTTCTCTCTTTTGCCGCATTTAAATCATTTCTATAGGTCCTTCTGTATCATATCCTTCCTCAACAGATCCAAAAAAAGGAAGATTTCTTCCATGGCCGTTTGCTCCAAACCGCGTACAAGGAGAAAGAAATCGACAACAGACATCAACAGATTCGCGTATTCATGTTAGATCGTATCGTCATTCTCAACATGTATTGCAAGATCGAAGAGCCAAATGTTGAAGCTGCAAACGGTTTGTTGATTGTTCATTTTTTATTGGACATGGGTAAAAAGAAGCAAATTGAATTGATTCACTTTTGTTCTATTTTACCGACTTTGTTAATAGGCATTATTCATGTCATCGATGCGGTGCTCGTTCCGCCTCCAAATATGTTTTCTATGGTTTCAGTTGTACCCACAGAATTCTCAATTACTGTATCAGCGTTGCACCTTACAGGTTTACACGAAGTAAGTATATTTTACATTCAACGTTGCAATTCTTGAACTTCAACGTTCATTCATGAACACTACGATTGTCAATTTTTCCTCTAATCAGAAACTCGCCAGCGGTACTTCCCTCACTTTCTTTGCTCCCAACAATCAAGCCTGGCAATCTCTAGGTCATGAGCGTCTCATGCACCTCTTTGATCCCAATCGTCGTGACCAACTCCGCGAAGTCCTCTTGTACCACATTTCTCCGGAACTACTCTACTCGTTTGAACTCACTAAAACTCAAAAGATGGAGTTAGAGTCTATGTTACCCGGGTATACATTAAGCGTGGAAGGTTATTGGGAACATGGCGGCCACAAAGGATCTGAAGGCCACAAAAATGAGAGAATCATGATGAAAGTGAATGGTCATGATGTCGCGTTTTTGGACGCGATCTCCAAGAATGGTATGTTGCTCCTTTACTCCAAACCTATGTTAAGAATAACTCAAGATTGGCTGATGTTCAATTTGATAAAATTAGGTAACATGCACGTTGTCGAAAAACTCTTGTGCCCTTGTGACCATCACAAACCCAAACCTTGAACTTGACCGATTCTACATCTTGGCGGCCAAGTCTTTTAAGTCTGTTTTTTTTTTGTAATTTTTACTTGTATCATGTAAACAATTTTATAATTCATGTTTTTGTCTTCCTTGATGTTCAGAAACATTGAAAATGTGAAATATGTGTACTTTAGTAGTCAGTTCGTTGTACATAATTTTTGTCTTGTATTCTTCGTGGAAGATCAATGAACATAAACCTGCATGAATTTTACCCTGTGAACAAGAGTATTTAAAGCTATAACATTAGTAAAGCTGTTATTCTTTTTGGTTAAAATATTATTCGTTCCTAGCCATCGTATCATCCCATTGTATCCAAAAATTCCATTGCACTCAAATGTGTGGCCACTTTTGACCGACACATAAGCATCGATCGATAACCCTGTTCTCTCTGTCTGTTGGAATGGCATTGCCAAAATTTACGAATCGTACAATTTATCATCTGTCTCAGATATTTCAATCCAAGGCATAAGTGACGTCACTTGGTCGAACAAATGGCTACATCAATTTCGCGTTAAGTATTCTGCGCAACAAAATTTCCTTTTTCTTTCTTTCCTTCTGGTATCGATCATTAAGGCCTTCACTTTTACTTTCATTTTTGAACTCTTAAAAACACCCAATAGTGCTCTTGAATCATCAATATCCTTTATTTTGATCCCTCAAGGGTTCCAACTCATATACCAATTCGTCTTATTCAAATTACGCCAAAATGATTCAAACACAAAAACAAAACCGTAAAAAAATGCAAGAAGAAAACCTTCCTCCCTACCACTACACCACTTCACTCCAACGTACCTCTATTTTTTTACTCGTCCTTAGCCTCGCGTTTTGCGGTATCCTCGTATTTCGTACCATCTACGAGAACGTTCCCTATATCAAAACCGGAACAGGAATGATGAATCCTAACGGGGGTGAGGATACTGGATGTGGTGATTTGTATGGTCAAAATGGAGACGGAGAGGAGGGAGGTAGTAAATTGAGTTGGGACGATTGGAGTGACCAATTTGATTTGATTGATCGGTTGGGATTTCACGTGTTGGAAGATCCATTACTTAGTGTTCCTTTTCACAAGAAAAAGAAAAATGATAAAAATCATAAACACCATGACCATAAAAATCATAAACATCATGATCATGATGACGATGATAAAAATGGGAATGGTGTGGATGATCAATCTTCGAAAACGATTTTGGAGGTGTTAACGGATACTCCGGAGTTTCGTAAATTCGCTAAATTGGTGGTACGATCTGGTAACGGAAACTTGAAAAACGATTTGGATAACGAAAATTCAATGTTGACGTTATTGGTACCAAATGATGAAGCGTTTGATGAAATTTGGAAGTTTAAAAAAGAATGGAAAACAGAGGATATTGACGAGGTATGAATTAACATGCCATTAGAAAAATTATTGAGTATGCAATTAACGCGGTTTTTTTTCTCTGGTTCCTTTAAATTTAGCTAATTCAATACCACGTTCTCCCTAACGGTGGCTACCATTTCCGTAAAACCTTTGAATTAGTCGATACCGCTCTCGCCCTCCCGGAACTCGATAACAGACCCCAAAAAATCAATGTCATTAAACATTGGATCCGAAGACGTATTAAGGAGGAAGGCCACGAAACCGACTTGGAACTCGTACCTGAAGAACACGAATACAAAATTCAACCTGTATTCGAAACTGAAATTGACACTGAAAATGACAAACAAGAACACGAGACGGTCGACGTTGATAAGAAGAAGAAGAAAAAAAAGAAACACAAGAAGCATAAAAAGCATAAGAAACACAAGAAACCGAAGAAACCGAAATTCAAGTACGAAGAACTCGTTAAATTGAATTTTCATTCTCGAATCGAAAAGTCTATCAAAACTAAGAACGGTACGTTACCTTTCTTCAATTCCTTCATTTGATTTTTCGTTTGATTGACCCTTGTACGATACGAAAAGGTGTCATTCATCAAATCAATATGGGACTCATTCCGCCGCCAAAATTTGATAGTATCGTTACGTTGTTACCCCGTCGTTTTTCCATTGCTATGCAGGCGTTGTTGACTACCGGATTATGGAAGGTACATAAACTAAACTCCTTCGAAGTAAAGTGTTTTTGGATGACTAACTCTGCGTATACGATAATTCTGGATGTAGGATCTCATTGATCGCAACGCTACGACATTGTTTCTCCCGTCGAACACAGCATTCCAATCCCTTGGGGGCAAAAAATTAGGCCACTTATTTTCTCCATTAAATTTGAATCTTTTGAAAGATTTAATGTTGTATCATATTAGTCCGCAATTACTCTACAGTGATGAAATCTTTGAAGGTGAAGAAATCACGATCCCAACGTTAACTTTTGGTGGGGACTTGAAAGTCCGTGTTGAAGTGAAGAAGAAAGAAATAGGGGGTACAAAGAAACATAAAGATGACGACAAAGATGGTAAAGAAAAGGAACCAAAAGTGGAAGAAAAAGTTTTTGTGATTGTGAACGATGTGGTGGCGGCGATTCATGATGTGCCTGCAAGGAATGGAAATATGATGATTTTGGATGAATTGTTGCTTCCGCCGGGATTTGAAGGAAACTTTCCGGATGAAGAAGGTTGTTGCGGAAAGGGCTTTAAAAGTTTTCAGTATCTCGGGGTTCCGTATGCGGTGTGAGTTTTCCGAAGGGAGAAATTACGAGGGTTACCAAAAGTATTCAGGAGGGGAGAGATGCAGATTGCTCTTGTAAATATAAATAAATCAAGTTTCCGTATCGGAACTTTAAACGCCTAGTATTATTAGTTTCCCTGTTGATCTGTTTTTAACCGTTTTTTCGGGGGTTCGCCTTCTGCTACCTCTTCGGCTTGAGTCTCCCCACTTTCTCCCTTGACTTTCTCATTTTCATTTCCAGATTCTATTTCGTCCAAATCCTTTCTAGCTTCTTCTTCATCTACGGCTTCGTTGTCTTCCTTATCAATACCTTCCTCCGCTTCACCATTTCCATTCTCAGAGTCCGCATCATTAGATTTACTTTCAATTCCCTTTCGTTTGGGAATGACTTCCAAAAATGCTTTTTCCCAGTCCTCATTCACCAAATACTTCAACATAATCTCAAAACAATGATTCACAGTCAACACTTTTCTACTAGCCAGACTTACGAATTCCGAAATCGGTAGTTTGGCGTGATGAATACCCATTTCTTTCGCCTTTTTGAGACAAATATTTTTGTGACGGTTTTTATCAACGATACCGCCCAAAATGTAGGTACGGCCGGGTTCGAGTTTTGTGAGGGTGTTATCACTGTCGGCTGTGAGGTAGGTAATTTTTGAAGTATCCGGGAAAACGGTGATGAGTGTATCGGATGTAAGGTTGATTTGTGATTTCTGTTGTAACGGTTGAAGAATTCAGAATAAACTGTGTTAATGAATACAAAAGCATTACATTACAAAAAAATCAATGCTTGAACGCCGTGATCAGAGAGAAGATTAGCTGTTTCCGATAGGATATCAGCATCGTTGTCACCGTACAAAGGGACAACTCATGGCAAAGTTGAAACTGGATATCATCATTTCACGGGTTCAATTCGATTCAGACATGCACCGAATAAAACGAACAGATAAATAACGTAAATGTACCTTCCAATCTTTATAACCTGGCTGTGAATGTTGCATTGCAGCTTCTAGTTTTGATCCGATGTCGGTAACATGAATATCGGCTTTCACAGCAGATCGTCGATTGACACTATAACAATATGCAATTTGCTTCGCCAGTGATTTCAATTCCTAAAAATCAGCGAAAAGTTAAAATCGGAGGAGGCAACTAAAATATGTGGTGATTAACATGACCTACTTTATCAGTCATAAATTCATCAAATGCGCAGTCTATCGCTACATTGACACCGCTATGCTTTTGCTTTACCGGACTTTATCAGTCATAAATTCATCAAATGCGCAGTCTATCGCTACATTGACACCGCTATGCTTTTGCTTTACCGGTGGCACTTTTGGTGTCTTCGGCGAATCCTCCAGAAGACCTGTTAAATGGTACAAAATGCAAAATGTAAATATCCACACCCACATCAAAAGATCATGAATTTAATTACCTTGAGCTTTTAATTCCTTTTTACGCTCCTTATCTTGCTTCTTTTTCAACTTTCTGGTTTCTTTTCGTTCTTCCCGCTTCTTTTCCCATTCTGCTTGCTTTCGTAATTTCTTGAGCTGATTTTTACTTAATTTAGGTTGCTCTTCTAACGGTTGTGCGTCTTGAATTTGATCCGGTGCTTCCGGCGGTGTTGTTGTGGTAGATTCGGAAGCCATTGCCGGTAAGAGGATTGGTAAAAAGGATGAATGGAAATTCTGCGCGGCCTTCTTGATTTTTGTTTATCGCCCGGACCGGGCATTGGGTTTTGGAGATCGCTTTCGTTAATATTATATATAAAACAAAATCATGATCGGGCTTGAGCCAACCAAGTCAATTCAATATTCATTATTCTCATATTCTCAAATTAAAAGCAAGCTTAGGCCCTCATTGAAATTGCAACTCAAAGGTATATGTACAGTGTAATGTAAAAATAATTGTCTCTTTTTTGCAAGAAAATTATTACATTAGAATATTATAATTCAACAAAAGTTATAATAGTATTTAAAATTTCTTAAAATCATAATGTAGCCATAACCAAGAGTGGATATAATTGGCTTGTGAACCAAAACTGTGAACCACGTTGTACCAGTGAACCAAACTTACGACAGGCGAAAAATCCGAATTTGATGAAAAATTATCGACAACTACAAAACGCTACGATATAGCCTGCCCAAATGCCGCCGAAAAGGTCGAATTCAAAGTCAGGACAACAGGCCCTGGCTGCTATGAATGCCTCTGTTGACGCTGGAGACGATTTTCTGCCCTTTTTTCCGGACGATTACGAAGTAGCAACGAACGATCAGGATGCGGAAGAATTATTCGCCTCTGAGTCAATCGACAATGATACAGAGAAACCTAGGAAATTTCGGGACGAGAGTGAAATGCGGGAAGCTGATGAAGGAGAGATTGATATGGACATTTCAGATTCAGATGAAGAGTATCCGCCGGTTTATCAGGGTGAAGAAGGGTTAAAGCGGCTTAAGAGGGAAAAGTTGATTGCAGACTTTAGACGTGGTCATGATCCGCTAGAACATGAATGGGAACAGGTAAAAGTGCCGAAATGGTCTAAATGGAAGACTTATCCTGCATTGCTACCCGAAATGTATGTGCTGTATTTCATTTCTATTCAGAAGGCGGGCCGAGTTTAAACATCACCCGTTCTCTAGGCTACATAAAGAGATATTAGATTTTGTCAAGTATGTAGAACCAGCCGAAGGCGAGCACGAACTAAGGACATTGGTTATGGGAAGAATTCGGGATGTCGTTGACTCTCTGTGGCAAGGTGCTGAAGTTCAAGTATTTGGATCGTTTGAAACTAGGTTATACTTACCGCATAGGTAAGCTCATTTTTATGCTGATTTCTCATACTCATTTCAATTGCATATATTAAAGCGTTCCAATACCCAACAAATAATAGCGATATAGATCTGGTTATATTCACTCCCGATCAGCGTCGGCATCTCACGGTTCCTAATCTTCATAAACTTGCTGGCGCTCTGCGGAAAACCGACGAGTACGACAAAATAGATGTGATAGATCGAGCAAGGGTATATCATTACATTGTCGAACTTATACTTGACATGCGATCTTTAACCACATCCTTCACTTCATGACTTAGGTCCCGATTTTAAAATGCGTAAACAGAGCAATAGGATACCCGATTGATATATCTTTCAATCTCACCAGCGGGGTCAAGACTGCCGCAGTAGTAAAGAAATACGTTGCCGATTTTCCGGCACTACGTCCACTTGTGATGGTACTCAAACATTTTCTACATCAGCGTGAATTGAATGAAGTGTTTTCTGGAGGTATTGGGAGTTATACCCTGGTGACAATGATGTTAAACTTTTTGAATATGCACCCGATGTTGCAAATGAGAATGATGGATCCGTCGAAGAATCTGGGAGTCTTATTGATTGAGTTTTTTGAACTGTTTGGAAAGAACCTAAATTATGAAGAAGTGACTGTATGTTGGGACGGATATAAGAATAAGGTGAGTGTCTTTAGGGTGTTCACATTGCATTATGCGGATAGTTTGCTAAAAGTGGGTTCGGAAATGTTTTATAGACAGACTGCGGTTTCTTACAAGGTGAAAACCGAAGACATTATTTATCCGTGCAAGATCCGTTAGATAAATGTGAGTTCTTCTGTTCTGTACTGCTAACTCTCAGGCATTGACCTCCTACATCAACTCACTGTCAGCAAACGACCTGAGCCGAGGTGCCTTCGGTTCAAACCTTATTCGTTCAGCTTTTGCTCACGCATTTGATACCCTTACACAAACCATTAATTATTGGCAACGTCAAATAATCCCTTCCTTGTCTTCCTCACCACAACCAGAATCATCAACAACATCTCATAAACGCAAACGGTCAGAATTTGAATCAGATATCCCTCCTAAACGACCGAAAACGATATTGGGCTATATTCTTCGCTTAAACGAAGAGTTGATGGAGAAGCGTCAATCACAATTAGAATTATTCGATACACTTTTAAAGGAAGCGGAAAAAATAGATAATGGTGAAGAATTAAAGGACGAGTTGGTGATACCACCAGTGTTGGGTGGCGAACTTAATAGCAAGAGGAGTAGCGTATCATCGGAAAAGTCAAAGAACTCTGATTCTTCCCAAAGCTCAAAAAAGCGAAAGCGTTCGAAAAAACGAAAAACTGAAAATGACAATAACACTCGACATGGCGACAACAACGGTCAAAATGTCAATAAGAACACGGTGATGGAAAAAGAAACCTATGAAATCGGATCAAGTAGTGACGACGATTATAGTTACACCAATATATCTTTGAATTCTAATGGATCTGGCACTTCGATACGGCAGAAAGAAAAATCGCCAGAGGTCTTTGTGATGGAATCTTCCAGCGACGACGGATTTGATACAAATTTTAACTGGAACGATAAAACTTCACAGAAAAAACAACGGACGCAGTATTGGACGCAGAAGAGTGGGAATAAGGAAGCCTCAAAGAAAGACGAGTACGATGATGATTTGGGGTACAACTATCTTTCTAATTCTAGCGATGTTTAATGAAGACGGAAGACAAATGTAATCTGCTTTGAAGGAGTAGAATAATTGATGTAATACCAAAACTTGTACATTTCATTGAATACTGTAAATATTACATTGCTATTATTTAGATAATACTGATTGAGGTAATATTATTAAAAGTTTTTGCCTTTTATATGTGGGGTTGCAAGATGGAAACTGAAATCTACAAATGGTCTTGTCCTTCATGGGACCCAATGTCAATAATCGGCTGAATAGAAAGCGGCGAGAGAAGGTGACATAGAGGATGCATCTACTAGCACACTCTAATCTGTCAGATCAGATCCAGACTGAGTGGTAAATGTGAACTTTTTGATCGATGATTATAGACACTCATCACCATTTCTTCTTCACCTGTACGTTGTCAAAAACAAAACAAGAACCAGTACGATCAGAACCTTCACAATAATAATATCACCAACTAGGGCAGGCAGAATGTGAAATTGAGATTGTTATAGATATCATACCACTTTCTGTACACAATTCTTGAAGTCCATGAACTCTTTTGCGCAAACGTCTTTGTTCACTTCATTTAACTTTGAGACGATACATTGACCGTAAGTGGCTGCCTTTTTTGAGAACAAATTAGTTATATACACATTTCATAAGACAATATTTGGATTTTGTTCTGTCTTTTGTTGATACCACGAAGATTGTTGTTGGGGGCGAAGTAGGAATGTTTTAGTATTTTACCTGAGCGGAACACTTTGCGGCACCATCAGCGATAAAGAATATAGTTCTCCTGGGCGTAGAAGACGACATTTCAATTATCAATCGCTGAGTTTGACTGATATATGTCGAGAATAAGGAATGCAAATCAAATCAAAATACAACGAGTCGGAATGAGGGAACGACAGGCGACTCGGAACGAAAAAGATTTCCATCGAGATTTTCATCATTCTCGCTCTCCCTCCTCTGATATATCTTGATCTACTTTATTTCATCTTTCCCCACCAGTACATATATTGCTAGAGTAGCCATATTTAAGCAGAAAATTCATCAATTATGTCTCTTGCTTGGAATCCTGAGGTATATATCATTGATTCTCGCTCTGTCTCAAACTGCCTAAACTGCTACCAAATCTGGTGATAGTCAAGGGATATTCGCTTCCCTGGCATCCTTGTATCTAATCAAACTATTGATAATTTCTGTATATACCCTTCAAATAATCATCAAATTTCAATTGTTGTACAATAATCTGACAAATTTTGAACCGCAATCAATTGGTTGGTTTGTGATGGCAAAAACATTATTTTGGTATACATTTCATTTGTATCTGAACTTAAAACTACTGACATAATAAACCAATGATATTTAAACAAACGTATTTGTTTGAATCAATAATCATTGAACCTCGTTATTGTGGATATGCTTTATGTACCACATTGGCCTTTTGCTTCCTTCCTTGACACATTCGTTTCATTCAATTCATTTATGTTTTTGATATGGTCATGGTTCTTATGCTAAAAACAGATGGGATCGGAAGCTCCAGTAGTCTCTACCGCAAAGTCTTCATATGTCAGCCATCAACGCTCCAAAGTACGTACTGGAAATCTAGTTTGTTCACGTCCAGCAAATCCCAGATCAACATGTGCGAAGTAAGACATTAACGTGGTATTCAAAATTATAGAATACTAAACCTCATGCTATTGCCGAGTATGCTAAAAACAGAGCAAAGAACGCTAGACCAGCTGAATGGGCACAGATGGAGAACAAGGTAAACCGTTAAATCGACTTCCCCTCAAACCGTTCCTGTCGTTGTGGAATCCACGATTTAACAACTTTCAATAGAATGAATTTGTATCCTCATACAACGCTTCTTTCTCTCAACGTCAAAAACTTCCTCCTATCCCCTACGAAGCTCAAAGTCATGGTTACATTCAAGATAGTCACTCCCAGGATTATCGTAGCGGGCAAGAATCACCATCTTATGACATCGACGAATTAGAAGGTGAAGCGGAACAAGACTGGAATAAATACAGAATTAAAAAAGTACCGTTAGATGGGAAGATGAGCAAAACTTCACAAACGAAACATGTTGATATCGTCACTGGTGAGTTCATTTATTGTTCATTCTCCGAGTGACTTGATTTACTTAACATCATTTCAGGTCTCGAATCCGAGTGGACTTCGCCCAATCGTTCATTCGCGGGCCGTATTTCCGCTGCTAAACTTGATGCTGCAAGAAACTCAAATGAAAGAGGATACAATATTATCTCTGGACAGTTCGAAAGACGAACTTGATTGTTAGAATCGTTTCCCTTGTTGTTTGTTCGATTGGTTGTCTAAGTTATGAATGTACGAGGAAATGTACATAAATTATATTTATTGTGTTCGATGATTTTTGAGCCTGGACAATAATTGAGCTCTTTAAATAATAAATTATGACTTGCAATAGAAATATTACCCTAATTGCTCTGAATGACTGTGCATAGAAACCACGAGGTTCAATTTTCTCGAGTTGAATTTGAACGATTGCAACAGCAGTGGCATCAAAAGACGATATGTACGAAAAAAGTAGCTCTCTGTATCGCGAATAATTTACATGTCCTACATATAGTATACTATAATCAATGCAATAGCAGACACAATAAACGAAAAATGGGTAGAAAACAGGAGAAGACTTTCAAACACGACAAATGTGAGTTTGATCTATTGGATATCGTTATACACTACATAATATCATACAATTCAAACCAAAATAACAATTGATAAAGAAAAATATACATTCTTGATGGGTGTATAACAAAAGTCAACGTAACAGTTTTCCTTTTGTGTTTCTATCGGACATGAATTATGCAATGCATTTCATTCTACAGTCTTGTGTTTTTCTATATCAATTGTCTATTGGGTTGAATCTAACAGAAAGGATTCCACCATGGGCAATTGGGGGTTTGGGTAGGGGTAGGGGGATTAGTTGGGACGGCGGTGGGGGTAGGAGGTTCGGTGGGAGTGGGTTGTGGGGTCGACTTACCGGTTTGGACATAAGCCAATTTGTTGGGGGCATTCTTGGTATCCTTGATAACATCAAGAGTGGTTTGGGAGAGGAGAAGAGATTTGATTTCGGCAGGGGAGAGGTTGGGGTTTTGAGCGACAATCAAAGCCAAGACACCAGCAACATCTACAAAATCAAGAATGTCAGCTTTGTTCATAAACTACCAAGAACAATGACATTATGACAAAGGTTGAACACTTACGAGGAGAAGCCATAGAGGTACCAGAGATGGTTTCGGTTTTGCCGTCGTTCCAGGTAGATTCAATGTTGACACCAGGAGCGAAGAGATCAACACAACCAGCACCCCAGTTGGAGAAACTTGCACGCTTGTCGGTTCTGTCAGATGCAGCAACTGAGACTACACCCTTTGCACTAGCGGGGGAAACTTTGCAAGCATCTTGGTTTTCGTTACCAGCGGCAACCGCAAAGTTGACACCAGCAGCAACAGCAGCTATTGAGATAAATCAAAGTCAGTACAATTCAAGCTTAAAAGTTCGGATTCCAATGGATAATCACCTTCCATGGCGTCGTTGAGTTGTTGGTTCTTGGGTCCACCAAGGGACATGTTGGCAACATTCTTCTTCTTTCCGTTCTTGACGTCGTTGGCAACCCAGTTGATTCCCGCGAGGACATCAGCATAAGAACCAGAGCCAGAGTCGGACAAAACTTTGACGGAAACAAGTTGGACTTTCTTGGCAACACCCCAAGTCTTGGATCCAATGGTACCAGCACAGTGAGTTCCGTGGCCGTTACCATCTTCACCGTAGTTGGGCTTTGCCTTGAAACCGAAAACGGCACGACCTTCGAAATCGGGATGGTCTAGCTTGATACCAGTATCAATAACGTAGGCAGTGACACCTTCACCGGCAGAGGCAGGGTAGACATATGGCTTGGTGAGATCGGGGTTGGTTCTCTGGCTGACACGGGAAAGACCTGCCATGATGAGAAATTTATGTTAGATATAATACATCAAGATTAGTTGATTCGCATTACGCATACAAACCCCAGGTGGCTCCTTCTTGTTGACTGGGTTCATCGTACAGCTTGACAACGGCGTCTTGTTCAATAGCGACGACATTGGGGTTGTTTTTCAATTCTTCCAACATTTCTTTGCTGAATTTACCAGCGTAACCTTTGTAGTTACCGTTGATGTCGTAGGTATGCATAAGCTTTTCGCTGAAAGAACGGAATTCAGGGCGGGAAGCTTCGACACGACGCATAGTGCTGGTGAGCCATTTGTTCATGGACTTGAGATCGGTTTCCGACTTAAGTTTGACTATAATACGAGACACGCAGAGTTAGGTCATGGACTCGATAGTCTCCAAAAGAATGAAGAGGGACTTACCGATATATTGATCAGGGATAACTTGAGCAAGAGCCCCGCAGTTAACGAGGGCAATAGCGACAAGGAGGATAGCGGAGAATTTTGCCATTGTAGGATATTTGTGTTTATAGAGGAGAGATGTAGAAGTATTTAAGGACTTTGAGATTTGAAAGTAAATCAGAAGACTGTCTATAAAGTTCTATACAAGTTGTTTCGACCAGCGAAGAATTGATATGGAGCAAAAGAGGGGACATGGCTTTCTTTTATAGACGGTCCGGTCCGATTTCATTAGCAATCAGATACAAGTTCAGCAGGCAGGCGAGCACAGGAAAACCGGTTATGCACAGAAATAATCTCCGAGGGGGATGTCATAAGACCAAAAAATATTTAGGGTCTATTCGCATGAATTCAGAGAGCCCGATAAGATCCAAAGAATTCCCAAAGTTTGTTGGAGCAGGGCGAGGACCGCACTAGTGCCGGCAACAGAGCGGCGATTGAGCGCTTGCATCATTCCACAACAAAGTTTTGCTATTTTTAATGATCCATCGCCGCATCCGTTGACCGCGGGAATTATTGGAATTTTTGCAATCTGTCGAGACTAGCGTGTCGGTGATGCGGCAAAAACGGGCGCGCCGCGAATAACTTTCGGCAGGGTTTTTCAGTCATTATGTGCAGAGTTTGTCAGATAAAAAAGAATAAAAGATCAATTGTACAAAATTGTTCCCTGATTCTGCAGGAATTAAGCGCTCATCACACGATATTTGCTATGATATTAGCCAAATCATCTGATTGAGAAATCACACCCGACATACTATGAAAATGCATTTTCAGTTTCTGGCGCTCGGGCCTTGCCTCTATTCAGCTTTCTGTTGCACCGAAATCACTTTAATTTTTTCTTTGGCGATTTGGGTTTCTCCTTGCACTTTGCATTCCACATATTAATTTGCTCATTGCAGGTTTTATTTGCCAAAATGCGCAAACGTAATTTAAATTGCTCATTTGAGTGTATTGTGGAAATGTATCTTGGTGGTCCCATGAGATTTTTGAAATAATACAGAGCATGATGTATCAAAGACAATGGTATTCCTTCCAGAGCTAAATCTCTATCCCACCCTTTACTCTCGGTATTTCGGTGGTAATTTATTGCTGCGTCAGAATTCTAGTCTAGTGTCGATCCCGCAAAGGACCGATGCGGCTTCGGTGATGACAGACTCCCTTTCCCGTGTGACACAACAAAAAGGAATTCCGTCTCAACTCGAAAGTAACTTTAGTAACATTGACTACTTTATTGATATCCCGAGAGGCGGCATTATTGAGAAATTTAATAAAACTTTGCCATGAAATTCTCACATCAGCTTACGCTGAATTCCGTTCCAGAGTGGACTGGTTTGTATACGCATCCATGGATTTAAATCGTACAATTATCTTACCGAGACCGAAAGTGACGGACTACCTGAAAAGGTGTGAATGACTAATTGATTTTTCATTCATCCGTAACATTAGACAACTATCTCGCTTATTCGAATCTAAAGAAACTCATATACCAGCTCGAGAAACAAAATGCTCAAGTCGAATACTTCGGTGGTGTATCCGATATCGAACAGCCAGCGCCCACTGAAGAAGAAGCTGCGCAACCACTCATCTCGTCAACATCCTCCCTTCGAACGAGCAATGTTTTTATGAAAGCTCTAGATCATGAGTTAGAGAAGATTGTAGCGTTTTACTTGAAAATTGAAAAGGAAATGTTCGATTCTGTGGAGTCTTTGAAAAGTGATATTGCTTACGTAGAAAATTATGAAGCTACATTGGGACATGGTCATTTTTCAATGAAATTTCCCGCTAGATTCGACGGAACGGTTTCTCCCAATCGAAGAAATCGGGAATCGTCGTATTTGTCAGAGGATGAGGATGCGGTTAGTCAAGACATTTCGCCTTATAGTACCGATATGATACTTATAGTCGTTACATAGGTTACTAGTTTCCCTGCATCGGCAAGTCACGACGATTTACTATCTACATCCGTTCCCCGAAATCAAGACGATGGTCTCTCGTCTCCTCATGCTCGAGTTGTTTCGGCACCTGCGACACCAGTTGGTTCGAGGAAAACCTATATCTGGTCGAGTAGATCCGTAGCTTCTCAACGACAGAAATTCTGCCGTCGAGCCACTGATTTATTCGTTAACTTGAACGAGCTTAAAGATTATGTAAATCTGAATCACACCGGTTTCTCCAAAATCCTCAAAAAATATGATAAAATCACCCGAAATGAGACCCGAAATGCCTATATGACGAATATCGTCGACGTTTCGTATCCTTTCCAAAAGCAAGTTCAAGAAAATCTAGGAAGCAAAATACACGAAATTGAAAATATATACGCCAAAATCTGTACAAACAATGATTATGAAGCTGCAGTTTCCGAACTAAAATCCAACTTACGCGAGCATATTGCTTACGAGAGGAATACAGTATGGAGAGACATGATTAGTCAAGAAAGAAAAGTATCCGCTCTTGGTGTCGCCAAAGCAGAAGGAGAAGAGCGCCCAAAAATTGTTCGCAAGGAAATGATGGGAATGACTGTTTTGTTCCCCCGCATCAATCGACAGTATTTTATGTTTACACTGTTGACGGTGATATTTATTGTTCTATCAAACATCAAGATATTTGAGACTCCGGAACAGCAAAAATGTTTCTCTATTTTGATTTATGCGTCTGCGCTTTGGGCGACTGAGGTGAGGTTGACTTTGGGTATCCTTATAAACTCTTAGTTCTTGACTGACATGAATCTATTTATAGACGATACCTCTCTTTGTAACTTCGATGCTTATACCGTTCCTCGTAATATGTAAGTTGAATTTTATATTCATCGATCCTGGATATGACCATATTCGTTAACGTGAATTCTCGTTCTGCGTTCGACAGCACTCCGCGTGATGAAAGATCCTATCACAGGGATTGCCCTTCCGGCACACGATGCTACAAAAGTCGTCTTTTCCTCCATGTTCTCCCCCGTCATTATGTTATTATTAGGTGGATTCTCGATTGCTGCGGCTTTATCGAAACATCACATTGCAAAAATTGTAGCAACAAGTGTGCTAGCGAAAGCTGGTACCAAAGCGATCTGGGTACTTTTGGCAAACATGTTTGTCGCAACGTTTGCTAGCATGTGGATTAGTAACGTTGCAGCACCGGTTCTGTGCTTTTCTTTAATACAAGTGTGTAACCCATCTTAGAATGTACCATGAGATATGCAGTATTAACTCTCTTTTCCCTCAAGCCTATTCTTCGTACTCTTCCACCAAACAGTTCTTTCGCCCAGACTCTAATTCTTGGTATAGCGCTGGCATCTAATGTATGTAGAAGGTTGAATCTGCTCAACATACTCGTATTAATTTGAACACATCGTTCATTTACCAGATTGGCGGCATGGCGAGTCCAATTAGTTCTCCACAAAATGGTATTGTATTTTAATCTCCGAAATGACGGATCGTATGGTCTGCTGACTGATTTCGCTCTTTTTCAGTTATTGCCATTGAAAACATGAAACCGGAACCAACCTGGCTTCAATGGTTTTGGGTAGCTCTTCCGATCAGCATACTATCCGATATCATTGTTTGGCTGTTACTTCTATTTATTTACCAACCCCATGTCGCTACTCCGCATATTTATCATTTACGAAGAACTGATGAGAAGTTTAACAAGACACAATATTTCGTTTTGTTCGTCACAGGTATGATTGTTGCTAGATTTTGAATGCGCCTTACGCATATGCTTAATCATTTCTGTTTGTTTAACTGAAATAGGAGTCACGATTCTTCTGTGGTGCTTGGAAAGTAAATTGGAGTTCTTACTTGGAGATATGGGTGTCATCGCTATCATCCCTCTCGTTGTCTTCTTCGGGTTCGGTATTTTAACCAAAGAAGATTTTAATAATTTCCTTTGGACGGTCATTATCCTTGCCATGGGCGGTATTTCCCTTGGCAGAGCTGTCGACAATTCTGGATTATTGAAAACAATAGCTTTGGCAATCAAAAACTTAGTTGAAGGATACTCTGTTTGGTTCGTGTTGCTTGTATTTTGCACATTGATGTTAGTGGTAGCAACATTCATTAGTCATACGGTGGCCGCTTTGATTGTTTTGCCGGTCGTACGAGAGGTGGGTATGAGTTTGGAGGATCCGCATCCGAGATTGCTGGTAATGGGTGCGGCTCTCATGTGTTCTGGAGCTATGGGATTGCCCATCAGGTAATTTTGTTTCTGAAGCGTTTGTGACTCTTTCGGAAAACTGACTATTCAAATGTTTTAGTGGTTTTCCAAATATGAACGCTATTGCGCAAGAGGACGCAACCGGCACACCCTACTTGTCTACGTTGGATTTCGTCAAAGCTGGTGTTCCTGGAAGTGTTGCCGTGTGGGGATGTATCATGACAGCTGGATACGGGCTGATGTTAGTTTTGGGATATTGAGGACTCTTAAATATTGTGATGATCAAAATAATTGCAAATAGCTGGTATTGCTGTTTGATTAGCCATCACTGGGTAGAATCATAGAAAGGGAGAATAGCCATGAAAGATGGCGGAAACCATCAAAATATAATGTAACTTGAACATAAACCCACATTATGTACATGGTTGTCCGTTATTCTGTGATTGCTATTCGTAAATATGATTTCCTATGTAGTATCTTTTTTCCCTCCGCCCTGTCCTACTGACCTCGGCATGCCCGAGCTTAAATTGAGTTTTGATTTTCATCACATTAACTATCCCTGCTCACTTTACAGGATATTAAAGTTTTCAATCGCCTATCATATCAGAGATTTCTCAGTCCTCCAAACATGGATAAATTCTCTGAATCGTTTTCCGCTTTCAAAAACAATTTCACCCCTCTGGCCTCGCAATTGACCAAGGATATTGGACGTGGGTTCGGCCAAGTTAAGCAGGTAATTTAAATGCAGAGAACTACTGCACTATTTGTTTATTCCCTTAGTACGATGGTGCTTAAATATTGTGGGCCTGTGGAAGACAGAGAGTTTCGCTTCTCTACAATATTGATACGAGGTGCAGTTCTTGATTGAAGCACAACTCCAAGGGTTTGATGATTGATCCGCTGCAACATCATCATTCCGCATGAGTTATTCACTATTGCCTGTAGACTCTATTTATGATAATGGAGAATTTACAGCCATATGATCGTTCATCATAATCATTAGTTTTGACGTTGGAGACCGTATTCAGCCACCAATATTAACTCAACTTCATTTTATCTTTGCATTGTCACTCGCTAATTTTCGACCTGTAGTATGCACAAGAGAAATTAGGTACAGCAGAAGATGTAACAGAGTTGCCTGCTGATTATAAAGGTGAAGTTATCTTCATTTCCTTGGACAGACTATTGGCCTCGTCATTGGGACAAGTCCATTAACGTGATGTGTTTTGTGTTTTTGTTATATTTTTGTTACTCTTAACAATCGGTGATACAGAGTTAGAAAGGGTAATAATACGTCTTCCTCTTGCAAAAATTGCCGATATAACAACTAACATATCAACAAATGTTTCATAGAAAGTGGACGCTCTTCGCCATGTTCATTCCTCCCTGTTAAAGCTCATGAAGCATGACTCTTTTCTCCCTCCTGCTGTTGGTGGTTTGTGTTCGTCATTATTAAAATATCGGTTCTTATTCTATTCTGACTTTTTGACTTGATACACTTTCTACGTGCAGAGACGTTTGGTGAAATCACTCGATCAGTGAAGGAAACTTTATCGCTAGAAAACCCTCCCACTTCACCCACACTTGCTGAACATCCTCAGTTAGTCCATCCTGGTACCTTCAGTCACGCAGTTGCTGCTGCTTCATTGCAAGGTAGGTTCTTTTGTTGTTTTATTAGCTCTGCCACGATACTCATCCACAAAGTACTTCCCGTTGTGTTTTCATTATTTGACGAATTGCTTTGATAGGAGTGGAATTAATCGGTGAAGGTGAACCCCTTGGTGCCGCTCTTAAAAAGTACGGTCTCGCACAGGAAAAGATTGGTGATGCAAGAACGAAAATGGTATTGAATTTTCACTTTGAGTCCTATTTTCTGCTTGCCTTACTTACATAAACGCTTTCAGGATAAAGATGTCGAACAAAAGTTCACCGTTCCATTCAGCGCCACTTTGAATAACAATATTCAATTCGCAATGGTATGGCCATTTTGTGATAGCTGTTTAGTACGTTCGATGGAAAGGTGATACTTACATTGATCTGCTCGTAGCGTGCTCGTCGCAACGTCCAAACGACTCGTCTCCACCTTGATGCCGTGAAATCCAGAGTAAGTATACAAAGTTTCATGAGAGTTTCAGTGCCGCTGTTTGTTACTTAAAAAATCTTGTTTGATGCATGTTGCAGTTTAAATCTGCACCTCCCGCAAAAATCGAGCAAATTCGAGTAGAATTAGAACAAGCAGAAGACACATTTGTCAATGCTGTCGAAGAGGCTCAAGAATTGATGAAACGATGTATCGAGAGTCCGGAACCTTTAAGAAATTTGGCTGATTTGGTGAATGCCCAAGTAGAATACTACAAGAAGGCTGCAGATTTACTTACTGAATTGGGTAGGTTTCGTTTACTTATGCATGTTGTGGAGCGGTTTCAATGTATTGATCTTACTTGTCCGCATTCTTTTAGCTCCTGAAATTGATGAAATTCAAGTGGCGCAAGAAGCTATGTATCGCAATCAGTTATCATAAGTATTTTGTATTTGAGTAAAGAACTTGCGCACTTTGTTGTTGAAAGAACTATTAAATAAATACATATTGATATGTTACGCTTTTGTAAGAGTCAATTTACTGTATAGCTCGACAATTTTAAAAGTTTGAAATAAGAATTTATTGCAACAGTTTCTATAGCATATTCAATACGGATAAATTACATTAATTTACAACTTGCCAGGATTACTATCATGCTCATCAGCAAAGTGCTCAATTTTTCCATGTTTTCCATGACTCATATGGCTGGTAAAATCAATTCTAGTGATAACTCCGCAAACGTGACCTTCTTCTCGATCCAACACTACGATATGTCTTACACCTAACATTCTCATCATTAAATAAGCTTTACTAGCGCTACTATCGGGCCAACAAACTGCTGGCGTTGAATTCATTACATTTGTTAAATCTATAACTTCGTCTTTCAGGTTGTCCGTCGACGACATTGGAGACGGAGATCTGGAACGAGAATAAGTACGTGTGCGGAAAGGTGGTGATAAATGCATTGATGGGGATAAAGGAGAAGGGGACAGTTGGGTGTCAATCTCCAATCGGTGATTTTGAACTCGATCATTCTGATTCGACTCGTATATAGAGTTTGGTGGACTTGATTTTGGAGATTGCGTGAACGGTATATCAGATTGTGTAGAAGTACCATTTTCGTTATTTCGTTCATTGGGAACTGGCGACGACAGAGACGAACTAGGAGAGGCAGAATCAGTGCTATTAGTTTTGGGTCCATTGGCATCATCTAATGGAACTACGACATGATCGGGACCATCAACATTGGGTGCGAATTTTGTGGGTCCAAATCTCGGAGAAGCGGTACTTTCTCTTCTTATGGCGATGTTGGATAAAGATGTTAATATGTCAGGACTCAGCACACGTTCAACCTGACAACGTAGAACAAGGCCGCGAAGTTTGCCTTTTTCATCAACAACGGGAAATCCATTGTGACTGTGTTCTTCGTCATCCAAAATTGCTCGAAGATTAGACCTCGAGTCTTTGAGTTTGACGGTGATGGGATTTTTGGTCATAATCGATTCCACCTATGAAAATATCAAGATAAAGCAGGATTAACAACAGTAGGTGGAAACTTTCATCTGTTTTTCGACGTTACCTTCTGTAAGTGCAATTCATGAGGAGGTTCTTGCGGTAAGAAAGGTAACCCCATCTCAACAATTTCTTCATGATACTGAGATTCACCGCAGTAGTTGCCTAAGAAAAAATAATGAGTTAACAACACGGCAAAATGGCTCGTTCATCTTCAGAAAGGACGGAGGAAAGTAACCAAAGCAACATACCAACAATCGTTGCGATAAATACAGCAATAATAATGCCAGGGAGGTAATTTGGGTCATTCGTCATCTCAACCGAAACCTGCATGGGGAAAAGAGTACTTAGATGGGAGTTGGCATTTATCCTAATACTGGAGGAACTTACCAATGCAATCGTAACTGGCAAACGAGATGTCCCTGCCCAGAAAGCACTCATACCAATTAGGGCGTAGGCGCCTTGGGAGGTCGTTGTTAGCATGCGCTAATAGCATGAAGTAAAGAAGAAAGCGATATACCTGGATCAACTAGAGTTTGTCCGCTTAGGAATTTGAATTCGTTAACAGCGATCCCGAAAAGCCTTCCACACGCAGCTCCTAATGAGAGTCCAACGTTAGTGTGTGCTACGCCCAACCATAGGCAAATTTGGGTCTTACCAATAATTAAGGTTGGGATGACAAGATCGGTTGGAAGAGAGATATGATGCGTTGCCAAACTGAGGACGATGTAGATCCCAGCAAATATAGCGAGAGAATATGCTTCATACATGAAGTAATATCCTCTGATAAACAGATTTTTTAAAATTGTTTCCGGGGTATTGAAAAATAAACTTCTGAGTTGATAATAGCAACCAGTTTCGACATTAGCGATACCCGGACTTTTGAGGGGATCGGCCCGTTTTGTCAGACGCCTTGCAGAAATTAGGGATGAATTGAAATTTGTTGCCTGGAGCATAGAGATAACTTGATGTCCGCTGGATACATTGGTAGCGGTAATGAGTCCGTCTGGTAGGAGTGTTTTAGTTGGATTGGAGATAATGGTTTCTTGCAGTGTTCTGACGAGGTCGACGGATGTCGAAGGGATTAAACTAATCAGATTGTCCTCAGTACAACTCGAATCTGTCTGATTTATTCCGAGATAAGAATCGAAGCCGTCCTAAGATTAAATGTAGAGAATGTCGGTGAGTGCCAGCTCCTCAAACAAGTACAGTCAGGAGTTTAACTTACGTTCAATATCTGCGTTTTTACTTCGTCTGGGATGCAGAGTTCATTATGAATGAATTCTTGGCATTCGCCCCAGAGGACACGATTGGAATTTCGATCGGCTGCCCATTCCACGCAAGAATTCTCGCAAGGTCCGCTCCGTTTCAAACGTAACCTCTCCATATGTCGTAAACTGCGATCAAATTGGGTACAATTTTGGACTGAAGGAATAAATACGACGACAGTTGAGGTAATAAGAACCAGAATAACCACTTCTGCGACTCGGCGATACATGGAGGGTTGAATGTGCTGCGACCGCCAGGTGCGTAGCTTTCCGACAGCGAGGTTGTAAAAGTGTCCGGCAACCCCAGCTATCAACCCCATTGCCATGTAAGCAGCTACATCCTGGTATGCAAAGTTAAGCTCGCAAGAGGTGTTGACCGCATATACTGAAAGTTTCGCCGTTGAGATTTTTCGGCCTTGCTTAATAAGGGTTATAACGACAAGACTGATGACGCTTGTAAAAAGACTTTTAAGGATGATATGCGGTTCATAGTAAGAGACAGCTTCCTCCAGTGCAAATGTGACCCCAGCGAGGACAACCTAACAGATGGAATTTCACGGATTTAGTGAACAATGTAATTCATCAAGAAAGTGCACTCAAAACAAAATACCTGGAAGACACTAGTCATCCCAGCAACACTTCCAATAACAGCAAAAGTGCGCAGCTCCCTTTCTCGATGAATAGACAACACATTTGCAGTACTCGGGTCGGAGGTCTCTTCGATATGTTCACCATAAAACATTAAACTGATTCTTTTCAACTTCTTTATATTTCGAACTATGACGACTCCGAGAAGAGTAGCGCAGTGAATCATTGGCCCGTCGTAACCGGAGAATAAGCCGCTGTTAACTATGCATATCATTCCAATATACTTGAATACCAGTGTTTTGAACGTCAAGAAGCGAGGCCTCTCGACACCATTGAGATACGATATTACTTCGGGCATTCCGGAACCTTGGGCGGCGGGCTAATTAATTGAATATATAGTAAGCCTCCGGATCAGGGAGCTTTTATGTTGAAAGTTACCTCATAGATGCAAGCAATTGTTCCGACCAAAGCAAAAGCAAGACCCAATCCGGTATTGAAGAGCCATGATATCCCCACGTCTTTCCCCGACAATGCAAGGAATGTAGAGAACTTCCAAGATGCGTAATATTTGGTGACTAAAAGCGAGGAGAATAGACGTCGTTAGCTAAGACAACTAGTGAAGGCTACCAACATGATCCGAGTTGAGCTCGACCCATACCAAAATGCAGCAACTCATATCCCAATGCAGCGGCTACAGCAATTACTGCACACACTATATACCTCGCCAGTGCTTGCAGATATCGATCCTATATAATTTGTAAACACAGATTCCAAGATATCGGTTAGGGGCGACGACACGAGATAAACTTCTTTCGAATATCGAAGGGAGACATAGAAACTACAATTGTGTCGTCAATATATCATCATCTACTGACCCTTTTTGTGAATTTGGAATAATGTTCTCGTAATTTATCTCCGTCTGCGTCGTCCACATTGACGGACTCTGTAAATTCCATCTTTTGCAGCTTTCTTCGATGCACAGTTTGTGTCATTCGAAGCTTCCTCCGTGCAGACCTTGTACTTAGATTCGATATGACCGACTCTCTTGTATAAGTCTTGCTCAAACCCAATGGGGGTTTTGGACGATTATCGTGTGTCATATTCATGGTAAACAATTACCGAATGCAGTTTTATGTGGCAATGTGCGCACTGAGTTAGGAAGAGCGGGTATATACTTCAAATATCGCTTCGTGAGCGGAACACAGCCGAATGCAATGATGGCACTACCAAGATAAGAGTTATAAATAGACGACGAGAGTGAGCTAGATACTGCTGCTCAGAAGCTTCCGTAGACATATATCGATCGCGGATGGCATCGTCGTCACAATCATAAGCACAAAGACAGGGTCAAAGTCGAAACATTGTTTCATCGTATCTAGCATTGACACCACAGAATGAAATCAGCCACCAATCTCGCGACGTCGGGGCTTGTCTTAAGAGATAAATCCTCCATTCTTTGAATTCGTCATCTCTCCTGATTATGTCTACATTGTGCTGCGAATGCAGTCGTCATCCTCACCTCTCTCAGTCTCCACCCATCGTTGCCACCCATGTTACAGTTGTACGAAGCGTATATACAGCTCATTAAGTTCGTTGGCTACCTAAGCTGCCATGGAAATAGAGCAGATATTTAAACCTTGCTCGTTGCAAAAGAAAATTTAAAACCTTACGCTGCTAATAAAATGGCTGAAGATGAATTTTTTAGTCAAATATGTGTAAGCTAGCCGTTGTTCATGAATGCAGTTGTCTGCCGACTTTCTTGACTTGCAAACCGAGAGGCTTTGATAAACTTATTGCAATATTTCTTTCTATTAGAGGATTCCAATACATGATATGCTGTGCTGAAAATAACGACAAATACCGAGGAGACTGAAAAGTAAACTCATCGTCATTCACTTTTAGAAGGAACCTTAGAGGCGGGGCTAGGCATCCAAGATATTCAGGCGTGCCGCATCGTTCATTTTTTCCAAGAATTCCAATTGTCAAATTTTAATTGCTGTTTGGATATCATGATTACTGTGTATAAGTACTATTGTATTTGGATAATAGAAAAAACGCCGCTGATTGACTGGCGAAAAGCGCGTTGCCTTCTTAATTCTCAGCACTTTCCCATTTATGCCGCAATTCTTCAAAAAGTTAGAATCCTTCTCTGCTCACCATCCCTCTGGTCAAAATGAGGTTGCACAGTGCCATACTTCTTCTCTCGCTCTTGTCTCAATGTTTCGGTGCAAATGTAAAGCCTCCAGGTAAATTTAGGAATTGAAAGTGATTTGACTGCGCCCTCTCACCACGATTTTTCTTTCCCTTTCGACGTAAGGTCTAAAGCCGGATCCATCACAAGTTTTTATCGAGCAAATAAACTACGGAGGCTCCGGTTGCCCAGGAAATTCAGTGGCCGCATCTTTCAATGACGAGAAAACAGTCTTCACACTGTTATTTGAGAAATTGTAAGTTGGTTGCCTAATCGGTTGCTGTTGACAGCAATTCTAACATTTGTTCATCTGAAGTATTGCAAACGCAGGCCCGACGACATCCCCGGGTGATGCACAAAAAAATTGTAATCTCAATATAAAAGTTCACCTCCCGAAAGATTACGAGTATGGTATATCTACCTTTGATTACCGGGGATTCATTCAACTTGATGCTGGGGTCAAAGCAATGCAGACCAATACATATCATTTTGGGAAGGAGAAACTTCAACGACAGATGCCTTTCAATGGGCCATTGACAGAAGATTATACTGTTCGAGATACATGTTTAGACTCCGAAATGGTGTGGTCTGGTTGCGGTGGATCTCGAAATATGAAAGGTAAGGAGCACCTCCATTGACTGGAAGCCGTCGTTATTCGTATCTAATGTCACAAATATTTTCAGTTCAAACGGAAATGAGTGTTGATAATTCAGCAAACAGAAACGGTCAAGGATTGATGACGACAGATTCGATAGATGGCAAGGTGAAGCAAGTTTTGGGATTGAAGTGGCGGAAGTGCAATGGAGGGAAGAAGAAACTGTTATACAGGAGAGGTCTTTTAAGTCATAAATTAAACAAGTAGACGTTCCGCCAGCTTGATAGACACTTAGAATTTGTATAAAGTGACGCATAGGTCATCTGTTAGAATGAGCTACATCTCAAATTAAAACTTTAAATAATTCTGTTAAATGTGGCCAGACATGTTATCGCTGTCTTGACAAGATATTTATATTTGGGCGGTTTTGTTGAACTTGGGCACCTGATCGGAAATGCGTGCGCCATGCTTTGGTGGTTAATGGAGGAACAATGCATCCCGCCGAAATATGCTTCATTCGAATTTTAGTCCACTCAGAACAATTGAGTAATTTCACTAGTACTGGCATTTTTCCCGCTTCTCATCACGGCAATTCGGGCCATCTGTACGATACGACCGAGAAATTCGAATGAATGAACTGATGTGCCATGTTATATTAGGAACGTACAATATCTTTTAGCCAACCTCTATGGCGAAACCAACCACAGTGTATTTCGTAAACCATACTAAATGAAGCTTCATGAACTTCCGTCTGATCAAGAGGATTGTAAAATTGACATAGTAGTGGCATCAAATTCTGGATAATTCCTTCTTCATAATTGTGGGATTGTGGATTCCTATACATTGCCTTATATTGCCAATCAAAAAACGAGGAAATCGCCGTACTAATAATACACATTCAGACCTTAATCTATCATGTTCTAATGGTGCCCTAATTTCAGGGAAGAGGAAGTTGAGATATAAATAAAGGGGCCTCCGTCGAAGGAGCTTCACCAACACGGATCGTGCCGAGCAAAGATTATTGACCAACATGATTCAGATCGCTGGACTCGTTGCATTCCTCTCGCTCCTGGCTTTGACATCAGCTGCTCCTCAACCAGGTGAAGATTTTAACAAATTCTGGAGATTGATCTCTTCCATGACTAACTTATTTCCAAATCATAACATGCAGCTTTTCTCCCTAACCCTGATAATGTCTATCTGGAGGATATCATTTATGCTGGTTCTGGTTGTCCCGCTGGTACTGCCACCGCTGCATTCAATGAGGATCGTACGACATTCACCGTCTTATTCGATAATTACATTGCGTCAGCTGGGTGAGTTCGCTTTGACTTCTAAGAGATGGCAAGGCTCGCTATCATGCTGACAATTTATTTTATTCAACTATTAGACCTGGTATTCCAGTTGTTGAAAACCGTAAGGACTGCCAGTTTAATCTAAAGGTCCACATTCCTCCTGGATACCAATACAGCGTTGCAACGGTTGATTATCGTGGTTTCGTTCAATTAGACGCTGGTGTCACAGCATTGCAAAAGTCCAGCTATTACTTTGCTGGTGAACTTCGTCAATCTACCAAGGAAGTTCCCTTCTACGGACCTCAAAATAAGGACTACGTATTTCGCGATAGCTTTGACTTCAGTTCTCAAGTTTGGTCCAGCTGTACTGAAAGCCAGACTATGAACAGTATGTAACTTTTTCTGCATTGACGAATTTGATAACATTTGACTGATTGGACGATTGATTAATGAAATTGCAGTCAACACTCAAGTGCGCATCGACAATTCTCGCAATACCATCGGTCGTGGATCCATGACTACAGACTCCATTGATGGCAAAGTTCAGCAAATCCTTGGACTGAGCTGGAAAAAATGCAGCAGCTAGATGTGGGAATGCTTGCGAGATTATGTAGCTGGAACCGAGGGATGAAACTCATATATCTTACCTTACATATATCTTATCATATAGATTACCTAATACTGAAATAAATAAATGCGTTATCATCTTATTGTGGCAGCAGATACTTCTGCATAAGAGCCAAATTGCAATTGATATACAATACCTGAACAATGTATTATTGAATCCTCGTAAACTATGATCACCACAGAGATGCGCACAAATCTCCTCAGACGAATTGCGCGAATCTGAATTCGGTAAACTGAATCTCTCGCTCCTGTCGCCGTAATCAGCCATAGAGATTTATTCAGTAATGTCGATTGCAGCTGTTGCTCACAGGTATGTAGTTTCGATCCATAGTATGTTTCATCGTCTGTTAGCTTACTTTATCCTGGGACCGGTGTTATCTTTCTCAGACATGTCTTCGGAATTAAGTCCGACGTGCGAAATAATATCCACTTCATTGATGATACGACAATAGTTTATCCCTGCGGATCTAATGCCATCATCTACAATCTTGAATCAAAGACTCAAAAGTTCATCCCAACGCAAGAGAACAATGAGGGGATGACATGTTTTTCTCTTGCCTCCAATAAAAGATACCTTGCGATCGCAGAACGAGGAGGTGAAAAACCTCAATGTGTGATATACGATCTGCAAATCTTACGAAGAAGAAAGACACTAGTCGAACCAGAATCGGAAGCCAAGGAATATACCCATGTCATGTTCTCAAATGACTCCAAGTTTGTAGTCGCTCTGGCCAATGATTCCACGTTATCCTACTGGAATTGGGAGAAAGGAAAAGTTATGGCAGCAATTCCAATCGGTGCAGCAAATACAATTGCAAGCGAAATATCTTTTAATCCTTTTGATGCTTCTCAAGTTGCAGTAGTCGGAACTAATATCATTAAGGTATTCAGGTATACAGACGGTGTCTTGAAGCATGTTGGGTTTCAGAAAAGTGATGGAAAGGTTTGTACTTTCACTGGTATTCATGAAAGTTACATGACATGCCATAACCTGATCAAACAGTGCTACTACGCTCATTGCTGGCTTTCCGAAACGGTGTTGGTCGGCTGTTCTACCGACGGTCATATTACTGTTTTTGACACGTTTGAACCCAAACTTGATCTCGTCAACACCCAAGGAAATCAATCGAATGTGCGCAATGTATTTGCAGTTATTCCATATTCTAAAGGCTTTATTTGCGGTGGTGCGAACGGGACCGTCACATTTTATGAGAAAGTTGACGATCTGTCATTCAAAAAATGTCGGGAGTTAGTGTTATCCGAAGACAGCAATATTCAGACTCTGTGTTTGAGTCCGAATGAAGAAACTCTAATCTGCAGTGCGTCATCTAATCAGATTTACACAGTTACCCTCGGTCAAACTGAAAATAAAGTGAGAACATTCAATTCCTCAATTATTGGATATACTGAACAACGCTGATATTCACCGGAATGCAGGTAGACGAACCAAAATTCGAGTATCTTTCACAACCTTTCCACCACGGTCAAATCACTGGTATGGATACTTGCATTCGGAAGCCATTAATTGCCACGGCTGGTACGGATAAATCCATAAGGATTTGGAATTACCTCGAGAACTCCAATGAATTGGTCAAATATTTTCCGGAAGAGATATATTCTATTGCGTTACATCCTAGTAGTTTATATGTTCTCGTTGGGTTCAGCGATAAGTTGCGTCTGATGAATATTCTAATTGATGATATCCGGAGTTTCAAAGAGTTTGCGATACGAGGGTGTCGAGAGGTACGGAAAATATCGAGGAAATCAAAATTATTATGTGCTTACTGAGTGGTTCTGTGTTGTAGTGTCGATTCTCAAACGGTGGCCAGCACTTTGCCGCCGTCCACGGAACTGTCATCCAAGTATATAATACATGGACATTTGAATGCATTGCAAATCTCAAAGGACATAATGCGAAAGTTCGTTCCATATGCTGGAGTCAAGACGATTCCAAATTACTGACTGCCGGGATGGATGGAGCCATCTATGAATGGAATTTGAAGACACAAAAACGCGACAGTGAAAACATACTTAAAAGCTGCAATTACACTTGTGCAATCTTTGGTGCAGACGATAAAAGTATTTATGCCGTCGGAAATGATAAGACATTTAAGGTTTGATTGAGCAATTCATGACATGCTCTGTCCAATATCACTCACCGTGTACTGCTTATTCAGGAACTTGCTGATTCCCAAATTGTTCGCGAGATCGAATCGAACGCCGTCCTCACCCAAATCGTTATGTCGCATTCTGGTCGAATGATGTTTGCTTCTACTATAAACGGTACCATACGTTCCATTAAATTTCCTTTCGGTGCCAACGACAAAGGGGAATATCAAGAACACTTGGGACATAGCTCAACCGTTACAAGATTGCGAGTTTCATATGATGATCAATTTTTATTTTCGGCTTCCGAAGATGGATCACTATTTCTTTGGAAAATTACCGATAAGGAAGGTCGATCGAAGCAAAATCGAGATGGTCTTTTTGCTGATGAAATACTGGTTACGAAGTCAGACTTAGACGAAAAGTCGATTATAATGAATGACTTGAGAAATAGAGTTGAAGAATTAAAACTAGAGAATGAGTATCAATTGAGGCTAAAGGATATGAATTTCACTGAAAAAATCAAAGAGATGACTGAAAAGTATCACGAAGAAATAGAAGGTTTGAAGATTACCAGCATTGCAATGAAGACGGAGAAAGAAAAAGAAGAAGTTCGGCATCAAGAAGAGATGGCGGCTGAACTCGAACGTCACTCGAAAGCTATGACGGTATAATGTTATATTATTTCTACGAATGTTGGATCTTCGCTTTCAACTTCTAATTTGTCTCTATTTAGGAACTTGAAAACACTAGTAGCATGAAGCTCACGCTTGAGTACGAGAAATATGAAAGTCTAAAAAACAAGTCTATTCAATTGCAAGCGGAATGGGAAGAGCAATTAAATGAATTGCAAAGGGTGAAGGAAAAGACACTTAGCGACTTGACAGCTCAGTACGAAATAAAGTTAAAGGAAACGCAAGCTGAAATTGATAGTGTTCGTTTCTTTTAGCCTATCATTAGTCCTTCCAAACTCTTACTAACGACACATATTCTTCCCTACAGCTTCAAAAAGAACTTCACAGCCGTCTGTTGGAATTCGACGAAACGAACGCTGAAACAGAGGAGGACGCAGAACGCGAAATCACCGAATTGAAGCTACGATACGAACGGCGCCTCAAAGAAGAGCGTGAGATAGGATTGAGATTAAAAGGCGAAAATGGAATCATGAAAAAGAAGTTCAATTCCTTACAGAATGAAATAGAGGGACATAAAGAGGAAATACAAAAACTGTTGACAGAGGAGAAGAGGTTGATGGGTATAATCAAGGGGTTAGAAAGGGATATAGCAGCGATGAAGAAGGAGGTATGGTTTATGGTGTTATGTTTGATAAATACTGTTTCTTTGACGGTGATCCTGCTTGTTGTAGATTCAAGAACGCGATGAAACGATTCAGGATAAGGAAAAGCGGATTTACGATATCAAGAAAAAGAATCAAGAATTGGAAAAGTTCAAGTTTGTCCTTGATTACAAAATCAAAGAGTTGAAGAAACAAATTGAACCGAGGGAGCAAGATATTGCCGTCATGACGCAAAAGATAAAGGTCTCTATATGGTTGTGACCTTAACAGGGAAAAGCGAAAGAGGTTTAATCTTTCGCTCAATTTGCAGGACATGACGACCGAAATGGAAAATTATCAAAAATCAAATGCGGATTTGGAATTGACAATTCGAGATGTCAAACTGAAGTTGAAAGGTTCAGAGAAAGAAATTTTAGCGGAGAAAGTTAAAGTCCGACGCTTCAGTGCGATTGCCAAGCGATTTAAGTTTGATTTGAACGAATGCTTCACGCTTAGCCAGGATCAGCGCGAATTGAAGGTTGCTTTTCTTTTCGACACTTTATGGTTATTTTCATGTCTGCATTAACTGAACTAGAATTCATTCTATCGAACAGGCTGCTTTGAAAAATCTGCATCATCGTTACTGCAGGGAGCTAGGTCAGCCAGAACAAATTATCGCTGAAGTCGACGTTGGAACGGCCACTAAGTCCTCGCCGGGCGATTGGAGCTCTTCGCAGGATTCAGATGCACAACAAGAATATATAAGACAGCGAGAATATCTTGAAAAGACTATGGATAATCTGAAGAAAGCGATCGCTAGAGATCAAAATAAGCATAAGATGGATAATATGAAAATCATGCAAGAAAATGTGGTATTGGTCAGGTACGGTTGCCATATAATATATTGTCAACGCTCCTTGAATGATTAACATTTATATTACTCATAAATATAGGGAGATTAACGAACTGAGGAAGGAAATAAAGCTTTGTCTGCTAAAGGAAAAAGATCAAGATGTACTACCGGTGCCTCAGAATGCTGTCATTTCGCGTACGTTTATATTACCCTACATCATTCATTCCATAGTTCAGATGTTGAAATTAGAACGTCGTGATGCAAACTGAAGTTTAAATTTACGTATTCATTTCTCTTTTATTATCGTAGAAGGAAAATTACCCGCCATCACCAACTGAATTCTGCCACCTTTTGTTTCAGTGGATCAAAAAAGTCCACTGCTTTGGGGCAGTTTATAAATGATTCGTGTAAATATTTACTAATGTAATTATCTGAATGTTCATTTACAAATTCCCTAGTCTCTACAAGTATATAAATATGAAGCTATGACCAAACGGCGTGATTCCAATAAAGGCGTATCGCTCAAAGGGCACTTAACTCGAAAAAGTCATATCTGAACATATCTTTCACACAATGTCGAAATTATCTGCACTACCACCATCACTAAAACCTCTTTTTGATAAGTTGATTACTCCAAATCCCAACGCAGTGTTCCCTACCTACGTCATTGATTCAATATGTGTGTCCGACTTCTGCAGCGATGGCACAAACGAGTCTATAGTGGAAAGGGTGGACGTTTGGATAAGTTTTTGTCATCGAAGGGCTTGTAAAGGTAGAAAAACTATCCTGCCAGGACTTTTCTTTCAACAATATTAACAGTTAATGATTGTTTGTTTGCGATTCTTCCATATTTGACAACACGATAGCGGAAATTATACTAAATCCGGCAAATTACAGACAACCTCCGGATTTATTAGTACAACCGTTGCATGATTTTAGGCCTGTTATTTACGATTTTGAAGATGTTTATACCGATTGGAATCCTAGGGATAAATTAGCTTTGGTGAAATTGATGTCTAGTCTGCGGTCGTCACTAAAGGTAGTTGAAATTTCGCCACCAACATGAACGATTTTGATCTCTCAGATAGCCTCAAGAATACATTCTACATGATGTCGGTTGTTATACTAAACAGTGTGGTCTAGCTTCATCACAGGGCGCGAGTTGAGGCATTCCCCAACGATAGGATCAAATTTGAATTCTCAAGTTTACAACACCTTAAAGATATGGATTGCGCCTTTTTTGAAGAAAAGAATGAACCGCCCTTGGTGAGCTGATTTCACTTTGTGTGGCATAGGGATTAATAGGAATAGCTAATTGATTCGTGATCAATGGTTGCCGATTAACTAGGTCGTTTTTGATATTCCGGTGGTGATATCGACCGATGATGAACTTCTAATACGAGACAATGAGAATATAACTTCAATTAGTTCTGTTACTGGTGGGTACATCCTTCATTAACTCCACCAAAACCTGCGTAGATGATAACTCTTTGACGTATATCAGTGAGATTGCTCGTAGAGTTCCGATTTCAATTGATAGACAGGATGTACGAGCTGGACCAAGTTGAACGATCAATCTGGATGCCGGAGTCTCTAAGTTCGAACCAAATAGCATTTAAGGTCTGTACCAATAAGTCATCTTACACGTTTGAGATTAAGAATCTTACTGTTTTGTGTGTCTGATGTTAGTTGCCGCCGTACCACAAAACTCGTCACATTGTCGAGTACATTTCTGAACTGGAACAAACACTAAAAGCTAGTTTGGATGCACTAGAGTCGAATGTGACAAAGCGAAAGTCTTTTCTTTTGTCAATGGCTTCAACATTTTCGTCGTATGTGACTTTTCACTTTTTGAACTCCCCATCCGGCTGGACGTTGACCTTTCATCCCTTACTGCGATCTGCAGACAATTACTTGAATATGATTCCACCAATTTCTCTTTTATTTCATTTCTCTTCGAATGCGCTCCCAGAAATCGCGATTCTCCGCGTATGTCACCATCCGTGACTTCCGACACAATTCTTCGTAAAGATCTCCTTACGGCCGTCACGCACAGTATGTCTTTGTTGGCATCAACATGCCCGCTCAAAAAAATATTGACAACATTCCTTGAACTTAGTCCAAATACCTGATAAATTTCCGGATGAAGCACCCGTCCTCAAACTCATTTCACCGTTTCAATTTAAAATCGGCTCGTTGACTTCTGAGCCGGAATGGACGATTATAAAATGGAACTACAGCTCGAGATGGAGATGTGAAGAGTTAGTCAAGCGTATTCGGTATGTGATAATTTTGAATTGGGTTTCTCCAGTTTAAATGATTGAAAATGATTGAATTCTATTTATTAATGGTGTCTCTTATTGAAATAGTGTAATATTAGCGGATGAAATTCCTAATTTTGTATCGCGGCTCAATATATATTGAATAAACCTGCGCTACTTCATATCGATATCGGTGCATCCAATCTCTTTATTTCGATTTAATTCAATGCTCAAATTACATAGCAGCCCTAGCCATTCACCAAAGATTTGGATGTCGAATGTCGGAGAGAAGGAGTCAGTCGTGTAATTACCAGGGTCTCGAATGTCACTCTAGGATGAAATACAAAGTGATTACTTTAAAGAACAACATGGCAAATATTGATATTCTGGCAAAATGATGATGCGGCAAACGGAGGAATGCGGGAGCATAATGTGAGTTGTCTTTGATGGTTGTCGTTCGAAAACATTTGCTCGGCGAATACGAACCAATCCTAGTGCGGTCAAAGTATACATATTATTTGAATTCTCATTTTCCCTCAAGGGCGCCCAATTCGATACCATGGCCGCTCAATGCAACCCGGTTCAACCCAATTGACCTTTAATTTTGATGCCGACGATTTTTGAACAAGAACGATGGACGGGACACGACGGCGCGTGAATTCGCCATATGGTGAACGCGTTTACTTTAATCAAGGACCGAACAATAGGTGAATTCAAAAAGATGCTTCATTTACATGTTAAGTTTCATCAGCAACAATTGCGCAATCCCGTTAGTACGGGCTTGGCTTGTCCCTCATCACATTCCACCTTGCTCTATCGATGGGCAGAATTTTTTGTGGATGCACTAGTCTGCGCACTTTAGTCTACACACTAGACATGTCAATCAATTTGTATCCGGCGAATTCACTCAGGCACCGAATCCGTAACCATACTAAAAGAAGCTTCATGGCACACAACAATATCGAGAGAAGCGGAAACGGGTATTTAATATTTTGATGGAAGGTGGTCCGTGATTGTGCATTGTGATGACTTGAGCAATGCCTAAATTGCCTGCCGCCGCGATCAGGGAACGAGGAATACGCCTTCTTCATGAAGGAAAAGAAAATCATATGTATGTTGACCGGAAACGCTGTCTCTGGGTATAAATAACGAGACATCCCAGAACAAGTTAAGATATTGATTCAGTCTAAAAATCTAAAAATGTTCAAGTCCACCGTTCTTGTTAGCCTTCTCTCCCTAATCGCCCTTGCCTCTGCCGCCGCTCCAAGAGCAGGTGAGTTGTGTGTTCTGTTTCAATCATAATCATTTAATTTATCTATATTTTAACAATAAATTCTTGCCTCGCAGCTGCTGTTCCTGATCGCAATACAGTCTACTTGGAAGATATCAAGTATGCCGGTTCTGGTTGTCCCGCCGGATCTGCTAGCGCTGCGTTCAATGACGAACGTACCACATTCACAGTTTTGTTCGATAACTACATCGCTTCAGCTGGGTAAGTTTGGGGCAGCCGCCTGTATCTGTTCTTCGTTTATCAATGAAATAACGAATTTCGCTCTTAGTCCGGGTATCCCTATTGGTGAAAACCGAAAGAATTGTCAACTCAATTTGAAAGTTCACATTCCCCCCGGTTACCAATACAGTGTGGCTACCGTAGATTACCGTGGTTTCGTCCAGTTAGACTCTGGAGTTACCGCTTTACAAAAATCTAGCTACTACTTCGCTGGTGAACTCCGTCAAGCCACCAAGGAAATTCCATTCTATGGTCCCCAAAATAAGGATTACGTATTCCGTGATACCTTTGATTTCCAATCCCTCGTTTGGTCTAGCTGTAATGAAAGCCAAAACATGAACAGTACGTAGTTTGTTGAAGTCGCTATGTTGGTCGCGTTAACTAACACGTGCCAATATTAATCTTGTAGTCAACACTCAAGTCCGCATTGACACTTCCCGCAACCGAAGAGGTAGTGGATCCATGACCACTGACTCCATTGATGGAAAAGTGAAGCAAGTCCTCGGAATCACTTGGAGAAGATGCGGATAAACGTTTTATTATCCAAGAGTTACTCCTTCGGAATTTAGATTTTAGAGCAAACAAAGAGAATAGAAAGATTCTCAATATAGATAACTTTGTCCCTCTGCATGAATAAACAAGTCTTGGACTTTACTGACACATAAATGAATCCGTCAATGGTTTGTGCTCCAACATGTTCATAGCCGATCGGCATCCGTTGACATACGAAAAGTGTTGAGATAATTTTATCTTATTTTGCGGAAAACTAGATAGTGAATTTTCAAGTATCCGCAAGTTGTATTTTATTGGTGCGTGTGTCCTGGGGTCGTATTTCTCGTCAATTGCAGGAGCTGACCTACCTTGCAGCGAAAATAAAGTGCCACAAATGTACTACGAGATGCGGCTTTAGGACACAGGTGCTCCTTCTCAGAAGTTGGGATTGAGCCGCAACATTAGCTTGTAAATATTTACTAAAAGAACCGGCTTTATTGTGGATTGTCAAGGTGCAAAATAAAAACCAAGCAGCTCAGAACAGGTAGTCTCGACAACGGTTAAAAACCTTCGGAAACAGCCTCATTAGTTGATAGTTGATAGAAAAGAGTAAATTCATCATTGCTGCGAGGTATCAATCAAGAAATAGCAACATTAAGGAATTTTATGTATGGTTTAGAGTTACTTCAAGGATTTCTCTTTATATTTCAAATGCTCACACACGTGTGCGTTTCCATGGTAATATTTAGTAAAAGTTGATGCGCGCATTAAGTCCGCTACAAAAGCTACAACTGCTTTCTTGTCTAATAGCTAATCATACTTCCTTCTCGGGACCAACTACATTTTTGTTGTTTTTTTTCAAAAACCGACTGCATTTTTTCCTGAGAATTCCAGTTCCATAGTGTTTCATTCGGCTCATCTTAGTTCCCTTTAATCGTCCCCCTGTACCACTCGCGCCTCCAAAATCATCAAAGTCATACATATCACTGACCGTACTCGCACCTAACCCACTGTCTGGATGATCTTCGTCCTCTGAGTCGTCGTCACGATTTGAAATTCGCAATAACCTATCCTGTGATTTTGTTCGCACTAATTCTTTGACCTGCTTTAGAGTTTCTTCCGGAGCCTTTCCTGGTCGAAAATGTACCGATACGTTTAAAATTGGTAATACAGCAGTATGAGCCACATTTTCTTTGCAATCAAAGTAGGCTTCATTGTTCTTCCGCTGATTGTCCTCCATCTGACGATACTCTGCACACTTTGGATCCGCACACTCTCTACTTTTCTCTCTCATTAACTCGTCCGGGAGATTGAGTGGAATCTGAAATGTCACTGTCTCGTTGTCTATAACATTTTGAAGTGGAAGTGTCCCAGTGAGCATAGATTTCGACGACGAAAATATTTTGTGCGATGTCTCGAGCAAAAAGGTGATTTCAGATTGGTAGCGGAACTGAATTGGAATAGTGGTATTCAGTTCCGCTTCTGACCATCGAGGCGGATTACCCGAAATTTTGGTACTTTTGTAGTTTCCTGTCATTGGCTCCAACGAAGACACTCGAACGTGAAGCTGACAGTGCGGTTTGTCTATTTTGTTTTCTCAAGAAGTAAGATTGAAAGTGCTCCTGATCAATTTGGAAAATTTCGAGGTAAACTTACGATGTATCAGGCGATCAAGATGTGTAACAGTAGCAGACTTTAATATTAATGAACCGACGTCTAAGGATTGCAACAAATCATATCAGACGACTCAAAATACTGTACGAAAATATGAAAGAGCTGACGAACCCCATCCGCGCAAATTAAACGGCAGCTCCATTTCAACAGGTTTGAATTTCAAGTGCACCCGTATTTTCCCCGATCCGCATCCTTTGCCAAGTTCAAACCAACCTGATAGCTCTCCCTAAACTCATATAAAGTTATTACCGTTTCTCGTCGGCCATTGAAATTATTTTCAGAGAACCCCAAACCTTGTCATTTATGCTGCAAAGATCCAGCTCAACAGTTCCAAGGACTGCATTGTACTCAAAATCGCGTTCGTCAAATACTACAAATTTTAGTCGAGTGTTTCTCCAGTCTTTCACAAATCGTTCAATTGCGACATTCCAGTAAGGATTTCGATTGTATCTAACATCATATGAAACAACCGAGATTAGAGAAGTAATTTCTAGAATGGTTTCGAGTTTCTGAACATTTACAGTTTCACTCGAGATTTGTAAACTTTCACGTCGTTAATAAATATTTCTGCGTAAGGATTAAGCTGGTCACGTCCATACGCCATATCATCGGGATGCATGTCAAGATCATTGGCTTGATAGAGTTGAACAATCAATATGCCGCTGCCTATCAACGAAATAAGGATGAATGATTGACGCATATCCGCTGTGATTATCGGAGTACATACTGTGTTCGTAGTGAGAATTCTGCGATTTAGGATATACAGAGAGTGAGAGATTAACGCGGCCTTTTTCACTTGAATTGCGAGACCATAATTCCTTCCATCTATGCGCCTGCATTAGTTAAAGTTAAAGATTTCCTCCAGGCAAAATATCACTCACCCTTCAAAAACTCTCCCTTTACGGTCATCCATGTCCTCGAACGGGACAATCAAGCTCCCCACCTCATCGTCTGCTGTAAACTGATCGAAATCCCACAATTCTAACTTCATCGCATTTCGAAGATCATCTTTCGATAATAGAACAAACATGTATTCGTCAAAAATCGGATGACACGTTGTCTTGAATGCACGAGTTCGATGCAACAGTTTCCCGGAGGGTAGGAGCGAGAGGGTTAAATAAGGGTCTGTGAAGTCTGTGTATCTTTTAATTATTGGTACCAGTGGAGAGCAGAAAACAATATATCCTACCACCAGGATTCGTAGTCTCAGTATAGTGAATTACTTCCTGAACATGAATCATTACCACCGCAAATGCTTTCGGTTCTAAAAAAGGGCACATAATGTTGCGACGTGAATTAGTGACACTTGGTAGGCATAAATGTTATCGGATAATGTTACCATGCAACGCATCATCGCCAAGCAACAAATTTTCCAGATCAAGTTCATACACATTAGGTTCAACTACCATACTATTCACGGAATCTTCGACGGATTGTAGTACAAACTCCGATAACCAAGGAAGCTGAATCATTCGGTTAATATCCGAAATGTGATAAATTGATTGGTTGATTTAAAATAAGTCCACTCACATCTGCGGTCGGTGAAAGTCTCAATATTTTGAGTGCAAAGTCGATTTGAGGCAATGACGGAAAACTAATTTTAGCTGTTTTCAGGAACGGTGGACTGCTCATCATCTTCACAAATATTTTCATCTACAGAATCCATTGCGCGGTGGCATTACTACATAATCAGATAGCAAATGAGGGTGGAGATAAATACCTTTCCTACAATTCCAAAATCTCCAACGAAAACCGGAACCCTCAAGGCAGGGATCCCTTTACGTCCAAATCTGCAGTTTAAAACAATATATGGATTCGATTTCGTCTTGTGACTAAGGCTATTACCACCAATATAAGAGGGGTGCAGGATAAACTTAAATGTCAACAGCTACCAACATTGGTTAGTGTGCAGTACATGCGTTCTCGAAAATAGGCTGGGCTTACAATTCCATCGCGCTCTGTTGTAGGGTGAGTCTGTATATCTGTGATTGTCGGGGAGTTCGTCCCCAATTCAAAATCCTCTACATTTACCGAATGCTGATAACAAAGTTAACAAGTAGCCGGTAGATATACATCAGACTAATAAAACATACCAAGAGAGCCGGCATGCTGGCCTGCAAACTGTCTTCCAATGTGTCAAATATTGTCTGAAAGAGAACTATGCAGCGACAAATCAGTAAACCTACTGGCGCGGCTTTCGTACGATTAATCTAAAAATTATTTTTACATACGCGGATTCATCAAAACCCATAGCTTTTGAATCATGGTATTCAACCATATTGCTGTTTCAGACTTGTCCCCAACCTGCTGTTGTAGGTTCGAGTAAGATTTGGAAAACACCTCCAAGGTGAGATAGTACCGACTATACTTACTAGGTCATGATTTTCCCCTCGACCCGCCATGTCTGCTAATTTCTCCTCCCGCTGCAATCTTTGTTTCTGCAATTTACATAATACCAAAGCAAAAGCGGCGCACCACAAAACGCTAAAGTTGAAGTATCCCAAGATGTAGCAAAAGATTCCGAGTGCCGGGAACAAGTACGAAGAAGTTGGCTGCGGGATGATATTGATTGACGTTGGTCGAGCTAGCACATTATCGGTTTCTTCGGATTCACGCTTATGGATATCTAATTCTTTCCCCTCTGCAGTTCCTTGACGGGAAGAGTTGTGCAGTTTTGATGATTTTTCTTTAAGTCTGAGCTTTTCCATGGACGAGGCCATTGATTATATTTGGAAGAGAAAGGGATGTAAATGCAGCAATGTCGTCCAAAAATTTCAGCTAAGTCTGTTAAAGTAGTGCCAGCAATGCTTGTCCGATTTCAATCTCGTAGCTATGACGTCACAGAGTCAACATACAATATCGCGCGTGTGCAGATTTCATTTCGGGCGTGCTCTGTTCAAAATCACATCAAAGAAAGACAGAACACAGACTAGTAAGTGTTACTCAATCGCCCCCGTAATCGGAATGTGAATGATATTATTCGATCCAGATTCTGGGATTCCTATCTGAAAGTAAAGTAGTCTTGAGGAACCAAAATTGTATGTCAATGACTGCAGCAGGGAATAACTGGAGATCGTTTCCAAATCCGTATATTCATGCATTAATCAGGGATTTTTAAAAAATGCTCAACCCCCAATGATGATTTAAATGATATTTATTTGAAAAATTACGTTACATATCACATTGAAATGAGGGGTTGGGAGCAATAAGTCAACCACTTCATCATTATTAATTAAAATTAAAAATCTCGTTATATCTGAGTAGTAATAGCACAAACCAACATTGATTCATATACAAAACACTGAATAACTTATGAATATTACACAAAATAATTTAGTCTAGAAAAGGGAACAATGGTCACTGTAATTGGTTCTAAGATTTGTCGTCCGGCTTCGATTCCATATTTTCTGTAGCAGAACTGAATTGTGCGCCTGCGTTCTCAACGCCATCCTCTCGTTGATCTGCATTTACCGTATTTTCAGTGTTAATATTACAATTTGAATCGTAGTTCAGTGGTGCTATACTTGGAGGAATTTCATTCAATTCGGGAGGTGCCTGGTTTATCGGAACTGGTAGCTCCGTGTGATAATCGAAGGGAGGAGCGGATGGATGTATGGGTTGAGCGTTTGCGGCGGTTTCATTGTCGACATTCGGTATAACTGTGTCAGGAATTATATTAGATGGATTGCTAGGTGGTGAGATTGACGCTGTATTTCGGGCGAGTGTCGGCGGCTTATTCGTTTTAGGGAGTTTGATGTGAAGTAACGAATGAAAATCTTATTCATAAAATTTGTCAGTACATTCAAGTACATAAAATAACCACGAAAATATAAAAACTAATAGCTACCTTGTCGACAAATAGGACATTTCTGACTCTGCTTCCTTAACTGGTCTGCGCAATCTTTGCACAGACACAAGTGTCGGCAGGGTAACACTATCGTATCTTTGGGATCGGCCATACAAACGACGCATTCTGGAGTCGTATTTTTGTTGTCACCTGCGGCGGTATTTGAAAGGGGGGCGTCCAATCTGGAAGCCGTCTCCGAGAAGCCATATATCTCTTGAAGAACGTAGGAGCTACCGTCAATCTGAAGAGAGAGTAAGGTTACATATAGAATTAATTATCGCTCCAGAAAAATTGTAGGTAATTTACCATTATTTTTTGCTTCAACACCTTGATATCAAATGTACCTTCCCCAGTATAGACTAAGGATGCGAATGTTGTCTGTGTATCAACTTTATTCTTCCCTTCGTCTTTGCGCGTTACTCGACTGTTATCCATGAGAATATGGCTCGGTTTAGGAATGGCTTCAATTACGATGACAAGGGGATAAAGCCCGTTCTTTTTGGCGGTTAATTCTAAACCCTGTTGCAACGGTGAGGCAGCCTGATTTTCAGTAGCTTCATTCGGAGTGGAGTTACGTTCCCCGTCAGTTGGGTTAATAGTTATTCTTGTATCCCGGTTAAGCTGTGCACCGTATGCGGATTCGTCACCTCCAATGTCAGTCCCGATCTGTCCTTCTGGTATTGTCCCTGGAACCAAATTCCTTCTGTTCAAATTGCCCGTAATAGTTCCACTGTTTTGACTAGCCAGTAGCCCGTTATGTTCATTGGCAGATCCGAGAGAATAAGAATGACTGGCTGCACTATTTACAGACATTGAAATTGTCCTGGGCCTGCTTTCTTCGCCAGTTCGATCCTCCTCCCCATTGACAACCTCATTTGGAGAACTAACTGTTTTGACAGGAGAATGAACATCATTAGGGGCAAATTCGTGTCTCGGCAGGACGGAAAAATCAAGGCAGGTAGACGGATCTAGTGAAAATTTTTGCGCAAGTCCTTTGGAGAAGGTATATGTACCGACAGATATTGGTGACGGATAACGGGGAACATATCTGCTATAATTGATGAGAAATTCCGTTTGAACAGCAGAAAGATAAATCACTGGCATACATACACTGGTTTCACCTTTCCTTTTGTTCTTTCCATATCATTCTCTTTTCCCCGTTCACCGTCTGTTTTTTCACTTTCCCAAGTCTCTGTTACCAACCAATGCACGGTAATCCTGCAGTCCACCGAACTATCGAAAATAAATTCGAGATTATATAACTGATTCGGCTCACGCAGTTTCGTATTTACAGTCAATCCTTGAGGAGAATCGATTGCAGTAGGTGAGCTAACTGGGGACAATCTGAGAGAGCTCTTGCGAATGTTCACCAGAGAATGCAAAGTGGTTGACGTAGTCTGAATTTCGGTGGGGCTCCCGTTTTGCTGTTATTGTTTGTAGATGGAATATAATATGGAGAAAGAATTTTAGTATTATGATCTAGGACGAAAATTACTCCTCCCGAAATTGTAACTTGATGACAAATTCTTTTACATTTGCATTCGCAATTGTAACGACGATAAGAGACGTTCATTCAGAGAAATTGTCAACAGAAGTAAAAGAAAACCTCCAAACCTGTCTTCTCCTTGTATTCTCCCATACATTCAACATCCCTGCCGTCATCGCTGCAGTATTCTGCGCATTCTGAAGCAGCTCATTCATTAATGCTGCATTTGCACTCGCGTATCCATTCCCATTTCTCCCATTTCCCTGTTTTACTACGAAATGAGGACCAAAATACAGTGTACTTCGGGCAATTGCAGGGGATTCAAAATCTCGAATTGCTTGCTCACGATCAACCGTCTGTGATGCTTCGTCGGTGTTTAAGTCGCTGCCATTTGCACCATTTGATGGACGGAAGATGGCTGTAAAGCGGTCGGTAATGCTTCGCAGCATGCTTTCGGCTTTAACCAATGTCGACGGGATAAATAAAGGCTAATATATCGACCAGAAAATAATAGTTCTCCTATTATACCTCGAAAATGTGGTATTTTTTGGCCGTTCTTTCTATTTGAATTGAATTCCTCTTCTGTGGTACGGGAGCATCAATGGTTTGACCGCTCGGCGTCCGAGTCAATCGCTAGCGACCCGAAAGCCAAAAATTATATAGAAAAAATGGACATTCTATTGCAATTGTCGTCTATATTTATTACAGAGCTTATACATCGACATTATCATCAATATTGTACAGCCTTTTTAATTCCTTCGAAGCATCGAACCATATCAGGTACGTAGAATTTCTCGAAAATCAGAGGGAAGGGAGTGTCCCACCCGCACACCCGTTGAATCGGACTTTCTAATCGTAAGAAACATTTCTCTTGAACTGTGGAAGCAATTTCAGAAGCGAATCCACCAGTTTTAGGTGCTTCATGAGCAATGACCAAACGCCCGGTTTTGTTGACAGACTACATCAATTTGTTAGTCTCAACATACACAGATAGGTTATGGAAATTGAATAAAGAGTTTTTATCATACTTTGACTACTGTTTCGACGTCCCACGGCAAAATTGTCCTCAGATCAATGAGTTCGCAACTCAACCCTTTGATTCGGTCTTCGGCCATTTGAATGGCGTTCTCTAGCACATAAAGCTGGGAACCCCATCCCACGATTGTGACATCAGATCCTTCCTTCAATATTTCAGCTTTTCCAATAGGCAATTCGTAGTCGTCGACTGGTACTTGCTCGACTAAAGTTTCGCAATCAATCAAGATGTCCCATTTGAAAACCATTAAATCAAAATGAATATTCCAAACTCACCAGCAGCTCTGTACAAAATTTTCGGTTCCAAAAATATAGTCGGATTCTTGTCTCGAATACTAGCAAGAAGCAGTCCTTTCGCTTGAATCGGGCTCCTTGGAATAACAACCTTTAACCCGGGGGTATGTGCGAAATAAGCCTCAGGTGACTGTGAGTGATAGTGACCACCATGTCCCACGGCCATACAAGGCATTCGAACAGTAAGACCGCCGCAATTAAATAGATTTCCGGAGCGGTATCTATATTTTGCTGCCTCATTGACAAGCTGATCGAAGGCCGGAAATACGTAATCGGCGAACTGAATTTCTGCGATGGCGGTTTGACCGACGGCGGCCAATCCAATCCCGAAACCAGCAATACCTTGCTCTGTTAGTGGGGTATTAAAGACCCTGTCTTTACCTAAAGTGGAAATACAAGTAGTGTTAATTGACTTAGATCACCCAAAAAACGAATGACCTCGTTTCTACTTACCATATTTTTCTGCCAATCCTATCGTGCATCGGAAAACACCACCGAATGCAACATCCTCACCGAAAACAACTGGACAGAAAGCGTCAAACAATGTTAGATAAAATAAATGGATAAGCAATAGAACACACACCGGCTGTTTTATCCGTGCCAAGCGCGATATCCATTGCGTTATTAATCGATTGAAACAAGTTCATTTTTTGTGTGACCCCTATTTTGAAGAATCCGAAATACAGTTTAGACTCAGAGTACTGATACGCCAGCTTTTTCCGATAAAAGATATCAACTAACCGTTTGACTTGACCGAAGTGGGTAAATCCGGGGTAGCTAGGGCTTTTTCGGTTGTGTCTCTGATGAACTTTGAATGAGCGACACCGGGCATGAATCCTTCAGCCGGGGGTGGCCCCTGATGTTGTGCATATCGATTAAGCAAGGTCGTATGTATTGACTATATGAGGCAACAACCATAATAACGTTAACTCGGATGGCCATGGCAGGGGGCCAAACACAAGATGCTTACCCGAGAGACGAGACCTGATGGCAGTGAGGGAAAGGAGGACGGTCGGGCTAACCGGGTCAGTGGCAGAGTCATTTGTGTCGCTGTCGATATAATTTTGAGTTGAGATGAGGATTGCAGAGATGGCCTTATTCCAACTTCGGGAGGAACGATTCGAAATTTCGTGAACGCCCAGACGAATCTTGTGGCCTCCGAATCCCTCCGATGAACCATCAATTTCGTTCAGAAAGTTGGTTATAAATACAGTATCTGATATAAATACTTTTTGTTGCAAGCAGAGAAGAATTTGAGGATAAGTTGTACATTTTATGGACGGTACAGTAGATCGAAGTGGAAGAACAATTGCGTTATGTGGTTCGGATTATAATGACCGATTGTATTTTTTTAAAATTATAACATGCCCTTTCAGCATCAATGATTACTCCAATGAATGAGTATATTTCCAGTAGAAATTGGAGAACCACTAATGTCATATTGCTACAAGTCGGACGGTTCCATTATCCCGAGACCGCAAAGAAACTCTTTCGCGACATCTTCCATATATTGCAATTGGAGCAAAAGCATATATTATCGTGGCCATTCATATCAATAATCTACGGAATCGTGCACGGAATGATTCCGACGCTCGGATTTATTGAAAAAGTAGCAAGTATCGATATTCGCTATAGCTTGGAATTGCCTAAAACATTTCGAATTGCGTCTAGTCTGTACTTTAATTCTTTTCGGACTTTCGAATTTCCTACGTCCCATTTTGAAAACATTTCCAGCAAGTACTCCAAATCCCTTGATAAAACTGGGTGATTTTTTATCTCGTTATCTGAAATTATGTGGTGCATGACTGAAAAGGCAAAAAAAAGATAGGTTTGTAAGTTACCGTCAGACACTTTCCCCAAACATGCAAAGTCGAATAAAAGCATGAAACATACTCCAAGGAAGATGATATGGATTTAATCTAACAGGCGCGTTAAATTCATTTACTTTTACACTGTGGACGTGATGATGTGGATGCTTGCTATTCGATGTAGAGTGTCGAAGGAATAAAGACCAGGGAAGATTCAACTTTGTAGATGACGAGAATTGCGATGTCGAAGACAGCATTAAATCTGACGACGGATCATGGGGAGATCCCAAAAGAAAATTTATGGCAAGACTTTTAAACAATAAATCAGTCTCTGGACACTTTAAAGGACTTTGAAATCAAATAATCGCAGGTACTTACGTATAGACTGCAACTTCGTCATATAGAGTCGAATGCCCTTGGGTGCCAGTGTAAATGGAACCGGCAACGACGTCACTGAGATGGACCAACAAATCGTAATCACTGAGACCATAATTGCGAAGCTTCAGAGCGAAAATAACCAGGTGAGGTAGAAAATCTTGAGGATAAAAGTTTTCATTGTCGATGAATACCGCGCGATAAATATTTGGATGGGAGATGCCGCAGAAAGCAGAGGAATAGAGCTATGATTGGGATTAAATGGTTAGCATTAAACGATAAAGTTAAAATGGGATACGAGTTTGGCACTTACAGGTACAACTTGATCTAGCCACGATGACAGCTATTTCCATGAAGATTGTATTGGTCAGAACAATTGTTCGCACTCTCATTGTCACACATTAAATACATACCAGAACGACTTTAACCCCTGCCTGCAATATCTTTTGAATTGCTGAATGGTAAAGTTGAGCGATAGAGCTATTACAATCATTAAACTCGAATAATTCTCTTGCAGCGTCAGCTTCAAAATATTTCACTATAAAGTTCGTTTTGAGATACGGAAAAGGGCCGTGGCTTATTCCCGCCTGAGCTAGCACGCATATTTTTTGCTTTTTCGGATCAACTAGTCCAAGAGTTAATAATTTGGATAAAAGTAATATCGACACTGGTGTACCCTGGGAATGAGTCGCGATGAAAACCGTTTTCGCTGTTTCGAGTTTATGTTGCCAGTATGACTTTTCAGACGGATATATTATGTTGGAATCAACTGGAGGAGCTGAACATGTAGGATCAATTAATTGCTGAAAGAGGCGGTCTACTCGATGCTCTATTCTTCCTTCTCCTTCTAGCGGCATGCATGTTAAACATTCCGGTGGAATGGAATACTGATAATGCGACTTGACGAATTCCTGTATGGCTTTTTCCATCTGTTCGCAGAATTTCGGACTCGTTCCTGTAGGTTCTCCAAACACTATCGTGCAGATGCAATTCTTTTAGTACAGAAGTTGTTGGGAGGGAAATGGATGACGGCGAACCTCTTTGAATAGTCTTCATCGGAAACCACCCATGCACTCCAATGACGGCAATTTGCTGCAGTTCATCCGGCAACCATTGTACATTCGCTTGAGGTTCAGTTCCTGTGGCAGTTTTGTACATATAGCCTGATATTACTCGAGACCAACTCTTAATGGCATTCCAAGTTCCAGATGTCTCGTTATGTGCCACATTTGACACTGCCGGGGGAGAACTTGGAGGGATATATTCGTACCATGGTAAGACTACATTGGTCTTGCTTTGCTCTGATATGTATTGAGGTGGAGGTTGGTCGGAGATGGGGGGAGAGGAAGAGCTAGAAGATGTTGATATCGAGGAAGATATAGAAAGTCGTTTGGTCGGAGACGGAGGCTTATCTTTATCAGATGATTCGAGTGGGGGGACATCTGTATCGTTTATTAATGTAGAAGTCGACGACGAGAACGGAGTTTCTGTGCTTTTATGATTTTCTCCCTTGTCAGCGCTCTGAGGTTTCTGCGAAGTGAGAGAAATGGAAGACAAAGAAGGAAGAGAAGGAAGATAGGAAAGAAGACTGCTCTTTGACATAAAATTAAATATTGAGCGATACTGAGAGTATTTCTGGGGTTGTGTAACTAATTTAGGGGAATGTCTCAACAGTACCATCTGTATCTTTGAGAGGAGCCAGATATATTTTTACTGGTGAGGCGACCACAATGAATTACAATTCTATTGTCGAGAAACAATATAACAGAGGAGTCTCTCTTCGACAGGGATTTCACAATTTATCACATACATGATATAATTAGGATCTTGCAGACGAGTGCATATATAACCACAGAAAGAGAACAACCATGAATGGGTGATTTAAATCAGAAATAATTTGCGGGATAAATGCAGTTAGCAGGACGAGACTGGCAATAATATATTTATTACAGGTTCTATCGCTCCATTATTTCCCACATACTTATTATCAAGACCTTTGGCCAGCTCAAAATCTGATGCTTTGTGCGATGCTTTTCTGTGTTGTGGTTGATACAATGTATTGAGACTAATATAAATTCTGATCACCGGGTTGCAAAGTGGTTGCGCGAACAGCCCCGTTTATTACTGAAGGATAATTCATGAGTTGCGCGGCGCGGCTAAATTCCGATTAATTATGTGCTATAACTTTAGCGTTATTTGTTACATGCTGTGTGGTACGCTGAGGTGGATGATGAAAACCACAAATCACGTTCACTAACTCACCTACTTAGAAGCGGTAATTGCCAAATTCCAGAGATGGTTGATCTAATGGATCATGGGGCGAATAGGCATTCACTGAATGATGTATGGAGGATCCAAATTTCCTGAGCCAGGGTAAAGCCTGCATTGCTCCAGATAGGATCAAACTTGTAGAGTATGAAATGATTTTATTTGCTAAAACAGGTCAATACATTTTAGACTGTATTACCGGATATTGCAGCAATGGCTAGGCAAGATTAAAACGTTATGCCATCAATTGGCCGTTGATTGAGGGAGCCATGACCAATAACCAAGGCAATGCTGTTGACTGAATACATCAAAGCTAGAATGGAAACAAAAATGCTAAGCATAGTGGATTTTGGTGGTCTGAAATGTAATTAGCTCGTCATTAACATGTCCTCCGCCTTCAGCAGTGGCGCCTCTCAGCGCTGGCTTGCCGTGTGGAGCATATTCATTGTTCCCTTCATGAATTCAGTACTCGGCGTGACATACTGAATTTCGCCTGACCATCCTATATTTATAAGATATCTTCCTCCCAGAGAGAGCAAGCAATAATTCACATACTCTCAGCGATTGCCAGAATGAAGAATCTATTCGCATTAATATCTCTCCTCGCATTATCCTCTGCTGCTTTCGGAGCCGCGTTGACGAGACGGCATCAGCCCGGCACTTCGACCAATCCAATGTACATCATAGCTTGGGCAAACAACCTGTCTGCCGCCGATATTACGAGCCGGTCTGAGTCCCTTGGCTCTCAAGTATTCGGGGACTCCCTTAGCGCCGAAAACAAGCCAATTGATGTTGCCATTGGTAGCTTCAAAGCAACTTGTGCCTACTTGGACTCTGACACAAGGGCCAAGTTAAATGCCGATAGCAATGTATTGTGGATTGAGGAAGATACCGAAATGGAATTTGATCAAGAAGTGTTGCCAGGAGACATATTTTATAACTTGGACTTACTTGATGGCAGAAAGGACAGCATCTTTGACTCTACAATGCTAGGAAGAGCTGGCGAAGGTGTCGATATTTATGTGGTAGGTTTCAGATTACACTTTTTGAATCCTATAGTTGCGGTACTTTCTAACAAATTGTCTGCAGGTTGATTCTGGTGTATTTACTCAGCATGAAGATTTAAAGGGAAGATCCACACTCTTAGCTGATTTATCGGGCAAAGCCACTCCTCAGAATCAAGATGGTTCAGGTCACGGTATGTATATAGGTAGAATTTATCCCACACAATTTCCGTAGACTAACGCTTGTTAATTAGGGACTCATGTGGCTGCGATCGCAGCAGGCACGACTACCGGAGTCGCGAGGAAAGCTGAAGTTATCGGCATTCGATTAGGTGATAGAACATTTGCCAGAACTGCTACATTGCAAGCTCTCCAAATGGTTATGCAAACCCAGCAACAGCGTAAACGTCCGGGCGTTGTTAACATGTCGCTTGGAGGCGGGGCCTCGAATGCGTCCGACTTGGCTGTTCGTCAACTCGTGCAAGCTGGTATTCCTGTAGTTGTGAGCGCCGGAAATAAGAAGTCAGACGTAAGTCTATTGTTTACAGTGCTAATACTCAATACTCAATGCATATGAGTCTAATTGAATTAATTTTAGGCATGTACTCAGAGTCCAGCTCGAGAACCTTCCGCAATTACAGTAGCCGCTTCGGATGCTAAAAACCAACTTGCAACTTTCTCTAACTTTGGATCTTGTGTTGATATTACAGCTCCAGGAGTTAAGATTGCATCTGCCGCCAACGACAATCCAGGCGCACTCACTTTCAAATCAGGAACCAGCATGAGCGCACCTTTAGTGACTGGCGTGGTTGCCGTCATGTTGTCGCAAGGAATTCCAGCTGCTCAAATTCCCGAAGCTTTAAGACTAAACGCTCAGCAAAGTGGAACTGGAGATTTGAGAGGAAGCCCTAATTTGTTCCTTTCGTTACCGAAGAAAGCTTAATCGCATCAGCCTAGTGCTGTTGTTGTTGTCAAATACAATAATTTAAACTAATACAACTAAATCTAATAATTCCATAATACTGTAAATTAATAACTGTAATATATAATGTATGATTGTAATACCTTCATGAATAATTATTATCCGATTTTTCGTTGACTTCTATTTCTTCGTGGCTCCTTTTAGTTCCACTGCGAACCGCACCAGTCCTCGTTCGATCGCTAAAAACCAACATTTCCTGCTACTCACATTTGATACTTACAAAGTTTGATTTGATAAATTATCATACCCATGAATTGCCCTTAACATGTTAGCCGCCTCTGCCATGATTACCGTCGATCCCTCCGGTACGTTTTGTTTTCAGTCCTTTAAGGAGCCTTCGCCAGCGGACACTGACGAATATATGGGTGTTTAGTGATTTCCCAAGTAGGGCAGGCATTGAATGCTCAGTTAAGTTCAGTGACGACAAAAGATCAAAGAGATGCAGCACGCAATGTATGTGAATCTTAAATTCGCTTTCATCCTAGTTTCTCGATAAATACAGGTCGGTCGGACAAGAGCTTCTGACCACTATTTTACACACTTAGTATCTGGAGGAATTCTCCAATTCTTCTGCGGCACCGCAATACGGATATTATCTTGCACATAAATCTAACAATCAGGACGAGTTTAGTCGGTTTTATGGATTGAAATGTTTGGAAACCGCGATTTGCTACAAATGGACTACGCCAGAATGGACTGATCACATCAGAAGTCAAATAGTGTCTTGGATAGAAGATTTGGTTTTGACGGTAGAAGATATTATAATATATGTAAATTTACTTGTGACCATTAACTTATGCCCTTCCTTTATACTGCAGGGTTTGAATCCGTACGGCATAGAAAAGAACTTGATCAAGGAAAAACTGTCATCTCTGTGTGTTGAACTAGCGAAGAGAGAATGGCCATATAATTGGAATTTGAACGCTTTTTTGTTCCGGCTATACTCTTGCGGTGTACGTATAGCATATTAAGATTTGGCAAACTAGGTATATCCGCTAAGTATGACGTTTCCATTTAGCCTGCGCAACAAGAAATGGCCCTGCTTATATTACGAGGATTGTCCGAAGACATTCACGACGTAGATTTTGCTGACAGCATTGTAGAGAAGAGAAAGAAAGATTTAGTTCGAGCACTCAATAACATTGTTCTGCCATTTCATTTGTTTCAAGCTCTTCTTGAAAAGGAATGCAGAGGAAAAGAAGGGGAAGTGAAGGCTGTTGCGCAAATCCAAGAATCACTCGGAATGGGGTGGCTAGAACGCATCATAAGTCATATAAACGAATGTGGCCAAAATCTGAAACGTCCGGTTAGTACACTCCGCACAGTTCCTTTGAGTGAGCTGTGAGGAAAGACAATTGACGGAAATCCTTAGGGTCTCGAATCCACTGATTCATTCCTCTATCAAAAAATGATGACTCTTTTGCTGGATACACTAGAGCGAATCGTTACCTGGGTTATGCCAAAGTGCGAATCTCGCCTTTTGAACTTGGTCAAACTGTAATCACTAATATTATCGTTGCAGGGCTGTTGTAGAGTTGAATGTGCTCGTAACTTTGACCGTTGCCATGGAACTGCAGATTCCTTTAATTGCCAAGGTAACTTTTAAGGTATCATCGCTAGCCTTAATGACGTATTGACCGATGTTTGATCATGGTAGCATGCTGCGCAATGTCTACAAATTCTGTTTGCGCGATCATATGGTCAACTTGAGGACCGCTGTTCACTATTTGACCCCTTCTTTGATGGAGGCGGTTTACAAAGAGTTTTTGACGTGATCCGCAACCTCGCAGGGGACCTAGATTCACCGGATTTCCTCGGTGTCAAGCGTATTTCCGGGGACGAGTACGACCTTCTAAAAGAATTGGCAGAAGTATATTTTTGTCTTATCCGGTTGCAGGAAATTCTACATTAACCATATAACATCATAGGGCCTGGCAAAACTCGGAATTTATCAGTTGTGCTGGAAGAAGAATCTTGCATGGAAACCGAACAATGTCTCATCTTATTTTCAGATATTATTTTATCTCAGCCAACATCCAAGTCCGGTCATTCCACATACAATTAATCAATTTTGGATTGCAGCTGTCAAACATGAATTTATTTCTCAAGTAAGTGTGAACGTCCCTGCGTTTCCAACATATGTATATTCACGGATTACCTTTATAGGATACGTCCCTTCCGACCATTATACCTCCCTTGTTAAACTCATTGCTTCCACGACTACATCGATCAAAACCCGAGCCTGGATCAGTAGTCGATTACTTTTATTCTGAAGAGTTTGAATCGGCCACCGAATCTAGTCGTTTGTTTGCTCAATTCTTGAGCTGTACTCGCCAAATGATAAAAGCAGTCGTGGAGTGGAAGGTCAGTTTGATTTGCTTTGTAATTTGCGAAATGTCTGGAGCTGAAATATATGGACTTCACTGTAGCCACTCGAGTCTGTTAAATGGATTGAATCTCGAGTTCCGCTTCTCTTGAACCAACCGATTATGGATACAAGAGGCAAGGACGGTATGTGTTGTCGAGTTGCACTTTCGTTTAAATTTTGAGTGAACTCTAATGTTCTATTATTAGCTAGCGGATTATTTACTAGGGAGGCGCCTTACGCAATCATTTTCCATTCACATATGTTGATGTTAGAGTATATTGCGACAAGTGTTCCTCAAAGTATCGTGAATCCGGAAACACCGGAAACGGTGAGTTATTTCATATCTTACGTTTTTGGATACTGCGTCTTTCTGACAATCTTTCAGATGTCGTTGTCCTCGGAAATTACAGCAGTTATCTTATCATTAGTAGAACGGCTGTTGACTTTCTCTACACCTGAACCGGTCCTATTAAAAAGCTGCTTAATCGGAGTGTTGAGTTGTACATCATATTTGCGGAAGTATGAGAACGCCGCTAGATCTGTGGTCTCATGGGTATGTTCTTTCTCATTATTGAGACATTTTATTGAAATTTGAATTGAACTCTTCCGCGAATAGCTTTTTGAAGGCATCAAAAAGTGCCGGACCCCTCGATTTGAAGATTATGCGATGACAGCACTTGCTTCACTTCCGAAAATCGCGAATTGTGTTGCAGATGCAGTGATGGTAATATCGAGGACTCGTCATTCAAAATAATGTAGTTATATTGACAGTTAACTGATTTGTTTCTAGCCTTACTATCGCCAATACGCCGAAATCGTGCAGACAATTATTCCACTTATTCCAGGCTTTCATGTGCATTATCTATACGAATTCCTTCTTCTTGTCAACCAGTTTTCGTCTGCAACTGTCGCATCAAAGCAGCCGAATATGCAAGAAATTCTCGACCCGGTGTTACAAGAGTGGCATCAGATTGCTACCGCGAATTTTCATAACCCTGATTTGTTCATGCAGTCGGTTGGAGTTGAGTGGTTGTTGAAAGTTGTTATAGGAGGGAAACAAGGGAAATGGAATTTGGATAATTTACCAACTCCATTGATGCAGGAATATGAAGCGTTTAAACAGTTTAAAGCCAAAGTTTGTACTCAATCTAGCTTCAGTTTAGGGGGCAATGACTAATGGTTATTTCCTGCTTGACTCCTAGCTGAATGTGTGTTCCACCCTGCTCAACGCTTTTCTATCCCGTTCTTTCCTTTCACAAGAAAAGTATTCTGTTTCAACAGAGTTGTTTCAGGTGTATATGGAAAGATTAAGCGAAATTGTCTTACTCCAGATTAGGTTTGTTAAATGATTTCTATTTTCAGAGTTCAAATGACAAATAAGAATTCTATTTTCGTTTGTAGGTCGATTCACCAATTTTTCGAAACGAAAAGGTGGGAATCCATGCCGCCGGAGTTGAAAAAAATCATTGGGTGTCCTGACTTTGTGAAAGTAACGTTGCTGAAACGTATGGGAAAACTGCTTATCTTGTGTCACTGCAGATGAAACTGACAAACTATGCTTTAACTCAGGAAACGACACCACACAATACCCAGATTACTCTACGCACCAAGCTAAATTATCCGATCTGGTTCGTCGTCTACAAAACTGGATCGAACAACTTCGTATTACCTCTTACTCCCTTCTTGGCACTCTCACTTCTGCTGGTTCGAGATTCTATAGCACCCAGTTGCTAGATCAAAAGATATTGAATTGTGTTTTCGGATCTGTTGAGGATTTGAGTTACAGACATTGGCAATTTCTTATGAAACATTTTCTTGAACCGTTTGCTTTAAATTGTCCTTATGAAAAGCGAGATGTGTTTTTGGGATCGGTGTTACCACCGTTGTTAAGGTTTCTATTGAGCAAGTTGGATACTGAGTGGACCAAGATTATGGAGAAGGAATCAGATGATGGAGTCCATCATCTTGACTCCGATGACGTACCGGAAGAAGACGAATTAACGGACGATATCATTCAACAGAAGATATTCGGAAGCTTCTCGAGGACTTATACGGAGATGTTGGTGAAATGGTGCTCAGTCGGAAAGGGTATCATCATTTCTTGTTTTTGTCGACGAAAGACGCGAGACTCACATTGTGGAAAATAACAGGGAAAAAAGATTCTCTTTCGCTGTTCAAGTTCTGCATATCGCAACCTGTATGTATATTCTCTGCGCTTTTCTAGCGAGTTTATATCAGTTGACAGACTCTTGTTTATATTGCAGCAAATTGCGGAGCCCCTATTTTATTCCGCGATTCATATCTTGACGTACCGAGATACCCATTCCGCTTCAAAAGCCGCTGCCTTGAGCAAAGATATCCTTCTTGAGACATTTGAGAACCCCCAATTTCATCAGTTTTTAGGCCAAGAAATGATGACTGCTGCCCTGAAGGTATGCCCATTGCTTTTTTTTTCTGTTTCTCAAGGGTAGTTCATTGACAGAACTTTTGAATGCATTCTCAGAGCCTTCATTCACCTTATCATTCTGAGATGCACGTTCAGCTGATCAATCTGATCACGCAAATCTACATTCACCTTCGGCCACTGACAGATATACCTTGTAAATTATTCTGTACTATACCCGGAGTCTCGGCGGAAAGGATGATGACGTTCGATGCGGAGTTGCCAACGAAGGAGTCGAAACATCAAGAAAGGATGATGGCGGAACTGTTGAAGGGATTCACGGGAGTCTCTGTTTCTGCGTCAGGCAAGAAGACATTGGCATTTAAGCTTCGTGCGCCGCAACTTGTGACTGTTGTTGCGCAGGGGAGTAGGGATCCGGATATGGATGTTGGGGGATTGTTTCGAGAAATGTAGCAATAGCTGTACATCTGTGATGAATATTGAATATGAAATTATCATTGCCATATGAGAATATATTGTTCCCTCATAATCGAAATTTGACGCGGGATTGCAAAAGAGGAACGCGTCGCTTGTTTTTGTTTGCTGTATTCAAAGGAGTGGGAAATTGCATTCCTTCAACACATCTATCCTCACCCCACATCTCCACTTATCGCAATATTAGCAGTCGAGTCTTGATTCCCAGTCTCTGTTTGCTATGACAAAAGGAAGAACCTTCGGCCTTGTGCCCGGCAGAGGCCGCGGTAATGGCAATTGGAGAGGACGAGGCGGAAGAAGAGTCGCCGGTGGATCAAACTTTAAAGGATCAAAGCTGCCGGTGCTTCCGAATCTGGATGCTGACGGAAAGGAAATTCAAGCCGGGGACCTGGAAGCGAGGTTTGAAGAAATCAAAAAGAGAGATGAAATTGACGAGCAGCTGGGATTTAGTCGCTATCAAGAGGGGCCAACAAAAATAGGGTGGATGGTGAATATGCATCCCGTAAGAATCTTTCTGTTCAATTATAACTCATTTATGGTATCATAAGAACAAAGTTTTCGCTGATTTTTCTTGCTTCCTTGCTATCGCAGACTCTAGTACGGGACGACGATTGGCCAAGCGGTAGATCAGCCTGTGATTATTACTTCATTGAAGAAGATGGTAGTACATTCAAATGTACTTTTGTATATGAACCATATTTTTATATCATATGCAAGGTCAGCTGATTTTAGTCTTATTGGGAAATTTACGATCTCAGCTAACATTCGATGTCGAACTGCTAATAGAAAAACACGGAACGCGAGGTAGAAGAATACTTGAGAAGACAGTTCGATAAGTCAATTGAGAAAATTGTTAAATTAGAAATGGATGATTTGGACTTGGTAAAAAAACTCTGTTTGACCCTATATTGTTTAGCCTGATATGGTCTCTCATCCTTTCATCAAAGCCAAATCACCTCTTAGGCAACAAGCGAACATTGCTCAAACTGGTGTTCCGAAATGTCGCCGACCTTTTAGCCGTTCGAAAAGTTGTTCTTCCGGCTGTCCAAAAGAATCGGCAGAAAAACGAAGCGATGGAAGTTTATGCAGACACGGTGATGCAGTATGTAATACTTCATATTTTACAACCGTTAGTATCGGTGTAACCGTGTCTTTCAGATCGATGCAGCTTGAGGGAACCGGAAAAAAGAGCGCAAGTAGGCAAATCATCGACGCTATCGATAACATTGTGGACATTAGAGAGTATGACGTCCCTTATTATCTTCGAGCCGCCATCGACAATGGTTCGGAAGCTTTCGTAATTATTTTTCGATTTGATTTATATATATTGATGCAATTCCTTCTCGACAGACCTTAGAGTCGGGTTATGGTATTCAATCAAAGCAGAGAGCGGAAAAATTACGATAGAAAAGAAAACCGATAAGCTGCTTCCGGCCGACCCAGTTGTGTTAGCATTCGACATTGAAACAACAAAGTTACCCCTGAAGTTCCCTGATGCCGCTATAGACAGTATAATGATGATTTCGTACATGATTGATGGCCAGGTACCCATCGACTGCTGATATGTTCATTGATGCCAGAAACCGGCTGATCTTTGGCTGATATTCTAATTTTAGGGGTTTTTAATCACTAATCGAGAGATTGTATCCGAAGATATAGAAGATTTTGAGTATACTCCAAAACCAGACTTTGAAGGCCCTTTTATCATATTTAACGAAGCAGATGAGGTGCGTTGTGCAAATATGAGCTTTCTCAACAGAATCGCTAACATCAAGATTACAGGAAGCGCTTCTCCGCAGATTTTTCGAACATATACAAGAAGTCAAGCCGCAAGTGTTTGTCACGTACAACGGTGACTTTTTCGATTGGCCGTTCGTCGAAGCGAGGGCCAAAGTGTACAATATGGATATGCATAAAGTACTGACTACTATTCACACTTAAGCTCTTGAATCAATCTTATAACCATTTTGTCCTCAGGAAATCGGATTTTACAAAGACGCGGCGGAAGAGTACAAATGTTTTAATGCCGCTCATATCGATTGTCTACGATGGGTCAAGCGTGACAGTTATTTACCTGCTGGAAGTCACGGTTTGAAGGTACAAATATCATTCGGATTTACGGTTGTCGATATCATTTCCTCATATTTATTCGTTTAAGGCCGTAACCACGTCCAAATTGGGGTATAACCCAATGGAATTGGACCCGGAAGATATGACTCGGTTTGTAGTAAATAGAGCTAAAGTTGCGTTGGCTGCTGATTAACGTTTATGTCCAGGTTCGCCGCAGAACAACCTCAAACACTCGCACAATATTCAGTTTCAGACGCAGTCGCCACGTATTACTTATATATGAAATATGTTCATCCCTTTATTTTCTCCCTCTGTAACATTATTCCCCTTAATCCCGACGAGGTACTCAGAAAAGGTTCCGGAACATTATGTGAAACATTGCTAATGGTATTTGATTATTGTGAATTCACATCAAATTGGATCTCTTTTTCTCACTGACATATTCATGTTTATTCTTAAGGTTCAAGCATACAAAGCGAGCGTTATCATGCCGAATAAACACGTTGAGCAAATTGGCAAACATTTTGAAGGACATTTACTGGAAAGTGAAACTTACGTTGGAGGACACGTGGAAGCTTTAGAAGCCGGTGTGTTCAGGAGCGACGTTCCGACAAAATTTAAAATTACTCCAGCAGCGGTTCAAAAGGTTTGTTCATCACAAGATGTTGACAACGACTCAATCGAATCGACAACTAACTCTAATTTTTTTATTAAAGTTGATCGACGATGTAGACAACGCTTTGCGATTCACCTTAGAGACTGAAGGCAAGCAGAGCCTCGATAACATAGTAAATTACGAAGAGGTAAGCAAGAGCCGATTTGTAATAATAGTTTACGCGCGGTTTCACCTAACATTTATTTACGTTAATCTTCGATCAAGGTCCGGGACAAAATCGTGTCGGAACTGGAAGAAATTCGAGATATACCTAACCGCTTAGAATGTCCGCTTATTTATCACTTGGACGTCGCAGCCATGTACCCGAATATCATTCTCACAAATCGCCTACAACCTGATGCCATGATAACGGAAGAAGATTGCGCTGCTTGCGATTTCAATAAACCCAACGCAGATTGTAAGCGATCGATGAAATGGTTATGGCGTGGGGAATTTGCTCCAGCATCACGCAGTGAATTCAACATGATCAAGAATCAATTAGAATCAGAGAGATTTCCCGGAAGATTCGAAACCGATGCACCGAGAGCGTTTCATGAATTGTCGGCTTCGGAGCAAGCTGGTCTTATTCAGAAACGTTTGGCCGATTACTGTCGAAAGGTGTATAGAAAAGTCCGTGATCACAAAGTCATCGAAAAAACATCAATTGTTTGTCAACGAGAGAACCCATTTTACATTAACACGGTTCGATCGTTTCGTGATCGACGTTATGAATATAAAGGTCTACTTAAAGTATGGAAGAAAAAGCAAGACGAAGCGACATCCGAAGGAGATGCCACAAAGCTTTATGAAGCGAAAAAAATGGTCGTAGTTATGGATTCGTTGCAGTTGGCGCACAAGTGTATTTTGAACTCTTTCTACGGTTATGTGATGCGAAAAGGCTCAAGATGGTATTCAATGGAGATGGGTGGCATCGTATGTCATACCGGAGCTAAAATCATTCAAATGGCGCGGGAACTGGTCGAACAAGTTGGTCGCCCCCTAGAATTGGACACGGACGGCATTTGGTGTATCCTTCCCGGTAGTTTCCCCGAAAATTTTGCATTCAAATTAAAGAATGGCAAATCATTTCCGATCTCGTATCCGTGCGTTATGCTAAATCATTTGGTTCATGACAAATTCACAAATCATCAATACCAGGAATTAGTCGATGCGGAAAAGCACCTCTACAAAAAAATCTCCGAAAATTCCATTTTCTTTGAAGTGGATGGTCCTTATCGGGCTATGATTTTGCCGGCCTCTACAGAAGAAGATAAGTTATTAAAGAAACGTTATGCTGTGTTTAATGAAGATGGATCTCTTGCTGAGTTGAAAGGTTTCGAAGTAAAAAGAAGAGGAGAGTTGAAGTTAATTAAGATCTTTCAGTCGCAAATTTTCAAAGTGTTCTTAGAGGGGACCACACTGGAAGAATGTTACGCCAGTGTTGCGAAAGTTGCCAACGATTGGCTTGATGTTCTATATTCCAAAGGAAGTAATATGGAAGACGACGAACTTTTAGAATTGATTTCGGAAAATCGAAGTATGTCGAAGTCTCTTCAGGAGTATGGAACTCAAAAATCCACATCCATTTCAACGGCGAAGCGATTAGCTGAATTCTTGGGTGACCAAATGGTGAAAGATAAAGGGTTAGCATGTAAATTTATCATTTCGGAGAAGCCGATTGGAGCTCCGGTAGCCGAAAGGGCTGTTCCAGTCGCCATCCTTCAATCTGAACCGGCGGTGAAAAAGCATTTCTTGAGGAAATGGCTGAAAGACTCTTCTCTTACCGATTTCGACATCCGAACGATTTTAGATTGGAATTATTATCTCGAACGTTTCGGTAGTGTGATCCAAAAATTGATTACCATTCCTGCCGCCATGCAAAATGTTCGAAATCCTGTGCCAAGAGTGAAGCACCCGGATTGGTTACGGAAACGTGTTGCCAATTTGGACGATAAGTTTCAACAGAAACGTATGACCGATTTTTTTGGAGGCCGCTCTAAAGGAGATATTAATCCAGCGTTAGAAGCGGAGAATATGGATGGTGATGACGACGAAGATTCTGGTGTGGATGAGAATATTGATACATCAAATATTGGAGATTTGGAAGATATTGGGGTATTGAAATCAAAGATAATGAATGTCAAGAAGAGAGTGGCAATTGTATCGAAACGCGCAAGACAACGGGAGGAGGTCGAAGATCCCGAGGAACAGTTGAAGTCATTAAACGAAGAACAATGCCCCAGTATGACTGACGACTACCATGGTTATTTGGAATTCCAAAAGCGAAAATGGAAAATTCAGCGGTTAGTGAAACAGAAACGGCGTGAATTATTCGGTGAACTTAGGAGTTCCCGAAATAATTCTTCCAATGTCTCGAATTATTTCCAAAGACAAGCTGAATCTTTGGCTTTCAAAACTTGGCAAATAGTTCAAATTGTGGAAACCGAAGTCCCCGGTGAATGTCGCCTTTGGGTACTGATCGATTCTTCCCTCCATGCCATCAAGCTACAAATACCAAGGATATTTTATGTTAATACCCAAGAAGACAGTCCAACTAAATTCTCTTCTCAAGTGAAGCTCGAAAGAGTGTCGAAGCATCTTCCCCATTCGCATCCCGTCTTCAATCTATATCAAGTTACTACTTCTGAATCTTATTATCGGGCAAACATAGAACAGATTACGAAGTCTTGCAATAATCCGCATGTTGAGGGAGCTTATGAAACTCGAGTACCGCTTTTATTCAGAGCATTGCTGAATTTGGGTTGTCTTTGCTCAATTGACCGGTCTAAACCCCAGGCCTTGAGGAAAGGGCTGGAAGAGGGATTCGAGTTGTCGGATCTAAAGCACGAAACTGTCGGTAAATCTCCATACTTACCCCAATTAACAGACGGTCTGGCGCCACTACATTATCTGTTTCTCTATCATTCGCAGAATGAAATTCGACACGTCTACGCTTTATTTTCAACTGTTACGCGAAAGGCCACCGTCGTTGTTGTTGATCCTGGAAATAACTTGGCTTTGCCAAATTTGAGAAATCAATACGAGGAGAGATATCAGGTTCGATTGTCGAAAGAAGATTTGGTTAATACGGTCTTTGAATACCCGGATACTCTCGATTTTGAGACAAAAGTTTTCCGAAATGATGATGATGCCGCACGATATGTCAGTCGATTAATAAGCGATTATCATTCAGAACGTCACGGTCCCACTACAATTGTCATTCAAACCCCAAGGTCATCTATGACTCATATTATTCGACCGATCAATGATTTCCCGCATGTATACATCGCATCTCACCGAGCTGACTCTGCGTTCCCTGCTTTGGACTGGCAACGTTATGCATCGCGCCGAGTCTTGTTCAACTTTTTCAATCTTGGATCTGTATTACATGAACGTATCAATCTTGCCCGTTATGCAGATGTGCCTTTCTGTAATATTGAAAATGATCCCCCTTTATTTCTGGCAGATTTGTTCTTTGCTCGAAAATTAGTAAAGTCAGATTATGTACTTTGGTATTCGAATTCCGATAGGCCCGATTTAGGAGGTCGCCAGGAAGATATGAATCGTTATGTGCTTGATGATGTCGTGAACCCCGAGATTAATACTCCTGGGCTCTATGACACCGTTTGTGTTGACATCGACATCATTCACTTGGCGGTGAATACGTTGGTTGAAGCGAACAATATCAATTCAATCGAAGGAAGTATTGGATTCGGCTTTGAAAATGTAAATAGAGCAATTGAAGATCAATTAGAGGGCACGGTCAACAGCATGATTGGAGGAGGTAGCGGTCAAGTCAGTATCGCTTTATTTAATATTCTTAGAAATATGGTGAAAGGATGGGTGTCTACCGTGCTGTTATCAGCACAAAAGGATTCGCCGATTAGTGTCTATGCGGATATGATGGTTCAACATTTCTATCGATGGGTTACGAGCCACAATTCTAAGCTGTTCGATCCTTGCCTATACGCCCTTGTTCATACGATGATGAGAAAAGTATTCATGCAGCTAGTAGCAGAATTCAAACGCCTCGGTTCATCAATCGTTTACGCTAATTTTTCGAGAATATTGATTGCAACTACGAAAAATTCGCTCAGCACCGGAAAAAGCTACGCCGATAGTATTGTCAAGAGTATATCCGACAAACCATTGTTCAGTATTATGACTTTAGACACGACTAAATATTGGAGTGAACTTGCATGGATGGATACTGCAAATTGGGGTGGAGTCGGCATATCTACTCATGATTTAGAAACTTTCGTTGTCTCACAACCGACCGATGACGAATTACCAGAATACCCCGATGAAATACCGGAACCTATCATCGAAATGCAATGGAATATTAAAGAGTTTTTACCCCCAGCGGTACAAGACACGTTCAAAGATCTCGTAACCGAATTCGTTGCCGCCGTTTACTTTCACCGTCTCGAAACTCGAAAGACTATTCGACCTGGGGAGACTCCAGTCAAGAATCGTTACCTACTTTCACAGTCCACTCCATCCGGATTCTTCTCCCCCTCTCAATCAGCATCGGCTACGGCAGCAAACATTTCAAGCCATGTTTCGAAAGTTGCCCCCCGTAGTTTAACGGATCATCTCGCATACAAGAAAGCCATTGTTAGCACATACTTTACTAGAAAACTGCTTAAAATAGTTCCTCAATTTTTCCGGAATCAAGTGGGTGCCTCGGACGAAGACGAAACTCGGTCGAACTACGCTTTTCCAAGGCTACCAGGAAGTCATCTCGACCTTAAAAATCCGACATTGGAATTCATTAAGAACGTCACCGCTGTATTTAACCTTGATCCACAATTGGAAAAAGAGGTTCGAGTAATGAAGAGAAATTTGCTTGACATTGTCAGTGTCCGGGAATTCAGCGATGATGCTCGATTCCAGAATCCTTGTGAAACTTTGAAGTTATCGCAAGTTATTTGTAGTTTTTGTAATGCTTGTCACGATCTGGATTTTTGTCGTGACCCAGCAATTGTTTCCTCCTCACTTGTTGCTTCATCGGCAGGCTCAACATCTTCAACTCCGGAGTGGAAATGCCCAGCATGTGAGATGCCGTATGATAAATTCCAGATAGAAGAGACCTTGTTGGAAATGGTGATGAATGAACTGATGATGTACCAATTACAGGATCTGCAGTGTTTAAAATGCAAAGACGTGAAAATGGAGAATATGCTGCTGTTTTGTGGGACATGTAGTGGAGATTACAAGGTGATGCGAGAGAAATCGGCAATGTTGAGGAAATTCAGAGTTGTAAGAAATGTAGCTAATTTCCATGGTTTAGAGTTACTGAAGGAATGTCTGCAGTGGGTCTTGCGACATTCTTAGGCATCATTCTTGTATAATAATATTCATGTTTATTTTGTAAGATAAGGAGATCACGATGTTTTAATAGATATGCATCTTTGGTTTTGGATAATACATTTCCATGTTATCGACATCTTCGCCCTTTTCCCAGAGATGAGAGTTTCACAAATTGTCCTCGCGACTGAAGAGCCATTTGGCCAGCTGAAGTCATGATGGAACGGGGCCTCTGCTGGATAAATCAATCGGCAATTACTGTGTGCAGCTTCACAACCCACTCTCATCATTTAAATTCTCGATTCTTAGCCAGTGACAGCACTGTGCATCCTCTCTGCCTCTCCTGTTTTCAGCAGAAACTCCAATTTTGAAGGAACATGGGCAAAGTACGTCGGAGCGGTGTCGAATCCGCCGTATTCTTTGCGAATTCCCACAGTTATAGCTGAATCGAATGCTCACTTCTTAATTGATTCATTTGTAGGTATTTACCTCCTACCTTGACGGTCAAGGCCGATTCTACACCTGCACCACATGCCATACGCACTTGGGCCTTCATGATGATGTAGTGTCCAAGGTAATTGACGACGGATGATATTTCTCCAGTTTTCTTTTAGGTTTACATGGATGAACTACTTGTAAACTGACATATCCTTTTTAGTGTTTTCAAGGCCGAACTGGGAGGGCATATCTATTCAAGCATGTGTATGTAATTTCATTAGCTCTTGGCTGAGCGATGTAGGGAAACGCAGGCATATGTTCTCGATTAACGATTTCTTGATAAAGTGAAAATGTCTGTTTAGGTCAGAAAGAACAGAGACTATTGATGACAGGACTTCACACCGTCGCAGACGTTAGCTGTGCCATTTGTCATACAATTGTGGGCTGGAAATATGTTCGTAACTTTTCGCTACTCATTGACATATTCAATTTATCGTTTCCAGACGATTATCAAAGATCTGGATGAATATTTGCGATTTAGATTTCTGCAAATCGTCGAAATGTAATCTGACCCCGATTACTTTTTGTCACAAATCTTGATTTTCATAGGTTTACGCTTACGAGGATAGCCAGAAATACAAAGAAAACAAATATATAATCGAGAGATCCAAGATATCCAAGGAAAATAATACTTTTTCGAGTTAATACGAGTGGATTTCAGAGTTGCATATAATGCAATATAAGAGATTTTCGCTGTCCCCGTGGAGATTGGTTTCACGGGTTGTAAATATCCCGAATAAAATTCATTCCATCCCATTTTTACTTCGCACGCAATACATTGTTGTATGTGGTTTCGGCCGCCAACCTCCACAGCAAAAATGGCATAGTCAAATGGCAGCTCAGATACTGGCTACCAGCCTCCATTGACGCAAGGTTAGCGTCTAGATGTACCCCTCCGACAAGGGCACCAAGCCTCAATGAATGCTAGCGTGCACGATGATCGAGGCAGGAGTTAACTTAAATCTGCAATCTTCATTAAAGCCTACGAATATCTCATTTACTTTGGTCAAAGTCAGTCCAATGAGCAGATTTTAGGTAAAGCTATGTCCGACATAGAAATATCCTCAGTAGAGGAAGATACCAATAATAGTGTCCAGGAAACTCGCCGCTCAAGACGACGAAAATACCTTTTAGCTGCACTTATAGTTGCCATCATTGCAGCAGGAGCTGTGCTCTTCCTCTTATATCGGGATAAAGCTACGGTTATCCTCAGCAGCATTGTTACGAAAGTTCAGAAATTGAATGTGGCCGGGGACGTGATCATATTTCTGATATTGACAGCGGCATGCTTTCCTCCAGTCTTTATTTACGCAATTTTTGCCATAATGGGTGGGTTCGTATATGGTATGAAAGCTTAATTATACCATCTCTGAAACAACATTAAGTAACTCTCGAAAATATTTGCAGGGTTTCCGTTCGGATTCCTCCTCGTTGTGACAGCATCTACGCTAGGAAGCATCACCTGTTTTATGCTATCTCGCTCTCTCTTAAGAGATCATTTTAATCGTCTGGCATCGAGATATACCTTCCTTCTGCGGGCTAACCAGGTTATCGATAAAAAAGGATTTTGGGTAAGCATAAATTCATCAGGCTGCATCGAATTTGGCTATAGCTCACGTTTTTTGGTGAAGATTCTATTGATTGTGCGCTTAGGGCCATATCCGTTTTCTATAGTTTCGGTACTAGCAGCTCAGACAAGCATATCTACATGGAAATTCGCTCTGGCGACATTCTTGTCCACTCCGAGATTCTTGGCCTTCGTGTACATTGGAAGTACATTGACGTCCCTCTTAGAATCTGGGGATCCCAGTAAATCTGACAACATTGCATCCTTGATTGCATTAATCGCTGGTATTGTAGTGGGAGTGCTGGGCGCTCTCTGGTGTGGGTGGATCATTCGGCGAGAAGTTGTGAAATTCGAACAAACGCAATCTGATGAAGTGAATTTGGAAGACGAGGACAAAGTCGTTTGACATTGTAACTCGAAGTTTAATCAATGCAGACTGGATAATTCTGTCAATCAAAGCATTCATTTTACTTTGGTTTGCTCAATTGATTTGTTAATAGCAAAAATACTATACTACTGTTATCATAGAAGCAATTATTTGAGATAATCTCTGCTCCGCGCTGACACATATATTTCAATGTTAAGGTTCACTAGCACGAATGGGCGGAGAATGAATTCTACGGTCACCAGAAATGAGGCACATCTCATTCACGAATACATATATAGCGGGGTTTTTCTAGGGCTGATATACAGTCCCAAGTTGCGATGAGTGGTCCTGGCAAACGATAAGCAAAAATATTAATGACTCGGACAATTGAGTTTCTGCATCGTAGACATCAGCCCCATTCAATTATTCTTACCTAATACCATTACCGGTGCTGATTGATTTCCTTCGACATTTTCAGTCTTATATCTTGCGGTCGACAGAGGGTATTGTCCATTCTCACATAGTCGCTTCGTTTAAATGGCATCAACAGACCGAATAGACAACAGCGAACCCCCGCCTTCACCGGATGCTACAATTGGGACCTCAAACGTCAGACGACGCACTTACCTAGTCTTATTCATAGTCGTTGTTTCCATTGCAATTGGTGCAGCTGGCTTATACGTATTTAGGGAACCAGTTGCAAAGGGATTAACTCAGTTGTATGACTTCATCAAAAGCTTGGGCTTGGGAGGGGACTTCCTGCTCTTGCTTTTGATTATTTTGACCTGCTTTCCGCCAATATTCGGCTATAGCATATTAGTATTTATGTGTGGGTTTATATATGGTAAGTTTTTCCTTTTCAGTCGTATTCATGATAGGGCTATGCGTCTGACGAATGCTACCATTTTTAAATATAGGATTTCCCCATGGTTTCCTTCCGCTAGCAACTGGTTCAATGATCGGTGCTCTTGGGTGCTTTACGCTCTCAAGAACGCTTTTCAAAGAGTATTTTAACAGGATTTCATTGAAATATCGTTATTTATTGCAGGTGAATAAAGTAATTGAGCAGAAAGGCTTTTGGGTATGTATCAGTTATTGTCAATTCAACGTTAGTCACCTTGTTATCAACTATTGTTATTCCTAATTCGTTAATCCAGATATTACTCTGTGTTCGGTTGGGTCCCTGGCCCTATTCGGCAGTAAATGTCTTAGCCGCTCAAACCAGTATTTCTGCATGGTCATTTGGATTTGCCTCGCTTATTGCTTTACCCAAATTTTTAATTAGTATATATATTGGGAGTACATTGACATCTTTAGTAGATGCTATGAACTCAAATATGGAATTTAAGAATCCAATTGCTCTTGTAATTTCCGCCGTGGGAATTACAGTCAGTATCATCGGAGCTATATGGTTTTCCTGGGTAATCCGGCGCGAGGTTAAAAAGATGAATCAAGTGGATGAAGAGATTCTGTTGGATGAAGGAGTGCAAAAGTAAGGATGATAGAACTGGTAATATCAAAGTTAATTCATCCTTGTTATTTCGGTTATATGAAATGCATGAGTCGATCTTTGAAGCAACTTGTCGTGCTGGATGTGATTTTGTAATCTGTAAGCCAAGAAAATTTGTGTAAATTATAATTCTATAATTGGATTCTGTACAATATTCAATATATTTATGCTAATTTGTGGTGAAATATTTTTTTGATTTATCTGAGCGAAACAGTCATTCCTGTGTGCAAACCTTGCGTGGCTCCGACATTTAAGATCCGGCGCAGTACACTGTACAACACTTTGTGTCCGTCACCACAACAACAGAATTCGTTTCATTTCATAAAGTACATTCTCATCAATGATATCGCCAACTTCCGCAGAAAACTATACGATTATTGTCGGAGTCGACGCTTCTCCGGTAGGTATTGCACTCTCCTACTCAATCATAGCGGTTGAATAACATCCTTCTTTAGGCCTCGTTTAAAGCAGTCGACTATGCAGCAGACTTGGTCAAGAAGCTTTCGGTCGACTATAAGTTATTAGTAGTCTATGTTACTGCTCTAAATAGGACAAGTCGGTTACCATACTTGTACGTTTACGATTCGAGATGTCGATTATTGAAGTCACTGAGATTCTAACATTATCATTCATCTCTTCTTATTTTTGTCAGTGATCATTTGGATAAGGCGTATAATATCGAAATTCAAGATGAAGCTACATCTGCCACTGATTCATGTAAATCGTATTTGAAGAAGTATGACGGGGAAATAGTCTATGAGTTTATTGTCGTTGAAGGTGAAGGTGAAGTAGGACCAATTCTAGAGAAATACATTGAAGATACCGTGCCAGAGTGTAAAATGGTTGTCGTAGGATCAAAGAATATGAGTGGTCTAAAAAGGTGATTTCAGTCTTGTCGTTCTACATTCATCACGTCTTTCCGGAACTCAAGTTCTGACAGACATACTCTGATTTGACAGATTCATACTGGGTTCTGTATCGGAATATTGTATCCATCATCTAAAGGTACTTTTCAACTATTTGTTTGGCTTAATTGTGCCGGACAAATCACATTGTAGCGAAATATGACTCGATCTTAACACTCTTTTCCTTAATTATAGTGTCCTGTGACTGTTGTTAAAGATCATGAATAGAGCAGTGTGAGTTCCAAACAATGACAGACTTGCGAATCTTACCTCAAATTCTTGTGTTTCTTTGAATCGTGAAACATGAGTTAACTTTGTTGTGCCTTAAATCGCCAGACATTGTTGACATAGTGCAGGCGGAGCATGTAAAATCGTTTAAATGATATATTTAATATAACTAACGCGAGCAACAACAACTGGTATACTAAGTAAAGCTAAAGCCTAAACAAACACAACTATCGACATCTTATTCTACAATAATCACGACATCTTTCACCATCCTATACTACCATACATAATATCTTTCACAATGCAATCCTACGATAATTAAGCAGCTATAACACTAGTAATAACAGAATACTTTCTTGCATTCGTTGCGACAGGTTGATTGGTTGCGGTTGACGCACTGTAAACCTTAAAAAGTGTAGCCATTGCCAATGGCGATTTTCCCTCTAAATCATAATACCCATCGGCAAACATCAAGCGACCAAAATTTGGAATGCCAGTATTGGGTGTCACAGTTTCTTTGTTCGCTGAATTGTTGCCATTGCTTGAACCACCACCGGAGGAATGGCCAGTACTTCTTAATTTTTCGTCACACACAAGTTTCGCATCTTGTAGTCGCAACGCATGGAGTATCTATATTTGTTGATAGAAATTATTAGAAACTATGGAATTGTTCTTGTGACTTAAAATCTTTGTACTCACCACAGACGAGTCCGTGCCGTCATGAAATGTAATCAAACCATGACCCGGAGAATCTTTGAGAGCGACAATGGTCACTTTGAGTAACTTCCATACAGTAAGAAGACCGTTTTTCTTGACGTAGAATTCAGTCGCGTAATACTGAAACGCCCAGTCAATATTCCTGTTCAGCCAGCAAGGATAGGAGTTTAAGTAATATACATACATCAGCCGCGATATTGGAAGGAAGAGTTCCATTGGTTGCAGCAGTACTAGCGCTAGCACGTTTTTGAGTAGAGCTAGGCGTAATGGTAGAAGTGACTCCGGGCTTGGTTCGTGAGTCTGGTCGCATAATTCCAATTATCTTTGGTCCAAAAAGCGCAAATAAGACGGTGCTACCGCAGATGATTGAAGCCAAAGTTCGAAGAAGAAATAAAGTCTGGGTATTAATACTGGAAATGAAGCTGATGGGGACGAAGAAGATCGCGACTGTTGTAACACCTAAAAAAGCCACTAAATCAGTCCACTGCCTACCCCTTCATCAGTAGTAAAGTATTTCTTTTTCAACTTACCATAGACAGAGATACCAATACTCGGGGCTTCATTGAAAACGTCTTTCGCAACTCTGACTTTAACCGCAAGGAAAGTCGTTGCAGCAATAAGAAGGCCATGGTAAATAAGGAAAATGTCCCCCATTGCAGCGTCGACTGTTGGATTATCTGAAGCGCAAACCAAACGCATTTCATCGACAGTAGGGACTTCGTGGAGTCGTGGGATATCGATCGCGTACCAGACAATAAGAAGAACGACATTAGCACCGATAATCATGCCACTTTGGACGAGCAAGCGGCGATTGCTAATACTAGAGCGTAAAGCACGGATTCTTCGGAATACTTTATAGATTCCTGGAATGACAAACATGTCAGTGATGTGATCATAATTCGAGGAAAGAAGACGTATATCATACTAAAAGTCTTAGGAAGCATCGTCCTACAATCATCACAAGTAAATCATTAATCGACTGTCAGACAAAAGAATTGCGAACATTTGAAAAGATAGTTACCCGAAGAAAATTGCGGAAGCGAAACTGATAGTTAAAGGTCGGAACGCGCAAATGAGATTAGTGGGTCTGCCAACGTAGAGGAAGACATCGACAAATGCAAATAGTACACCGACTAGCGACAAAAGACAAAAGAGTGGCGAAGCGGCTGAAACATTTCGGACGTATTGTTAACGAGGCCCAACTATCGGAGAGAATTCATTAAGATAATGTACCTTTAATGACTTGATGATCTCGGTATTTGAAGACCACACCCATGACGACCAGAGTTGCGGCAACTAAGAGAGACGCGAGAATAACGATGAACGTAACAAGTGGGCTCGAGAAATCCATAATGGTTGGAACAACTTCTTCTGAGCAGTCTAACTTTTTGTCATTCTTATGTCCAAGTACGCATTTACAAACTTCAGTCTGTGGTTGGAATCCGTAATCGTACGTGCATGAGCCATGCGCACATCCGTTCTAGGATATACCAGTTAATTAATTTGTTTCCTGTAAACAGACATAATGAACACCTACATCGCAAACAGCTAAGTAAGGGAGGGTGATTAGAGCACGAAACATATGCTTGGAATAGAGCGAATTAAACTTACATTGACCCCACAAAGTCTGAGAAGTCCCGGTGCCGGTCTGACAACTAATAGATTTTAATGCAGCAAGAGATTTGGCTCGAAATTCAGCATTGAGTGGAGCAAACGACAATTCGTGTGCAATTTCAGTAGCAATCTAACAACAATATTGGATTAGTTCTGCCATTTGAAGACCTATCGATTCGTTAGCTTACTCACCGGTGATATATAAGTCCACGTAAGATATCTAGCTGTTTCTCTGTAAAGAGTCGTCAGAATCTCAGTCTCGGGATGCAACTGTGACAATTGATATATCATACCTGAGCAAGCGACATCGGGAAGCATTCGCATTCGAATCCAACAAATAATAAGTCATACCAACAATCGGGTATGTAGTATTCCCGGTGAGATCATTCAGATCAAGGGTGGCGCTGACGTTTCCGACTGAGGCCATTGCAGAGGATGATAAATTGACCATCGAAGATTCAATATTGTGATATCCTGCGCGTGTGTAAAAGCCTTCTTTGTTGATGAGTGTCGCATATCTAAAATTAGTCACGGGTCAGAAATCGCAATGGAATGAAAGAATTTCCGCTATGGCACTTACGGAACATGATTTTCCAGCGCAGAAGCAACATCTACGAAACCGAGGGCGTAATCAAAACCATGGATGGCACGCCTGGCGAAAAGAATCAGATAGATTGGAATCATCAATAGCTGTTTAATTTAAACCACGGGAAGGAAGCGCACTTACGAGACACCACCATTACCAGTTGCATTGTAATGTTGCTAGTATGAAGTCAGCCGATGGTTTCAGTTACTGGAAAGAGCACAAGATGCAAGACTTACAATAACCCAGTTGGGAAGAGAAGATGCACCTAAATGAAGCAGGGTTAACTCGGTTTGTGAGGCAACAGACAAATATACGGAATTGCACTAAACGTATACATACCAACTGTCGTACGAAATTCATCACTGAACTTCGATAAGGCATGAGTAAATTTGTACGTCGTTGAGCTCTTGTCTCTTCTCACGACAATATTGATCGTCTCATTCGGCATCTATAACAGATAAGAAGTGGATTAGTTTATCGCCAGCCGACATTGTATCGATTCTTAGTGAGCAAGTCGAATTACCTGAATTGCTGGATTGAGCGCTTGCACCGCTGGATCATTCCACTTTGTGACTTTGCCAAGAAAAATATTAGCAGTAAGTTGTCGAGATAGGTTGAGGTAGACATCGGGGGTATCTTCCAATTCGGGAATATTGTACGCTACAACGATAGCGCCAGCAACTGCAGGGAGCAGTAACATCCCGCCGTGTTCCATTGCTTGGATGTCTTGGACGGACATTTCACTGTCACTATATAACACTTCGCCTTAATTGAGAACCAGTAAGAGTTGAAATATCACCACTTACGTTCCACCGAAAACATAAGTGTCGTTAAGAACCCTGAATAAAAATACCTATGTGTGTTACAAATGCAAAAATCGTGTCGAAGTAATAAGTTATATTAATAAGAAAATTTACATTGTTCGGCCAATTTGACTGTCGCTACTTTTGTAATTCAACTTATAGGAATCTCCCCATTTGGGCAAACCGTTGTAAGCTGAAATCCATTGACTATAAAGCACGCCTCCGAAACTTGAGCCCCCCGCGCGAATAACTAATTTATGTGTTAATGACGACAGTCCACTCGGAACATGGGATGGAATGACTGTGTAAAAGCAGAAGTAGCGGCCGAACCGCGATTCAAGTTTGAATGATTATAATACGAACCATTTTGGGCATGCAAGATTGGCAATAAAGTGGCAAGAGCCAAAAGGAGTTTGAGACAACACTTATTAGACTGTGGGCCAGCCATTGGGTTTCAAGTTGAGTGAAGACTGACGTATTAGTGTCGTTACTCTGAGACTAGGCACAGACATGAAGGAAGAAGCATTTTATATGTCGGCATAAAGGGGATTTCCGATACGGCACTTTGTCACATACATCTCGATGCTGGAGTGTCCACCGTTCGAGAAAGGGGAATCTAGATTCTCTTTTTAGCAGGGCCAATTGTGTTGAGCGGGTAATGGCAGTGCGACTGGGCGTGAGTCAGCGATTCTGCGCGTTGTTGTATCTGGCCGTATTATTATCCCGCGCTCATTGGGGGGTCGACTTATGCCAGCGAACGCTATCGTGCTGAACATGTCTTTCCTGCCGTATTGTCGCATCTCCAGACATTTTCTCAGTTCGTGCAAAAAAGTGAGCAGTCAGATAACGAGTTTTCGCAATTTCGGCACAATTTTCGCAACATATTCCTGGCTTGCCGCTCAATGGCCAGTGCTCACCATTGGCTCCCTGTCCCGTTGACACATTTCTTTATACATTAAAAGTGTGAGACCGATGACAGCAAGTGGATTCGGACATAAAATAAAACAATCAGATGGGCGGATAATAATAGCAAGCTGAAATAAAAAGGGGGGTACCCCGGTACACAGGGGCAGTGAGACACTGGTTCTAGAAATGAATTATCCATTCAATGATAGCAGTGATTGTGAAAAGAAGCAACCTTCTAAAGCCTGGACTGTTAGTCACGCTTACGTAAAATGGAATAGTTTCTCCTACTAACTGTATTATCCCGACACAATTATTTGCTCTCCACACTTAGAAAAATACTTGGCAGTTAACACAACGAGTCTTGTGTAGTATGTGAGCACATGTATCCTCGAAATTGAAAATGAATTCTGACAGGGTCGAAGCGGATGTCCGCGTTTGCCCATCAAGCAGATTTTGATCCCAGTTTTATAAGCTGTCGAATCACCGACGTATTAAGATTTTATTGTATATAATTTCATATAGCAATATGACTGCACTTATTGAAGGAGAAAGTACAATGGCAACCGGAAAACATGTATGCGAGGCAAAAATGTCAGACGACGTATCCTCAATTTCCGATTTTGTTCATGACCAACGATGCAACCGTGCCGACAGCCGGACGGACAATACTGGAATATAGTGAACCAACGATAGGAACTTGATTGATAAAATCTTTGATGCTGTAAAATATACAAACAAAAATGAAATGTCCGCGTTGGTTAACATATTACCGAACCCACAGTTTAACTGTAATCCACGCAACAACTTTTTTGGGAGGTAGTAAAACATCGATACAGCGACGGTGAAGAACATAAATTCTGTTATAATTACCTCCAAATATCCTCCTGCAACATTACTTTGCCGGTGGCTGTATTAACTTCAAACTTTGAAACAGTTCTAACTACAACTTTAACTGGAACATATTTAAGAGTGTATGTGATCAAGGCATCAATCATAATAACGTTAGAGGAAGATGTTTCGGCAACTGACAGAATATGCTTATCGATGGATGAAAAAATGAATTTGTTTGTACGGAAAATTTGGCGGATAGACGACGGTGTGTATGACATGATGAGTGGATCTAGCAATTCATTCCATTAATATTTTTGCCCACGTTGATATACTTTGAATGCAAAAACGAATTTGAATGGCCTGAAATCTCATCCACAATAGTCAAATATAACCGGCCGTAGATAAGGTACCTTCATATCGTGCCTCCTTGTCAAAATAAGCGTTCAAAACTGCATTCTGACTTTCGGTTGAAAGCGAGAAAAGTGCCGAGTGGACTTCTTTACAAATTTCCTTATAAGTTTTTGATGGACGAGTCGTCTAATCAATAAAATGGTATAAAAAGTAATCCGTATCATCAGCAAACGTAAGTGACAAAAAGGAAGAGTTCAGGGACTAAGGTCCACCGGACATTTAGCAATATACCTTTGCAGTTGCCATGGTTTTTTGGTCGGCCGAGGGCATGAGTGATAAAGGAAAGAGAAGGAATGCTCAATGTGTGTGTCGGAATAGCTATATTCAAAATGTAGCTTTGCTGAGGGCCGACCGAGTTGAAAACACGCACAAAATTTCGGAGTGTTGAATTTCATTCCCAACAATTGTGCGCACGCGGCGACAAGACTCAGACAGGGTCACAGGATTGATAGCCGACAACAATATGTGATAAATAATCGAATGATGTATTTAGATTATGTTTCGGCGAATGTCTCATCTCGCCTCATTCACTGGCACTAACAATTTCCCTTGATCTGTCCATGCCGCAGACACAAGTGGTGCGCGGATCTCTTAACAGCCAGTTTGATCTCATCTCTATGAAACCCCGCCTCCAACCTTTACATAATTTCAGATCCTCCACAATGGCAATCCCGAAATATTTGTGTCCGACCACACTTTCATTGATCCATGTATGTCCCAAACAGACACATTCTATTCCGTTCGCGACGACAATATGCTCTCGATCCAATACGAAACTATAGATTGAAGAGCTGAAGTCCTTCCTTCCGTCAGTCTTTACATGTATTGGAAAGACCCATTCTCTGTTCTGCCTTATTGGATGATAAGGTGTAATACATAAACCGCCTGAAAATCGAATCATCTCGGCAGGGTTTGCTGTACAATTTGTCTTAACCACGCACAACACTGTGGCATCTTCCCCATTTGTCTTGACCTGGTCGCCGTTGCGGATTTTACTAGCTTTCTTCGTTAGTCCACTCGCCAACATAATCTCGCACTCACCGTCAATGCAGGGATTGCTAGACTTGTTAAAAGCTTTCATAGAGGACATCATCCGAGTTTTAGGCACGGCGGCTTGATTCCCTCCACCGCCAAACCCTAAATTCGGAGGCCGACGAATTCCCTACGTGAAGATAACAAAAATTCAAGATTCAGAACGGGTTAGGTGGAGCAAGAAGGTTAACCAGAATTCGTACCGTCGGTTTCGGAGGAGGAAGTCTATCGAAAATCTCCTCAACTACGAGCTGCAATCGATGGAAAAGATCACCGCCATAATGCTGTACACCAGGATCCTTAAAGTTGTTGCATATTTGCAGAAAATGCGCTCGGCAAAGTGAATGTAAGTAATGACGACCCCATCGTTTAAACCAATCATCGCGGGATACAGCGGTGGTACATTGCCCTTCGACATCTTTCAACAAGTCAGCTAGATAAGTGTTGTCAGGCAACGTGTTCTTTCCAAACTCAGCTAGCAAATTCTCTAGGTAAGATTTTCTTCCTTCCGCGTTCGGTTCTGGCGATGATAAGATCTGGGTAATCGTATTTACAACATGTAATCGCAGCAAATCTGGGACATAAATGCCTTCGCTTTCTAGCACGGAGGATGTCAGTTCGACTTCCGCGGAGTTTTCTGGGGCGGCAAGCCGTCGAGTATCACTGAATTTGACCTTCACTTCAACAAGAGAGCCAGGATTTTCTGGTATTGGCTTCGAAATTTTTATCAAGAAGTCTCTTGTTTGTCCGAAATGAACAGGTCCAATATCAATTGAATGATTACTGTCCTTCTTTAATCGATCTTTTCCATACAGTGATTTGGATGAACTGGGAAGAATCTTCACTCCCCGTTTCGCTTCTACTTGTCTTTTACAAAAGAAAGTCGACATTTAGTACGGCCATATAACGTAAGAGTATCTTGCGATCTCAGTACTCACATGCTGACATTTTGAGCAATAATGGTGAACTGGTTTGCCAGGGCGTTCACAAAAATGGTTCCAACCATGGATGAATCAGGAATAAAAGAATAAGTTCCTTGAGTCTCATCAGCAAGGGCCGCAAGTAAATTACTGTCTAACTGATAGCCGAACCCGAATGTGTTTAGTTGACAACGAAATCGATGGCTTTCAAAGTAGCGTTTCAAAGTTTTAACTTCTCCTCGAGCAGGATGTTGATTGGGTAAACCGTCGGTAAACACCCATATAGATTTGTTTCTATCGGCGTCTGCATAAGTTCGAATGAGCTCCAAACCTTGCTGTATACCGGCGTACAAGTTAGTGTAGCCGTTACAAATCAGATTTTCGATGACCCTGAGTGCCTTCTTCTTGTTTCCTTCGGTCATGTGCATTAGTTGAAATTTAACTTCTGCTGAATCACTGAATGTTACTAAAGCCATTTTATCTACTTCTCTCAGTGAAACTACAACGGTCTTTAACGCATGCTTGACGACGTCTAATACGGATAATCCGTAAGTTTCCTTGTCTCCAGATTCTCCTCGAATAGTCGCCTCGGTCCCCATAGAGCCGGAGATATCTACCACCGCACAAATTGAGACTGGAACCGGTGCTTTGCTGTCTGGAGGAAGGACAGAGACTTTAACCAACCTTTCTTCTTCGTTGATTTCATGACAACTCAAACGAAGGCTAATTGGGTCCATATTAACATCTTGCTCGGTATATGTTATGGTGTCGAAATTAAACGATTCCTCTCCAATCAATGTGGAAGCAAGAGTAGATCTATCGGCGTCGATAGATTCCTTCAACTTGAGATTTGGAAATAAATCTTCTTTACGGAGAGGTTTGAGAGTAACTGGAGAACAAGAACGGGTTTGTAGCCATTTTTCGATAGCCACCCGGTCGTAATTATTGCCATCCAGGTCTGTATATGGTTCAGCCATAATTTTACCGGTGATACTGCAAATGTACTTTTCGGGAATACTGCCTTTTTGGGTGTCCTTCTTTTCTATGGTTTGGTTAGCTGAAGGTTTGCCAGTTGAGGTGGACGAGAAACACTGGCGCAACCGGTGAAAGAGACCGCCTTTGGACGGTTTGTTTGGATTTGTTTGCATTATGTACGGCTCTTTTGGGAGATGATAGTAGAAATAACTTCTACACTGCTTAAAGTGTGTTACCCTCAAATGTAATTATGTGGAATTGCAAAGTGTTAAACACAGTCGCGAGACTTAGCGAACGAACCCGAGATGCGAATGACGGCCTGTTATGAACACAATATAAAGTTTATTGGGTGTTTATTCTAAAACACTAATATATTAATATTAGAATTATGGCAATGAATAGGAACTATACAGAGCAATTAGAACCCACAAGAACATCTGAAGTTCTAATTTATTGCAATGATGTTAGCGAATTAGCTCAATCCAACGCAATCAATACCGATCTCAAAGGTTACCTTCCGGTATAAATTCATCTGGCTTTCTATCAACATTCTGAGTTCTTGTGTATTTGTCACTACTGTACAGACAGCAGTCTGAAATAAGTTCTGCCTCCCCAGATGATAGCTTGCCCATTGAACGAAATCAAGTTGCCTAGTTCCGAACCCAAGGACAGTTGAAAGGTAATGTACAGTAGAGGTTTTTTGCCTGAAAAACGATTGCAAAACAAAACAGAAAAATAAAGTTTTAGTGTTAAAGGATTACAGAGCAATCTGATGATAAGACAATATAAGTGTTACTGACATGTTTTCCGCATCTCTTGTCAAAGTTTTGGCGAATGTCTGCAGACGCAAGATATTTCGAAATGCTTCAATTAATTGCGTTGTTACCTCAAAATACATATCGATTGATTCTTCCAGAATAGTGAGGATTTTGAATACTCGCAACATATCATGTGTTTCTAGAGTACATCGCAATTTGTAAACCGCCTTTAAGAAAAATGAATTCGACAAATTGGCTTCGATTGATCCAAGTAGGCTGTTACAACCTGGTGGGATGACAAGTCAGGATAGCTGTCTCTCGGTTGAACTGGATGAGTCAAATATTTACCCTCTTCGTGATCTGCAACTAGATATACAAGCATTAAGTATGCTGTTGAACAGGGTTATTATGGTCAACTTATTTCTACAAAATAATAGAGATAATAGATTTTACCTAATAGATGACCGATCAAAGGATCACTAGCTTTTAAATCGACCGCTTTAGGTCCTACTTCGCAGAATAGTTTCCAATCCTGCAGGATTCGTTCAGTTAGAATAACTCGAAGTTCAATTAAACAGGCATTCTGTGAAAACTTGCCTCCTTTTGGAAAGCTTCAAAGCATATTTTAACTAGAGACGAACTCGAATTGAGAACGGTACCGTGCATTCCTACAGGTGTGTCTCGACGCAACGGAGTCTTGTATGGATCCATTAAACTATTAATGTATGTGTTGTCTGACCGAATGTCAAACCGAGGATTTCTTGAATGATCGGATCGCAAATACTTTATTGTTCGCTTTGCCGGAGCATACCAGGAAGTGATCGGTGAAAGCAAAGGTGGAAATGTTCCGAAATTCATCATTTGGGAGTTAATTCGTTGCGGCGGTACAAAATTTGTATTTCCCACATTCTTCCCATCTAAAGCATTTAGATCCTCTGTATTGTTCAGCTTCGTCTTATTTGTAGGTATACTACGTCTCTTTTGATCGAATTGCGCGACAACACTTGACTCGGCTTCGACAATGAATTTCTCCATCGAAGACAGAATATGATTGTTTGATTCAACTTCCGTTTCGTCTTTGCTACCGGAATCTGTCCGATCCACATCAATTTTGGGAGATGAAAGTGTGGTTGAAGGTTGTGGGGTCAATATATTGATCATTCTCAGTCAGATTGTCTCTAACGTAAACAGTTTTCCAAATTGTCTACGGAACATGTGAGTCAGTAATCCAGTATGTTCTGGTTCAATGCCAATGAAAGATAACAATATTAATCAGATAACTGCTTACATGGACTAGGTATATGGGTATAAGAATAATCTGCACAAATTATGTTGGATCGAGTCACAACTCGTGGCTTGCCCAAGACGGACAATGCTGCAGCGATGTTTCGGTAAAAGGCTCTCGTAATTGTTTCAGATTATATTGGATAGAATATAATGGGAACGAAAGTAGATATAGTGACGAAGGAACTGGGGAATACGTCGATAGTCCCTCTTCTTCACTGATTGTCGATCCGTTCAGGTCGCAAGCTGAATGCGCCATTATTCCAGAATTTCTCCATCGTGTAAATCGGAATGTGTCCCAACCAAAAGTAACCAATGGTCTGAGAATGATACACTTATTACAAATACACCAAATAATAACTATATGCAGTAACATCATGATTTGAGCCCTTTTTTCCATTTGAATTTCATTTAATGAAATCTGCGGATCTGAATGACAATCCTGGGTCGGTTGAGATGAAATTTTCGCGTAAAGTTAAAAATAAGACCGCTTTACTTGCTATGACGTCATGGCAGTTCCTCTTTAACTCCGTCGCCTCCATTCCATGACATTGTCATTATTCCCGACATCCGACTAATATCGCTGCCTCAACTCTTGGGTTGCACATTTTTTGCATCCTTCATGCTCTAACATCTTGGTTTCATCTTTATTCTAAATGCGACAACGATGGCCCAAATTGCATATAACCAATTCACCTTTCATCCGAATCCGTCAAACTCTAACGCTTCTTTCGAGACGGCTAAATCACATGTGTCTTCTTCCGATATAGACGATTTGGAATCAGATTTGTCGTATACAGGCTCAGCTTACTCTGATGAGTTTGAATCCGACATTAGTAGCACACCGAGGAAACGTTCAGATCGAGTTCTTCGATTTACGTCTTCGTCGGATGTATGTATTCCGACTTCGTACAAATCGTTTGAGGATGATAGTACCTCGGTATCTGAGGAAGAAGATCTGAGTTACTCTGAAAGGCATACAATAAGTATAGACAATCAAACGAGCTCTTTCGAGATTATTTCCATCGATTCAAATTACACTCCAAGTTCTGTGTCATCATGTTCTACTTGTCGGGATCGATGTCCAATCTGCAATGAACAGAACTCACCTGGAGCTCAGGGTGCCCATCGCGGTCCTATTTTATCCCATCCTTATCCTCATCCTCAAAGTCGATTATCAGAGCGGCCTTCATCAGGCCAATATCACGCTGATGAAGATTTACAGCAGATTCATTGCATGGCTTTTTGGCATAATCGTGACAATCGAAAACGACAGCGAGCACCGACAGAAGATACCATCAGTAACCAAACTTCATTTCTGAAACGTGTAAAAGCATGTTATCCCATGTTTGGCGCCTCGTCGACTGCTAGCTTATGCAGTAGCGAATCCGATAAAGCTAGTACCGTGGTTCCATCCAACCGTGATACCCAATATTCGCACCCAGAAACTGAGAGTATAGTGATCAGCTCTTCTGAATCATCACCCAATCATCATGACACTCCTGGTCCGTCCGCGGCGCACTCTTCAGACTTCAACACGATAAGGTCGTCCTCAGTGCATCCGGTATTTGAACCGGGATCCGAAGTAAACCTCGAATCTATAATTCTACCTCCGGACATTCTTAATAATCCAGAGATCGTGACAGAAGTGCCGCCCGATTTTGGCGCGTCAGGCGGAAGTTCGTATCCATTTCAATCATTCTCTCAAAACGCATTCGTCCATCTTTTTAATCTTGATTCCGTGTGTAGCGCCTATATCAAATAAAGATACCATTCTGAACGAGATTGATCAATGTTTGGGGGTAAATAAGCCACCCGATGTACGTTTGATTTTTTGCAACAGGATTTTGGCTAATGCTACATATACTTGCTCTAACCAAAATTTCTTGAATCACATAGGTAGAATATTTATTTGTAGAACCTTGGATCCGATTCAAATTTCAAAATCGAATTCGTCATATTAAGGTACACAATATAATAATCTTTATCCATTTATTCCGAAACTATCAATGCGTGCGCTGAGTTAATGATCTTTCTTAGCTCTATAATCCATTTGGCCATGCCTGTGTTCGCTACCGTATGCCAAACGGAGAACAAAAAGGTAGTTCAATAAATCGTGATTTACCTCCTTCGGTGAAAAATTAACAACTTACATTATTGATTTATTTTCGTGCGATATAAGTTTTTAATATTTCTGGGTTACCGGGTACTTCTATGGTCGGATTTTTTGATCCAACAGAGTATTTCTATGGAACCGATAATTTTGATTTAAACGAACAAGCTGGAATGTACAATCGGTATGTTGAAATGATGCTGTGTCGTTTAATTATCGGTTTAGCATCTTTTAATTAACAGCTCGGCAAATCGCGTTAGGCATATGGTTGGCATACGGGTAGAAAATGTCCCTAAAGAAAAGATTGTAGCTATGGATGAATATTTCCGACAAATCGAAAATATGCAAGCCCAGGCGATGGCTAAGTTTTCTGTAAGTTTCGTCAATCCTAGAATCTGTTAAACGTCAACTGTCTAACCGATTAACATTCATCCGACCCAAAAGCTCGCGTTGGCACCACTTTCCAATTTTATTCGACGATCATTACCGATATTTATGCAACATATAGCCGAACGCGGAAACTGCGCGAGATGGTCTTCCAAAGGACTAGTCCACGCCGGTGTCTTAAACGTAAACTACAATTATTACCTTCTCATATTTCACCCATCAAATTTAATGATTGATTTTTGTTCGTAATCTTTCTAGAATCATGTAATGTGGCCCAAAAGTGTTTGGATCCATATGTTTGAAGATTGTCCATTAAGAGATTACATTCCCCCGATGGAAGTCACCGAAATCAATATACACGATGAACTCAATGGACCTGAAAATTATTCTAGTCAAAATGGGACCCGAAAGAAACAAGAAATGATTGAGAAGAGGAAAGATGAGGATAAGGTATTGATTGAATTTTATTTGGGGCACGTTAGGTAATGGATACGAGATTAACGTGGATTTATTTTGGAATTTGAATTGTGAATTTGGTAGCGTCGTCAACGGATACAGTCTCTTGCACCGCCAAATTTAAACAGAAATTCAACTTCAACTTCGAATTTACCTTCAACTTCAATTTCAACGCCACAAACCTGTTCAATCCAACAAACAAATCGTACCGTCTCGGGACCATGGCCCAACATTCACGTTGTTTCATACCGTCGTATTCCACACGCTCATCACACCTACGCAAGAGACAAAAAACTTTCACGGGCAGTTAGTTCCGTGACGCCGTTTTCTTTTTTTCGAAACGTGAGTTACTATAACCTTGAGAAATTCGCGGATGTGATTGTGGAAGTACCAGAGGGTACGGTGACTGCTGTTGTTAGGAAAAATAGGAAGGTGTTGAAACCGTCGGGGTGGAGGTATTATAAATACAAGTTTATTATTTTGGGGTTGGTGATATTGGTAGCTGTTGGTTGTACGATTTGGTTGTTGGTGTATTATATTTAAGAGAATACGTACGAGAGAAAAGTCGTCTTATAATTTGTTGTAAAGGATACCCAATATAATCGCGGTGCAGGGCGTGACAGTGACGGAGTAACTTCATGTTTAGAAGTTCGTGTGTATTAAGTAGTTTAATGTCATTTCTACAATAACACCGCACCAACTTGGTTCCCCTCGAAACCTTTGCATCTCCAATTATACAAATAATAATTCAAGTGACCATCACCGGGTCCGAACTTTAACTCCTGCAAAAATTCACCGTTTTCCATCAACTCTAGACAATTAAAAACATCAAAAGAATTCTAAGAGTGATAATGTAAGCTAATGAACAGGAGGAAATGATGAAAGGAGAAATTGAAAAAAAATCAAAGCTACGAAACCTTTTTCGCCAAAATTAATGCATTTTGAACCAAAGCTTTGAGGCTCTCTTTATCTGTATTCGATTCAGATTCGTCTTTACTCTTTCCGGAATCTTGGCTCTCGTTGTCACGGTTTTGGTTAACGAAATAATAAAACAAATATGCGCAATCGATTTTGTTGTGAACTGGATGTTTCATGACTGAAGAGGGGATGTTGTAGAAGGATATGAAATCCGTTATTTTGGAGGTTTTGGGATCCTGAGTCACAACATCAATATAAAATATAGTTAGATATAGCCAAGACGATGGTTGTGCGAAACATTGGGGCACACCTCGACTACATAACTGTATATGACGCCCTCGATGGGGAGAAACCAATGTCTAACTTCTTCCACGGTGAATACAGGCGCCAAAGCAAACCTCCGTAGATAATTGTTCAACGCTTTATGAACGATTTCGACATCGGCAGACTTCATTGGTCGGATACCCGGAATATAAGGTTTCTACATTCGGTTCAAATGATTGGGTTAATAAAGACCTGGGAATGTAGATTTTGTACTTTTCGAAGTAGGACCAGCGATTGCATACTTCCGGGACTTTGTATAATCGTTCCATCATGTTCATATTCATACGGGGAGGAATGGAAGAGAACTTGACATCTACAAGCTTTCTCGGATTTAAAGAACGGTGGTAATATCTGAAAAACATAAGGGACCCGGTTAGTTCATGATGAAGACAAACTCTAAAGAAGGCCAGATAATACAGACCTGCACTTTGCTAATGAACCTGGTAAGACGACACCGGCGGTATACAAAGCTTGAAAGATTCCTTCCAAGTTACAACGACGGGTCACTTCCTTGATTAAAACCGGTGCAAGTCGTTTCGACCGCAGTTTCTTATGAACGCACAGAAAATCAATGACGACCATTGGGTTTGTGCTGAAGAATACATCATCATCATTAGTTAAATGTTAAAATGAGGTTTTGCGGCGATCGAACTGACGTCGACATGACTTACTGTTGATGAGCTCGAATATCACTGGGCACGCCACTGATGAAGGCAACCAATTTCTTTGTCGCAACAACTCGTACTCCAATGTGCCAGATCGTCTTCCAACCTGGAGGTTTGAGAGCCCTACACGATGATTAGGATTTTGTAAACACTTTATACAAACCTGTTTGTCCTTTTCGATATAACAACTTACCACTGCAAAAACTCGGCACTGTAAGCAAATCGAAACATGGCGTCTTCATCTTCAACGTAGTGATTACTCAGTAATTCGTAGAGTTCCTTTGTCTATATTCACAATTAGAAATAATTCTTCAACATTTAAATCCACATATCATCTAATGAGAGCTTTCGTACCTCGTCCACATTGTCAACGTCTACATCAACCCATTCAAATTCTTTGGGTAAGGGTAGAGGATTCGGCCTTATTTCTTCTTTTGTCTTGTTTGGTTCAATCGGACCATCTCCTGTCGGCTCTTTGATTTCATCTAGGTAACAGCGACAAATAAACAAGAAACACGAACGATTGGAATGTAAACAAAACCGTGAGTCCGTGACGATAGGGGATTTTAAAAAAGATGTTTCAATCAGTTGGATAATTTACCAGGAGTCTGAGGAACAGGTTGAGTTTTCCAGAATTTGTGATCCTTTGGGAGAGAATTCAGTATCTGGACGTCACGACCCATCAGAGCTTGTTGAAGAGCGAGTTTCTTCATGAGTTCTTCTACACTTTTTGATTTCTTTTCGGCATCGTCGTCAAAGTCGTGGTTCTCTTCTGATTCTTTTGTGGGGATCTTTTCCTTCTTTTTATCAGACATGGTGACTGTATCTGTAGGGAATAAAAGTATATATACTCTTTTGGAGTTGTTGGGAGAAAAGATGGGCAGTCCTTCCGCTTGGATTCCAAGGGGCGTCAATCGTCGAGACCGAAAATTCCATTCAGCACGTGCAAAATTTATGCGACATTTATTTCGTTAGATGCCATATTGGAAAATGAAAACATCTGGAATTTTCTTTCGACTGATGAACATGATTTTTGTTTAATCGATTTGTATCTATTTAAATTAAGAGTTTGCAGTACTTGGCGGTGAGATGCGCAAGGCCCGCGGAATTCAAAAGAGGCCTTTGAGGAGCCACACCAAGGTCAATCATTCAAAGTGCACTTCAAGTGCGTACTAATCTATAGGACTGGTAGCGATACTCAAAGAAGAGGGTATTTCATTACTGGTCTCAAATCGATTTAACGGACGGTCGCGGGAACGGGAATTGGCGGGTCTCAAAGTGATGGGGAATTCATTGCGACTCCTGTTCCTTTCCTCGGTGGACCCTTTTTGATGCACAACATAAATTGACCCTAATCTATCCATATTTATTATTTTTACATTCCAACACAATACAAACGAGCAATGACCGCACCTCCACCCAAAAGACCCCGATACTCTAAACGCCAAGTCCGTGTTCACATTGTCGGCCAAAGTCGACCGGAATATCTCGACATTATACCCTCATCATTCACTCCAAATATAGATCCACCAGTCGCAAAATCTCAAAATAACATTCCAATAAACACCAATAGTAGATCTGTTGGACAATTGGTTGACCGTGGGGCTCCTGTGAGTAGAAGTCTGTCTAGGAAATTTTACCCGGGTAAGTAATTCTGCGTTGGAGCTATTGTCAAATTAGGAACTGACTTATGTATGTTAGATATCCCCGATGACAGACTCATATCTATTTTAGATCAAGGAAAACAGAGGTTTGTTCGTAACCCCCCTTATGTCACTTTTCATGCGACAGAAACCACTTGCGCCGATTGCGGCATTACTCTCGTACCTTTGGCCGAATGCAAGTATACAGTCTTGGACGTTGACAGCCCTGCTATCGTTATTGTGGTTGATTATCGATGCAATCGATGTGGGAAAGTTTACCACTACGATGGGTACGATCACGCACTGATTCGGCATAAAATGTGTTTCTATTCGTATGAGCTATTGACTGATGCCCTGGATAATCTTATCGACGGCGTGAGTTGTGAGCAGTATTACAACCGAATCATGGATCGCTACTTCCGTTTGGGATATCCCGTTGAGGTTGTGAAGTCATGGAGAAACAGCGTCAACATTTTTAAAGAAGTCGTGTACGATTTTATTAGATTGACAATCTTGCCGGAAAAACCGTGTTGTGCAGGTTTCTAGTTTCTATTCAATTTACTTTTAATGTCCAACTAGATTTCTGTTGACAATTATATCAGGTGACTATATTGCCGCTCACGAAATTGAAACGCCTGTTGAGGCGAAACTTCTTGAGCAGTTTATTCATCCGTGGTCTCCTCTTAGTACGTCTCTTTCGCTTGTATGCGTCCGTTGTCTGAACTTGCATCATTGATGACAGATCTCGTTTACAGCAAATGCTCGAGGCGTTTCTCGCACCACCTCTCTTGATGGTGAATTCTTTAGTACCAGCGCAACACGGAGGCTCGTTTTACGATATAGTATCTCCGCGGCAGATGAGAGCAAACGAGGGAACCGTGAGAGAATTAGGAAGCAGTGTAAACAGTGCAATCGGTGCCACTCTGGGAATATAACACCGGGCCTCACTTCAGAAGAATACGATCAATTACTCTGTAATCTCTCCGAAAACAGTCAAGAAGGCACCCTACTTCCCTTGTTCGCAATGTTTGAGCGAGAGATCGACCGATTACATGGCGAAGACATTCAAGAAGAATATCAGCAAATGGGAAGGCAAAGGGAGGATAGCGAGGGGGTTGGAACGGAGAACGATGGAGATGATGGGGTGAATGAAGCTGTTGAGACTGAAACTGAGACGGGCGAGGAAGATGATAAGATGGATGAAGAAGAGGATCAAGTTGATGAAAGTGGGAAAAGCAGGAAGCAGGTGTCTGAAGGTAAACTGGAAACAAACTTTATAATCTCAACTCTTTCTTTTCTTATTCTTACTTGCCTTCGTGGCCTTTGTTCGTTTAGCAAATTGTGTACGATATATCGCTCCGGCCGCCATTCGTACATTTTTACGATGCCTGAGTTCTGATGTTGCACCACTTCATCAACTCGTTAGACCAATGGTTGAGCATTTAGTACGGAAATACATTCGAACCAAGACTTTATCCGCATTTGAATGCATCCAATTGGAAAAATATTCCCCTGTTTTTTATCAATTCTTGCTGGCTGTAAGATATCGGAATAACGGTAGCTGGCCGGACTCTTTGACACCTCTCGTTTCTCGTATTCTTGATCAGTCTGTTCGCCCCTTTGTGGGTAATGATGTACCCAAAGATCCATTTTATGGTAATTTTGGCTCCGCCTATAAAGAGATGTACACGACTGGGTGCTGTCTTCCTGGTTTCCCTCCGATCAGGCGGTTGAAAAGGTATAATTTAAGATGATCTTTCTTGAGTTAATCACCATTCTGAATTCCTAATTGATTATTGATTTTCATACAGATACCAGTTTCACGGCAATGATAAAATCAGAGAGAGTTGCAGCAAGAACAAGTCATGTAGTACATTTTTGATGATGTGCATGAAGCATAACCAATGCCTTGGGTTTGCGTTGACGAAACACGGAGAATCGTCGCGTACACTCTTTGATTTGATTTATACCCGTTGGCCGGCGGCCCCCAAGTAAGTGCCACCGGCTACGTCGTTTTATTTGTGTGAAGATCAAAATATTAACGTCGGTTCATGTGGCAGAGTCATTTGTTATGATGACGGCTGCGACTTCATTAAATATGCGTTGAGTCGGGAACCACATTTTTTCAAGAATACTCTTGTCGTGATAGATGGTCTTGATTTTGATGATCCGATGGGTATTACTAGCAATGCGACATTTGATGCGAGGAGGTATTCTGAAGTAGCCGAAATGGTCAGAGTTAATTGTGCACAGAAAGACAACAACCTTGAGCGCATCAAGAAGTGTGCTTTGTTTCTTGATGATATTGATTTTATGACCGTCATGTCCTATGTAGTGTATCGTATGAACATATGTAGAATAGAGCGAATTTGAGTACGCGTGGAGACTGGATGGTTCACAGGTTCACCGACGGAGTGATCCACTTGCTCGGAGCGAAGCGTGATATTCCACACACCCCGCATACAGCCAGACAAGCATACAGTCAGAGAAGGAACTCCGAGGGAGAACAGAGAAGGAACTACACTAGGCATTACTACACACATACTACATACATACTACTACTATTCCTGATATGTTTACGTCCACCTTTTATGCCGCCGCCGCCGTCTGCTTTGTCCTCACCCTCCTCGCTCGCCATCTCTCCTCCTCCTCTGCTGCTGCTACTGCTGCGAAATCTGCCTCTAAATCCCCAAAGTCCAAATCATCCTCCTCCTCCGCCCCAGATGCCTCCTTCAAGTCCTTCCAGCGCAACTACTGGATCGTCTTTTGGCTCATGAACGGTAGGCTTTGTCCAATAGCTAAATATTCTTCAACTCCTCAACGTCTGACACACAATCTTACTCTCCCGTGTAGGCGCCGATTGGTTGTATGGGCCGTATTTGTATTCAATATACAGAGAGTATGGGCTCGAATTGGACATGATTTCGTGGCTGTCCGTGGTCGGGTTCTTGTCGAGCGCTATCTTGGTATGCACTTGATTGAATCAAAAATGCTTTGACTTCAATCCACTAAAACTCCACTACATTATTATTACTCATGGTTACTCACCTTTCAGGGTACAATTGCTGGTACTTTGAGTGATAAACTGTACGTACACTGCGCAATGTTGTTCCTCAAGCTCAGAATGGCTAATGACACGACACATGTTGCTTTTGTGAATTAGGGGTCGCAAAAAGATGTGTTTATGCTACACTGTGACATTTGCTTGCTCCTGTGTCTGTTTAATGTTCAACGACATCAAGATTCTCACCATTGGTAGAGTTTTCGGTGGAGTCAGGTAAATATTGCCAACCAGTTTATTCGCGACCACCCTTAGGAGGTAGTTTTCTCAAAACATTTGTCCTCATCAGCACATCTTTGTTGTTTTCCGCCTTTGAATCATGGATGGTATCTGAACACTTTTCCCGAGGTAAAGCACCTTTTAATACCAGCAGTTTCAATTATGCTGTAACTAATGTCACTTCTCTCTCCGTATAGGATTCGACGGAAAAGATTTATCCTCGACATTCTCCACAGCTTTCTTTGGAAACAGTATCATTGCAGTATTGGCTGGATTATATGCCAACGCCGTTGTTGAAAAAACAGGCAACAACTTGGCTCCATTCTACTCCGCATTGGTTCCAATTTTCATCGGCGCACTACTGATACTGTTTAGCTGGACCGAGAATTACGGTGGCAAGGTAAAAATCATACAGGAACCGTTCAAGTCATCGTTTTAAATTAACTCAATTCTCATCCCCTCAACGTTTCCCATTAGAGTACCAACACTAAAGAAGAAAAAAAGAAATCCCAAATCGGTGAGTTGCTTAAAAATGGGCCAATCCTGAAAGCAATAATTGAAAACTTACTCATCACTGTTCATATCTCCTTGTAGGATTACCTATCTACCTTATTGGAATTATCCAAGCCTGCTACGAAAGTGCGATGTACGGTTTTGTTTTCCTCTTCGCCCCCGCCATGGATGATCTCGCTGGTAAATACACCTTCCCACTCTCAATCCATGCCTCTAACACCCACTGATCAATCTCTTTTTGATCAAATTTTGTTCATAATCTTCCCACACTCCAGCCGTCACCAAAACTGCCCTTCCATTCGGCATGATCTTTGCTACTTTCATGGTCCACTCCATGATTGGTTCTCAACTCTGTTCCATCTCCACCACCCGAAACTGGTCAGTCGAAGCCATCGCCACACCTACCTTCTTAGTCGCTTCAGCCAGTTTAGCATTAGCCTCTCAAAGCAAGGTAACGCATCTATTTACCCACCACCCCACCCCACCCCGTTTACCCTATTCCAGTGAAACTCTTGGACTCTAATATTCTCAATGATTCGATAGGATCTTTCTACCATCTTTTATTCATTCAATGCATTCGAAACCACAGTCGGATTATTTTTCCCCCTTATTTCGTCCCTCCGTACAAAATACGTTCCAGAATCTGTTCGAGCAACCGTCATGTCGTTATTCAGAGTTCCTTTAAATCTAATCGTCGTAGGGATGCTATACAAAGTACGCAAAATCCAATTCATTCACTCTACCCCTCTTACCCTCTATTCTCAACTTATTAAACTACCCAACTCACACACCTTTGTATCTTTTCTTGGTTCCATTTTTTACGTTTATCTCTTGTTTTCATAGGTTTCTTACTCCCCAGCTTCAACTTCCTCCATTCTACTCTTCGCGTCCGGATTATGCTGCGTCGCACTCGTTTCTACTATCTTGCTTAAAATAGTGTCACCTTCTTCCCCCGTCGAAGTCAAAAAGAAAAAGTAAAGAAGTGAAAAAGAAAAGAAAGAGGGAAAAAATCTTTAAGTTTCTAACTAAATTATCAAAATTATCAAAATCATTATTCTCCCGGGTCTTCTACATCTTCGTTTATCTTCGGTTCTAGTCTAATCCGGAAGTGTTTAATTTATAATTTATACATGTACTACGGTTACTAAATTATAAAATCATCATCCAAGTTTTATTAAAAGTCTTTTATATGTTAATCTGTCGGGGACTCTATAAAAAAATTCTTAAAAAGTGGAAGAACGAAAGTGGGGGTAATAAAGACCATCAAGTTTTTAAATATGAGCTTTTGATATGAACAGTGATTTCCGGACCAAATCATTAAAATTAGTATTCTCCCCGGTTCTCTTCATCTTCGGTTCTAGTCTAATCCGGAAATGATTATAATTTATACATGTACCACGGTTACTAAATCATTAAGTGGGGGTAATAAAGACCATCAAGTTTTTTTGATATGACATATGAACAGTGATTTCCGGATCCTGGGATTTGTGTTGTTTGAATTGTCTGGTACTTTTTGATATCATAGATCACAAACAAGAAAATGGACAAATGAGATTTATTGTATTGTTACAAATGAAACGAATGAAAGAAAAGAGTAAAGTAAACTGAAATAAGTATATTACAATTTCATGCAACAACGTGACAATCCCAACAATCAAGGTGCTTCCACCGTTTCGTCATCAAAGTGTTAATGTTAGGCACTTCATGGATGCACGTTTGAAGCAATTTGTAAGAAAAAGGAGATAAAAACAATAGCAACAAAGATTTATCGCCAGTTCATTCGCAAATGAAGCACTAGATATTAGCGATGATTTTGAGAGTTCTTTTCATCTCTTTCTTTACATTTTCTTTTAAAAATGTAAACCAAACTTTAATAACCCATTCAATCTACACTTCAAACATCCCTTCTTGCCATCCGACACTGAATAAAACTATTTGCAAAAGAAAAAAACAAGAAAAAAAAAGAAATAATTTTTTCTACACGTATTTCTGAACGACAACGGCATTTATTAAATTGGCGTCTTTAATGGATAACTTTTCATCCGTGATTTCGCGATTCGGGAACGTCGTTTGGAGAACGTACCGACGGGAAACGCTACTCGGTCGTGATCTATTTGGAAAAGGAGAAGAGTCAATATGGTTTTGGTAACATAATGGTGTAGATGGATTAGTGGGATGATACGTACGCTTGAATGAAATTACGAATGTCGCCTACGGTATGGTTATGGTTGAATTTTGAAACCATTCTTGTACCGTCTCCAAGACGAATTTGAATCGTCGTGATAGGTTGAGATTCATCAAGGTTGAGACTGAAACTTGAAGCGGGGGTAGCGGCTGCTGTAGAGGCCGAAGCGGTGGTTGGGGATGTAGGGAATGCGCCGGGGGTGACAATGGATGGATCGTTTGGAACAACACTATTCAAAGGGTTAAAGCGAGGGAGCAATGCATGGTGAGTGGATGTTCCATCTGCAAAAAGAAAGGAAAAAGGGGTAACAGAATACCTTCCAAGTCGGTGACCAGATCCGGAGAAGGGTTTCATAGGAGGAGGCTTGTAATCTTCTTGGAAACGTTGTTCGACTTTTAAATCCACGGGTTGTCCGTACTTCACGTTAAGAAACTGTGTAGGTGCACGACTGTAATACAGGAAGAATGTGTTTAATCGAATTGAAATTTCTCGGCTAAGATTCTACTCAAAAGGGTACGAACCCGCTCTTGATGGCGTTCAAGAATTCTTGATTCACGGGATCATCATAGCTTTTCAATTCTCCATCATCAATGCTGAACCCGTCTTTCCAAAATGTTAAAACACGGGTAACTTTGCCCGACTTTTCCTTTTCGGCTCCTCCGTAGGTTGATGAACTCGCAGAAGATGATGCCAAAGGGGCCCCAATGGGTTGAGAAGGTTGATTACCATCTTCTTCTGATCCTAGTCGATATCCTGCTCCTGTAAACGCTGGCGGTCGCTTCGGTTGAGCATGATCTTTAAGGAATTCGTCGTCTGACTCGTCTTCGTCTTCATCACCCTCGGGTCGTGGAGTGTTCCTAGCAATCAAGACCCTGACGTTATATTCAACCCAAGCAGATATAGCCATCAAAGTATACTTACTCGCTCGCTTTTTTGAGAATATCGGCAACTAAATTCGCGGCTGGAGTTTTCTTGACGTTTGGATCTTGAATCGATATACCACTGTTCTTGCCACCACCAGCGAAATATTCATTTGGAACCCCACCTTCAGTATCTGGTTCAGATTGACTGGTCATATCACTAAATGTTGCAATTCGAGGCCTAAACGTATTGAATGTTTTAATATTGAGAATGCAATATACTGGATAATCGGATGAAACGAGCAATTTCAGGTCCCGACACGGACTGGTGACGTGTACAAGCTGAAACGAAAGACATCAATGAACCATTACTTACTTATTTACTGGTGGTGGATTGCCGGTTGCTGATGCAGGATTCTGTGATGATGAGGAAGAAGAAGAAGAAGGATTTGGTTGTGCACCTATTTGTGGTTGATCTACGTCCATTGCAGACGGATTATCAAAGAATGAAGTAACGGCACCCTGAATGAACGGATTAGCATGAAAATGAGTCAAACTATTGGGATCATGATTATAACGCAACAAGTCGCATAAAGCATTGCGAAATATTGGTATAACTTTGCCCGATGTGTGGATGAATTGTGCTCACCTCGAGATTCCAGTTGTTGGCGGAAAGAAAGAAATCTGCCTGTTGAAGATTAGCAGAGGTGAGAGAGCAGAATTGGGCAACGAGATCTTGACGGTCAGCCATAATTGTAATTGAATGAATGTAGTTGATATAGAGTAGAATCTATATGTATGGAAGTTTGAGAAAGAATGGATGATAAAAGAAAGACGGAATCCCGAATGGGTCACACTTTTGGTGTTGTTTACGACGTTTAATTTATATTTTAATTCACGGCGTATGGAGTATTGACGATTCATCATACAATTCGGCCAAAATCGGTTGCCGTTAAATGGTTTATATATTCATTCATCTTTGGCATTCTCTCAATAATCAAATCTGACGCAAGTCGTATGGAGGCCACAGGGCCTTGCGAGCGGATTTTGAAATGACAAGGCCAATTACTTTTCCCAATATAATATGATTGAAATGCAATAGAGAAATCTCTGATTTGATAATACATGAGTGAAATACCCTGGTAGCAAGAATACAATGAATCAATCATTGTCATCAGAGATACCTAACCGCAGAACAGGTGCGCCAGATTATTAATTTTGCTGTTCCAATCCAATTGCACCGTCTACATACTTGAAATATTGTTACGACTACATTTGAGTAAAAGAAGTAATCCAAAGAGAGCAGATTCATGTCGAAGTACACAGTTTGTGATTACTTACATGTTGAAGGAAAATCAATTATTCTGGACAATCCAAAAAATAAGCTTAGGGCAATGCATCCATGAAACACTTCCGTTGTCGTTCCCTCTTTCGCTACATTCCCTCGTCGCTACATTCCCTGCGAGCATATCTCATATCAATATCACATATCATACATACCATCGCAAAAGGAGCTCATCATGGCAGAGACGTCCAACCCTCCCGTCCTCCCCGTCCTGTCCACCTACACCACAGACTCCACAAGAACCCTCCGGCACAGGATATCCTCCTCCTTCATGGACATCACTGCCGCCCTCTCTTCTCCCTCCCTGAGCCACAGAGGATCCAATTACTTTCACATATTCCAGGAAATCACAGCCACCCCTTCCCCTCAACAGCCAAAGTCAATCGGCGATGTTGTCCGCATTATCCGACTGCACACCCCGACCTCGCTCGAAGATTTGAAGCGTTTGAACCATGAGGAATTGGATGCATTACTCTCTGATTTAGGAGTTTCGGAACCTGTCCGTCTGAAAATTGTGGACGGAAAAAATCACATCATTTCAATCGCTAACGGATGTATTCAATACGCAGATGTAAAGTATCGTCATCTCAAAGACACAGTCACTGGTAACGTTTCTCAAGTTCGAGGAGTCTTATCCGATAATGCATCTTACATCAAATTGACCGCCAATGAACACATTGACCATATCAAACCTATAGTCACTTCCCAAATCGATAGAGTTAGAGAAACCGTAAACAACACTGTCGATGCATCTCCATCGTTATCCGCCGTGGCATGTACCGCTCAAAAATTATCACATACTCTGGCCGAAACCAAATCTCAACCCATTTCACAAACTGTTTCATCTATTTCGAATTACGTTTCAACTACTGTCACTCAACATACACATTTATCCTCTCTTTCTGACCTACACACTCAATTACTTTCCACTTTCAAAACCACAGCTTCTAAAATGAACGAATCATCACAATCCGTTGTCACCATCGTCATGAACAAAGTCTCAGTTGCGAAAAAAAGTGCCATGGATGTTTACGTTGCCCCTGTATTAACATTTTTAGATGAATCTTATTCTATTGTTCAGCACCCAACCGAAACTGTCTCTAAATTGGCCCTCCCAATTACAAAATTGATTATACATTCAACCGACACGGACAACGATAACACAGAAACCGATGAACAGGGTGTAATTCATAACCCTGTTGTAACGTATCTAGTGAATATGGCAAGAGAAATGAACAAACAGGTTGCAGGGACCATGTTTGAACCTGTCGTGGAGTATGTGAGGGACAGTAAAGTTGGTGATGTGGTATTCTTGGTCGTCGGAAATTCAGAGAAGAATTCAAACCAAACTTCTTCCCAGGGTGATCAGGTAATTGAAGAATGAGTAGATCTTACGTTAAAAAGTAGATTTAATGATCAAATCTTGTATACTATACTATTTTACAATCACAGTTACTCATTTTCCAAACGGACTGTAAATTTCACAGAGTCGACAACAATACAAATATTATAACTAATCGCAAACAACATCTATTCTATTCAAAATAAGATAAAAGCTCTATGATTTACCGGATGGTTGCGGTGTATCAGTTTTACCGTTAGTACTCGCATTACTCGGACATAATTTATTTAAAATAGATTGAGCCCGTTTTCCGTCTTGTTTAAAAAACGCATACGTTGTAGGAGCTCTAGATATTTTGGGTGGCAGCTTAATAACGCTCTACAGAACGAATAATGTCAGCTAACTTTGAACTCTTCTCTGCACTCGGGCTAGTGATCCCAATGCATCAGAAATACAATATAACTGAGAAATAGAGCAACGTACATTCAGGTATTCTTGCAATTTCAATAACCTAGCTCTTGCGATCGCGTCATTCACCATCATCATCTGAGGTGGAAATTCCGGTATAATACGCGGCTTTTCAGTTGTGTCAGCAGATGAGTGGCCGGAATGTAACGATTTAGGCAAAGTGATTAGATTATGAACGTTTAAACCGGCTTCTTCAGGAAAATGTCCGATCAGTTGTAGATGAAAATCGAAAAAGTCGTCAAAAGTATGGAAACTGAGGAAAGATTGAGCAACTGAAACGTGGGTTGTTTCAGTGACATAGATCTATTGTATAATATGGGTGTTGATTAAAAGTATTGATAAAGCGTCAATGATGGGCGTCACAAGAAACTTTGACCAAATAACGTACATAATCTTTTGTTTGTTCAGACGGCTTGTAGACACCGATAATAATGCTTGACATAATTGGTTTAGAGAAGCTAGTCGCTGGTTGTTGTGTACTTCTTCTACTAAGCAATTTCTCTCTAATGAATAAGAAATTCGACGAAAACAAGTCAGCGCTGCAATCGAGGAACGAATATCAAACCGAAAACTCACGGTATATCAGTCACACTTTCACCTGATCTCTCATTTCGTTCGTCTTCGTCATCCAATTCTTTCAAGGTCGTGGACGAAGCGTTGATTTTATCGTTAGAATCAAACTCAGTGAAACTAGAGCCGACGAAAGCACTGGCAGGGCGATTTCGAGATACGAGATTTCTAGTTAGCTCTGGTGGAGTAGCCTTTTCAATGGGCGACGTTGGGGCAGAAAAACTGTTTTTATTTTCAAAATCCGTAGTCAATCTTCCACTCGGTTTTTCTTGTTCTTCTGATTCAGTGGAACTTGGATTGGCTAAAACTTCAGTACTGGCAGCAGGTGAAGGATCGTTAAACGAGATTTGGTTCCGCAATGTAGACGGAGTATTCAGCGGTGCAGTTCTAGATCGCTCGCGTATGGAGGGTCGCTCTACGGACAGAGTTGAAGTTGATAAAGTATTTGCCGAGGATGGCGCTTCAATGAGTACAACAGTGGAAGAATCTGAATCAACTTGTGTATGAACTTCTTGACTTGATTCCTGGGTATCCGGAACATGATCGATTGAAACCTGTTTTCCTTCGCTTTCGCTCACTTCTATTGACCTCTCTGGCAGAGAGTCCGATTCTGGAGGAATGTTGTCGGACGAATTTTGTTTTGCCACAATCTTGTCAATTGAAATAAGGCTTCCTTTGCTTTCGCTGGCTTCTATTGAACTCTCTGGCGGAGACGTAACCGGTTCTGAAGGATCATTGTCGCAAGAATCTTGATTTTCCGCAATCTTGTCGATTGAAATTCGGCTTCCTTCCCTTTCGCTGGCTTCTATTGAACTCTCTGGCGGAGACGTTACCGGTTCTGAAGGATCATCGTCGCAAGAATCTTGATTTTCCGCAATTTTGTCGATTGAAATTCGGCTTCCTTTGCTTTCGCTGGATTCTACTGAACTCTCTGGAGGAGAAGTTACCGAATCCGAAGGATTATCGTGAGACGGATCTTGCTTTGCAGCAATTTGTTCAACGGAAATTCGGCTTCCTTCGCTTTCGCTCGCTTCTATTGAACTCTGCGGCATAGAAATAACCGCTTCCGAAGGAATGTCGTGGGACGAATCTTGCTTTGCAGCAATTTGTTCAACGGAAATTCGGCTTCCTTGGCTTTCGCTCGCTTCTCTTGAAATCTCTGGCGGAGAAGTTACCGAATCTAAGGGAATGTTGTGGGACGAATCTTGTTTTGCCGCAATTTTGTCAATTGAAATAAGGCTTCCTTTGCTTTCGCTGGCTTCTATTGAACTCTCTGGAGGAGAAGTCACCAACTCTGAAGGAATGTCGTGGGACGAATCTTGCTTTGCAGCAATTTGGTCAATTGAAATTCGGCTTCCTTCCCTTTCGCTGGCTTCTATTGAACTCTCTGGGGGAGAAGGTACCGAATCCGAGGCAATATCGTGGGATGAATCTTTGTCTTCCACGATTTTGTCGATTGAAATTCGGTTCCCTTCGCTTTCAGTCACTTCTTTCGAGCTCTCTGGCGGAGAAGTTACCGATTCAGAAGGATTATTGTTGCACGATTCTTGCTTTGCAGCAATTTGGTCAATTGAAATTGGGCCTCCTTCGTTTGTGCTCGCTTCTACTGAACTCTGCGGCATGGAAATAACCGATTCCGAAGGAATGTCGTAGGACGATATTTGATCTCTCGCAATTCTGTCAATCGAAATTCGGCTTCCTCGGCTTTCGCTTGCTTCTATTGAAATCTCTGGCTGGGAATTTATTAAATCTGAAAGAATGTCATGGGAAGAATCTTGATTTCCCGCAATTTTGTCGATTGAAATCTGGCTTCCTTCATTTTCGTTCACTTCTGTCGCGACTTCACTTGGATTTTGTTCCGCGGTAACTAATGCTTCGTGGGTCGATCCTTGACTTCCAATTAACTCATCAAGTGAATAATGGCTTGAATTGAGTTCAGACGATACATTCACCGACGCAACTGCCAGAGTTTGTTGTGGTGTACTCTCTAGCTTCGGTTTCTGACTCTCAATCTTCTGATTCTCACTCTTCTGATCTGTTGCATTGCTGGTTGTTTCGAATTCAATCGGTCCGGCTATTCCGTCAAATGACAAATTTCCAGAGGACAGCGCCAGAGTCAACTTGGGAGGAGGAGGAAGCAGCAATCCAAATCCTTGCTTATCACTCTTCTGATCTGCCTCCTCCGTCTCTGGTTCACTGTCGATCGGATCGGAAAATCCGTCAAATGACAAATTACCCAACGAAATTGCCAGAGTCAGCTGGGGAGGAGGTGTGGCTAAAAACTGTACTCGATTTTCGCTCGTCTGATCTGTTACATGTTCGTTCGATTCACTGTCAGTCTCTTCAATATTCATTTCCGGAAGGATCAATGCCGGCGTTGTCGATTCGGAAATCGACGCAGATTCGGAAGGAGACTCTGTATGCGTTTCAATATCCTCCGGATCTTCAACTAGTGAGGTCATTTGAGTCAATTTTGCGGGCCCTTTCGTATTAGAAAGCGCTGGCGAGGACGATAACAGAGTGGTTAGTTGGTCTTGAGGCGGCGTGGATACGGAGGGTAAGACTTGCGAATTTGATCGCGATGTATTTGGTGGAGTGTTTGAGGAAGCCGACGTCGCGGAAGAGACGTTTATTCCAGAATCAGAATCTCGCTCAGAAGAGTGATCTGCATTAGTGTTCTTTAACTCTTTGGCCAATGCCGCTGACACGGGAGAACCTTGTCCTACGATCATACTAGCGGCCCTTGTATTCTGTCCTGGACTGGAAGTTACCGCCTGACTTGGTGTTCTACTCTGTTGACGATGAGCCTTGATCAATTTGGTTATTTTATCTGCCCACGTTACTTTTGATTCATTGTCCGGACAAAGAAACAGATAATATCGTTTCTCCTCTGGAACCTGTATTTCGAATTGTTCCGACATGACTGATTTCATGACAGGTTAGTTATAATCCATGTAACCTAATAAAAATAATTCATTTACCTTCTAGAATTGCTGTATCATACGGAATTGTTCCTATATGTTTGTACTTTTTATCATCATTTTTTCCGGCCCTTTCCACTTTAGCAACAACCATCATGTCATTGAACATGATTACCTCTCGACTATTTTTTCCGGCGGCATTAGCTCCCGATCCGTACTCCATAATATCAAATGTTTGAGCGCCAATATATTGTCTGGTTGGCGATACAATATTAACTTTCTATAGTCCGAGGTAAAAGATAAACCGGTTTGAGCACATAGAGCGAACTGAGAATTGAGATATCGAAATAGTACATACCGTAGTAAAGCTTGTTTGTAATTTTAACATTTTATGAATCGCTTCTGTCTGTCTTCCTGCTTCGTTTACGATAGTCACCACCGTTTCGACTTTGAGTAGCGCCTGTCCAAGAACAGGATAATCCGGATGCGTAGTCGGTGTATTCTTCATCAACTCCTTGAGCAAAAGTGGATATTTACCTGAAAGAGGGAGAGATAATGTTATAGCATTAGACGAGAACTTGCTGAACGGAAGGCGGGGTAAGAGGCAAGAAAGGTAAGATAAGTACATATCCTCTGCGATTCCGAATAACGTTGTGTATGTAAACCAAGAGTTTTGAATTTTTACAACGGCGCGCATTGAAGATTAAATCATGTTATTATAATTTTGGGAGAGATCGAGTCTGATAATCCCATACCTGAACCGGTTTAATCAAATACGAGTGAATACTCAAATTTCGACATTCAGGAGTTGCAGAGCAAGCCTGTACGGAGTAGGAACAGAAATATTTTTCAGCAGCGCAGCACGGTTGATTAATAAACATTTCTCGCAGTGTTACGGTCATGGAAAGATGCTGTCGACACTTACATCACAAAACTTGGCAAAGTTCTTCTCGGCCATCAACTTTTCGAGATTGACCAGTGCGAAGGCGTAATTGCCGCAATACATCATATAAATCTTTAAGTAATCTGACATCTTCAGCCAGATTTCCCCTACTTGACCCACAATTTTTTTTTCCATTCTCTTGGCTTCGAATAATCGAAATAGTTCCTATGTCGACAATGGGGTATCCATGTTAAAAACGAACGAAAATCCGTATCAAGATTGATGAATACCTGATGCAAAGGAAGTAATTGCTCCCAATTAGAAAAAATAACAGTGAGATCTTTTGGTCGGATAAGGTTGTTTTTGCGAAGAGGCTTGATGTACACCTACGCGAGAGTGGATGCCAAAGAAAATGCGTTAACACACCAGCGGGTCTGAGTTCAAACACAATAAATAGGTAGACTATACCTCCACTACTAATGCCAAATCTTTGATGTAACTTTGTTCTGTTTTAGCCATTTCATAAATAACTTCTTGTCTATTGATCTCCGCTTTCGATAAATTCAGCTTTTGCACTTCATCAGGTCCACCCATACTTAATACCCAGTTTTTAAAATTCAAAGTTTCGTCAGTGTTTAATACATCCTCACTGACTGCACTCCCGACGACGGGATTGCGTTGGGGCTCTCCAGTAGAAACAGACCGGTGTAGCGAGAGTCTGTTCCTTGGAGTAATTGTAGGTGAGGACATGTAACTTGAATTCCCGCCGTAGAAACTATCTCGAGGACTTGAGCTTTCGGCAGACGATGATGAATTTTTTCTCCTGCCAAGAGTTCTGCGAAACCATCCCTGTTTCTCGTCAGCTGAGGTCGAGGTATCGGAGCCAGGGCTGTTTCCTGGGTTCAACTCTCTTACGTGGCTGAGTGGGAAGTAGCCAGTTTTGCCATTCAAGGAACCTAGCATATCCAAGACATAGAAAAAAATAAATGTAAGCTGCATATCCATGCCCTTCATAAACTGTAATTATGGAACTGTCTGGCCATTTTTGGGTCTGACGAAGTTGACGGCCGAGAAGAGTTACACTTACCGAAGCCCCTATGTCCTTCCGTTTTAAGGACAATCACTATGTCGTCCACCTCCATAGATAAATCTTCAGCATGTTGTGTTATGTAAGCTTTTATGACACAAGCCTTTACACCCTCCTGCGGTTGCTGTGCCGTTACGTCTATTTTAGACCGCGCTTCGGCGGCCACAGAGCTCATACTCGTGGTGAAATTTCAGGATGAAAACTAGAGATAAAGTATGTATAGAATGTACGGAGATGACTAAAAAAGGTGGCAAATTCCACGCTGTTCTGAATTAATCCACAAGACAGGACAGAACAACGACCTCGAAATTCCGCACGAATTTTGTTACAGTGTAGTGGCCGAATTCGAGAGAGTATTAGAATTTCCTCTAAGCAGACACCAGAGAGGTACTGCGCATATGCCGATAAGAAATGACGAAGGGGTAGATATTTGAGAGATAATGGAGATGGAGAGAATTTTTTTGTGTGCAAATTTTCTTGTGTCGATTTTGCGATGTCGATGACAGCATAACGCCTTTTGGCAGTTGGCAGTTGACCTTGTAATCTTCCAGCTTAGGGGTAGCCTGGGGTATCTTTAAGGACATCCGCGCTCCTTCCAGGGCATACTGAATGGCCTCTGTGCAATGTCGGAGGCTCCCTCATTCCCTCCGCTGTGGCCTTCGACTTCTAAACTCCGCGATGAGGGTTAACACTTTGGGTCTTCGCGATGTCGACGCGTCCCAAGAGAGTCAGAGACACTGGAAACGTTGGAAGAGGAACGGCTTTCCATCATATGCTCAAAGCGTACGATATCGAGTGCCTTTGAAACAGTCTTATTCGAGATTGAAATTACTCTGAAACAGAGAATAGCAATAGATAAACCGTATCAGGTAATTGACAGATTTTTAGTTGGTTAATCGGGATAAAGACCCATACATAAAAAGTAACTGCGGACAGTCCAGCTTTTACAATACAATAAAACCAATAAATGTAAAATATAATACACATTCCCTACAAAGTTTGATATCATCTCCTTCTCCATCTAAGCGACAACGAAACTTCTCTGGTTGGGGTAACTGCCTAGAACCCTCAAATCGACGCAAACTTTCTGCAATTCTTCCATTGCCTTAACCACCGTTTCATTCTTCATGTGTCCTTCCATTTCAACGAAAAATACATAATGCCACATCCGCTGTCCACTCGGACGGGAATCTATTTTTGTCAAATTTATGCCAAAATCTTTGAATGTGCGAAGAGCGTCACAAAGAGCACCAGCTATGCGGTGGTCAACTGTGAACAGAATCAGTGTGCGGTCGTCCGCCGAAGGGGAGGGGTCAGACGTTGGGGCGATGATGAAGAAGCGGGTTGTGTTATCTGCAATGGTCAAATTCATGAATACTTGCATCAACCATATGAAATTAAAGTCAAGCGATACATACTTCTCATATCTTCAATCTTCTGCTGTATGATGTCCAACCCGTAGAGCTCGGCACAAGCATAACTGCAGATGGCAGCAGAATGCAGCTCCTTGGAGGCCAGCTCGGCAGCAAAAGCTGTTGACGAAACGTTAATGCGTTCAACATTTCCTAGGTTTGCGTCCAGCCATCTCTGACATTGTCCGAATGCCTTGTCACAAAGAAGGAAAAAGCCAGTTTAACTCCTTGAATCCAGGCATAAATGTAGAAAAAATATAGTCTGACAAATACACACCTCAGGGTGACTATAGATTCTACGGATTTGTTGCATAGATGAATTCGACATTAGACAATGGTGAACTCCGAGATACGTTTCGCCTCTGATTTGAACATTCGAACTGATAAATCTGTCAAGAGTTTGTGATACACTTCCAAATGTTGAATTTTCAAAGGGCACCACCCCATAAGTTGCCCGACCTTGCTCAACAGCGGTGAAGATGTCTAGAGTATTGTTTAATCGCATGGTAAGTATGATTCGAAGTTGAAAATAGACGGAAGGAAAGCGCCGCACCAGCAATTGTATCTTGAGGGACGTATAACACGCTATCGCCGAAGCGAGCAGTGGCAGCTTGATGTGTATGAGTTCCAGCAGGTCCCAGAAAAGCTATCGTTACTTCCTTTTGCAAGGATATCGAAGCAGACATGACTTCTCTATATATAGCGATAATGGATTCGTTGGCGAGAGGCCCATGATTCATTTTGATGAGCTAAGTGTACAAGAAAGGTTTAGCTTCTGATTGCATAATGGTTATGCTAACCGCGCAACGAAAACATTATAATAGATAACAACTTTTTCGAAGATCGCCTTCTCTCTGGTCGGAACGTAGACTTCATCTTTTGACTTTGCGGCACTATCTTGATCAGGCTTGGTGTTTTCTAGGGCCTTTTTGGCAAGACCTACATTGAGGGATATGGAGGCACGTTCGTTCAGGAGGGAGAGAATTTTAGAGTCGACGGAATCGATTTTCTTGCGCAAGGAATCCAGCTCCATGATTTCAACGAATATCACTAAGTGTTGATATATCGTTTACAACAGGCAAGAATCACAAGAGGGTCTGGGAGTTGTATGGCAACACGTGATGGTTGCTCTGCGATACACTTCAAAGACAGCAACACTTGGATGAAAGCATTGTATAGTTGCAATACAGCTTAGTGTTCCGCTCTGCCATACAATTAACTTCACTGAATCACGAGGATTGTCGTATAGCAACGCTGAAGTAGTTGTAAATCCATCGGCGGAGATTGGAGAGTGTAAGGACGCGCGGAAGAGGGAACGGGGCGAACACAGCAGACAAGAGCATACACTCTGATTGCGACCTCCGTCTCTCATCATTCCCTCGACACATTCTTCCATCTCCTACTCATTCCAAATGGACAAGTCCTCACATCGCAGAAAGTCCTCGTCAAGGCCCTTGGACTCTTGCTCTCCCAAGTCAAACTCCCTTTTCTCCCTGTCCCCTCGCGACTCCCTCAAATTCAGGGCTGTCTCTCGCAACTCCAGAGGCTCCAGGAACAGCAATTCCAGTCTCAAGGGCTCTAAAAAGAGCGGAAATGGCTCTGGAAAGTTAGCATTTAGTGTTGCCACGACTCCAAAGTCAACGAAATCCAGGCGTTCTCTGCATCGGAATTCTCCCGGTGTTATTTCGCACAAAGAGTTGGATGTTGTGACAGATAATTGGTTGAAAGCTTTAACTCCGTCCAGAAAAGTAAAAAAACCGGTCACCAAAACCGTATGTATTTGTTTATCTCATACTTGTCCTTTCTGAAAGATTGAATAAGCAAGTCGGCATAGTTCATAATGTCAGGGAGAACAAAATGAGATTCCGCCAGTTTATGCTTTTGGCATATACATAGATAATAATTTGAATGGATGGTTCTATCACAGTTTCACAAGCAATAAGACATGATCTTAACGTATGACTGATTTGGGTCGCTCTCGTACCATTTTTCTACTGCGCAGTACGATCGATTTGTACCCAACCGAGGTGCCTTGAATCTTCCGTCGTCACAATTTAACATTACCCGGAAAGATGTCGTGGAAGAAGCATTCATTACCCCAGAACAACAAGCGTATGCACAAGAAATGGCTAAAGCTTGCGGTGTTGCACTGGATAAACGAATTCTATCCTTCTCGGCCGAACCTCCGCCAAACGAAAAGGAAGATCTACGTCACCGATATAACAGGCCGCTTCGCAACATTCAGGCTAAATACCGCCGAACCATAAATCAAATGCCGGAAAAGGTTTTGGACGCACCTGGGCTGCGAGACGATTTTTACTCAAATCTATTAGACTGGTCGTCATCGAATGTCGTGGCCATCGTACTAGACACGTCTGTCTATCTTTGGAACGCCGATACTGGCAAAGTATGGGAATTTTGTCAATCTGATAATGCAGATGCTATTACATCTGTTTCATGGACAGGAGATGGTTCCTTTCTTGCAGTGGGAACTTACAGGGGAGACACTCAGATTTGGGATGTTGAAACTTCATCCAAGGTTCGATCAATGGCTGGTCACCGCGCTAGAGTTGGCGTGCTATCTTGGGAAAGTCATATCCTTTCATCTGGATGTCGCGATGGAAGTATCTGGCATCATGACGTTCGCGTCCGAGACCACAAAATTGCAGAGTTGATTGGTCATGCTGGTGAGGTTTGTGGATTGGAGTGGAGATCGGACGGAATGTCGTTGGCTAGCGGCGCAAACGATAACATGGTTAACATATGGGATGCCAGAGCAAGTACTCCAAAGTTTCGATTGTCCGAACATATGTCGGCTGTCAAGGTTCGCTCGTTATTCTCCGTTTTCAAACTGTAAACTCACAGTGAGCTGTATTTTTAATCTAACCAACTCCTTGCCCTCCGCGTCATGCATTCTGTAGGCTCTTGCTTGGTGCCCTTGGCAACTTAATCTTCTTGCTACTGGGGGAGGTCAACAAGACAATAAGATCCATTTTTGGAACACGACAACCTCCAGCAAACTGTCGACAATCGACACAGGATCCCAAATTACCTCCCTCATTTGGTCCAAAGAATACAAAGAACTTCTTTCCACCCATGGTCTGCCAGATAATCAAATATCTATCTGGAGTTATCCTTCAAACCACAAAATTACCGATTTGGATGGGCACTCGACTCGAATTCTGTACTCTGCTATCAGCCCTGATGCTCAAACGGTCGCAACAGCAGCTAGCGATGAGAACTTGAAATTTTGGAAAGCATTCGAAAGTAAGAAGAAACCGAAAGGCGGAGCTCAAGAACGAGATGTGGGCAACGAAGATAAATCAGTATTCTCAGCAAGTCGCATGGCTCTTCGTTAAGAAAGCGTATTACGTCCCGTTGTATGAAAGAAATGTAGGGGAATGATGTGCTTGATTGAATGTTATATGATACCCACGATTTATTTATCCTCTACATCTTCGGTGGAGTTATCCAGTGTCTGGTCACATTATCCCCGTCGCCGACTATATCCTCCGCTTATTCATCGTCTGCCCCTCACGACCGACCTATTGCTCTCCTATTTTCGTTATCAATCCGCTTTCACTGCAAACTTCCGGTAACAACAGAAATTCGTACTTTTTTCTATTCGACTTGTAAGAAAATGTTTGATTTTACACGACAAATGTTTTCCGATGATCTGTTTCTTCCTTTTATCATTTGTTCATGTCTTTTGAATTTGCATTCCCTTTCTATTGCCTTTATATAAGATACCTTTTGTTTTCATGTAGTGCTTGTGTGAAGCTTTTGCGGCATATATTTGGACTGTTGATTCAGCAAATCACGCGGCTTCAGGTGACAACCGAAAGATGAGGTAATTTTTGGAGAGCCAAACGTTGTTTTTTTGTATTTTAGATGGAACGGAGAAGAGAAAAATGTACGCTGTATATCTGTCAATTATGCATAACATAGATCAATAAAGATGAAGATTATTTTCTACAATTGTGTCGGCCTTTGTATTCCTAATTGACTGTTTGCTGTCGATATTGCCCAAATGTGATGATCCCTGAGTACGGGTGCAACATGCATTTTGAATCCTGTGTGTATCATGATATCATTTCATCTCAAATCACATTATTCATGCTTTCAATAACTCACTATTGTTGATTGCACATCGCCAATTCCTGACAGCGCCATTTCTGTGGCTGAATCAAATTGATTCCCTCGCGTCAATTCTCACAGATTCGTATCGCTCCGAAAACAAAAGATATCTACTCCGAAGTCCGAAAATTGGCTATCAGTCTCCGATAGTACGCGCAAATCTACTCTTGCACTCCTCTCGGTCAACTCTCCGCTTGGACGGCTCTTATTCTCGTCGGTTCTTGAGAAGTCGCGACATCTCGTCCCGTTGACTGGGTGTATTTGTGTTGAATATCATTTCTTAAGAACGCAACGTCAAAGTGTCGGGCCAAAAGGGATCTTCAGGTTCTTCGTTGAGGAGGTTGCATGATTTTGGGAATGGACAGTATTCATGGAGAGTAATTAAAGGTAGAAATAGAGGGAAGAAATCTCCGGTATGTTGATCGATTCGGTATTCCAAAAGTTTGACGTGTTTGTTTTGGAAATATGACAGTATTAGCTTTGGAAAATTCCGCATTTTCATCATGTTATGTTTTAGATTGTAATTTTTTGTAGTACTTTTTACTAGAGTTCCTGCTAATATTCTTTATTCTCAACTATTCCATTTTATCGTTGTATCCGATTGTATAGTCGGACCGATTTTTGCCCGACCGATCCTCCAGCAATATCATCTCATCATCTCAAGTGAATTTACGTAGCCCAAAACTGACCAATTCTACAAATCATGATCCTTCAAAACTATCCTATCAAAAAGCCATTGCCGACGCTTGTAGCGTCACTCTCGATACACCCGTCCTCTCATTCAAGTCTCCACAGAAAGGAGATCGCCGACCGTTGTTGGATATTCGAAAGCAGTATTACGATCCTCTGAAGCCGATATGCCGGCCACCTTCTCGACAAATACGGAATTCACCAGTTCGAGTTCTTGATGCACCAGGATTACCAAGAGATATTCATTTGAACCTATTAGACTGGTCATCCAAAGATGTGGTCGCGGTGATGTTGGATCAAGTCTACTGTTGGGATGCAAATAACGGCGCAGTGTCGGCTTTAGGTGATTCTACCAAATTCGATGACATTACATCATTGTCTTGGGTGGATGACGGAGGCTTAGTGGCTCTCGGAACAAGTTCAGGTGATGTTCAAATCTGGGATGTCGAAAGTAAATCAAAAATACGGACGATGCAGGGGCACACAAAACGTGTTGGGGTACTAGATTGGAATGGACCATTGGTAACTAGCGGGTCAAAAGATGGAGAGATACATTATCATGATTCGAGGATACCAAATCATGCGATCAGAAAATGGAAAAATCATAGCGATGAAGTTTGCGGGTTGAAATGGAGGAGGGACGGTGCGTTGTTTGCAAGCGGTAGCAATGATGGATTGGTAAATGTATGGGACGTCAGGAATGCAAAGCCTTTATTCACGAAACATGAACATACTTCTATGGTCAAGGTTCGCAATTACTTTCCAACTTTACTCAACGTTGTGCCTCCCTCAATTAGTATAAGTCTAATCTCTTATTACAGGCTTTGTCATGGTCACCTCATCGAACGAATATCCTCGCCACAGGCGGCTGTATCAGCGACCAAACCATTCGACTTTGGAACAGTTCTTCCGCAGAACTCCTATCCACCACCACCACAGCATCTCCAATAACTTCTCTCTTCTGGTCCCGCGAATACAATGAACTACTGTCAGTTCATGCGGGTAGAAGTGAGCAGATCAAAATATGGGAATGCAATTCGACTTACACTACTCCTAGTCTCCGGAAGATTAAGGATTTACAAGAAGATTCTGATACAATGTTATATTCTGCCTTATCAAATGATGGCCAAACTGTTGTTACCGCTGGAACGGGTGAACATCTGATGTTTTGGCTAGTATTTGAAAGGAAAACATCAAAATCTTCAAAGGAGTCGAGCGATCGTATACAAGACGTGACGTCGAGCTACTAAGACACATTGCAGTCTTCTAATCGTCACTCACTGAACAGAATTTCCGTGATTCACCAAACGGTCTCTATCGCTTTCTATTTACATTTCTCTTCACAAATCATCTTGATATCGCTTCCTCTCCAAAACCCGAAATATCTAATTATACACATCCCGACTCGGCTGATCCTTATAATCCCATTTTATAATTAACATCACATAACATCATCATTATAAAATTATCCTCTAACAGGTTTCCATTATAGTCTGTTGGTTCATCCCAATCCGTACATCAATCGTTGTAGAAAAGAGTAATTAAAGAAAATCAAGTGTAGTTTATATTCTCGTGTTTTCCTTTTTGCCAATACATTGTAGATAATTATTAGGCAACATTGTTGTATAGCCGGTATAAATACGACGAGAAATACAATGCCGTTTTCCTACGGATGCGCAATCCAGGTTTCTGTGACTGGTGCCTCGCCAGACAAGACGTGCTTATGCAAAATTCACCCATGCACCATTAATTTCCAAGCAGCCATGTAGCCATCACACAAACTTAGTGTCCCACATTGTTGAATTAATATTTCAAGAGCACGAGCTTCATTAATCATGGCATGAACACATTTCATTAATGCATCTACAATATACTTGCTACTTCTAAGTTACACAAGATGGTCCGAATTAGAATTAATATAAAGTAATAGGGGTATACATCGTCAATTATTTTTATATACAGAAATTATAATACAAAGGTATCAGATTTTGCAGTCGGATAGCCTACAAGTCGGTCTCGATCTTGGCCACGAATTGATTTCACCATAACTGGTAAAACTGTGGATTTGAGTTTTTGAGAAACATGGTTAAAGACTTCATGGTTCGAAAGCGTATGTGGTACACTGGAAGTGAGAACTTATAACCGATAATATCACAGCAGCAGTCGATAAATACAAAGTCCCTGATGTCGGAGCGCAATCATAGTGATCATCGAAAACCTTAAAATCTAGACCGATCGATTATCGCACCTATTTTTGAGTGAGAGGACTAGACGCTGTACTACTCAAAACTGTATTTGCACTCTGTACGTCAATAGACACCGTAATCGTTTCATTTTCGACACTAATCATTCCTCTCATCGAACTAACTATCTTTTGGATGACGGCAATTTTACACCCGACTCCTCCGAATTCTGCACCTTTACTCACTCGTTCTAACGAAAATGGATTCGAACTTGTTGATATAATATCCGAAAGTACTATAGGGTCAGCGCATGTAAATGTGATTTTCAGGTTAAAAACGTCGGCTGTTTTTGAGGAAGATGATGGGTTTGTAAATGTGATATTGAATGGCACGACAGATCCTGTTTGTGCCGACCGAATGGAGAGGACTGAGAGGTCTAAAAGAAGCATTCGGAGTCGAGCAACAGTTTCAATCGGTAGATATTTCGAAGGGGATTCATTCCGTGATACTTGAAATGACAATGAACATTGCTTCTCTTCCGCAAGTGGTTGAATAGTATTCGTCACTGACGTCAGAATTTCCTGAAGAGCTTTCTCTTTGTTTGGCTCTTGTGAGTAATCGACGTCTAAGTATGTCAAAATATCATCAATCAAAGATTGCATATAAGATGAAGCGGTCACGATGGCTTTAGCGTTGTCATGGGTATCCGACGACATATTCTCTAACGACGATGTAGCAACATAAATTGGATTTCGTAATTCGTGCTATCAATACCAGAATTAGATAAGCTTTTTTACAGTTGAAAAGAAAGCTGACAATACTCACGCAGAGGAACAGCAACATTTCTTTCCGTTGCTCACCCATACATGTCAAATCTCTTTTGTTCTTTTGCAACTGCTCAGTCGCCCGCTGCTGCTCGCTTATATCCCGCATTAAGATGACTTGAGACACACGATTGCGATCAGCATTCCCACTGAACTCGATGTTTTCTGTACACATGTCGGCAAAGAAGGGAGTATCTTCAAACAGGGGAGATATGTTGGCAGACACCCGAAGTGGTTTAAGTCGGGGTCGACATACAGTTAGTTCGTGAACTCCAGGTGACCGATTGTGAAGTGAATCGCAGCAAGAAGATGTGCTTTGAGAAAAAAATTCGTCCACATGGATTGAGTTACGCAAGAATTCTTCAGGAGTAACATTCAACAAGGAGATGGCTTGATTGTTCAACCCTTCATATTTGAATATTAGATTGGGAAAGCAAAATACTTGTAAAATAGAATTACAAACCCATGATATAACCATTGCGATCAAGGAGGAGAACGGCGTCAGGAATCAATTGTACAACTAAACAACGAATTTTAAGCAGCCTGATTCATATGGTAAGAAAAAAAGCTGAGACGCTCAACACACCGATAGAAGAATATGAGCGGAGTGAATCACAAATTTGCTGAAATTCATATAGATCGGAGTCCTTTCGTCGATTCTCCTATAGTGTTGCGAGTCATAGTTCAGTTTTGCTATTGTCGCAGAACAGCGAAGGAATTGACTTGCCTTCAAAACACGATACAGTGCCATCACACATCGGTGGACCAGACAGGCGAGCGGGACAAAAAGAACTCCTACTGCAACGACAAAGATCAAGTACGTTCCAGGTATAGAAGAATCTTTGAAGTGCTCCGTCGGAAAGCAGGAAAGCTCCCTTTGAAGTGATATTTGTTTAAGTTTGAGTTTGGCGCAATAACAAGAAAAGAGGCAGTAACATACCATTCCTTGTTTACGATAGGAAACGACAGTCGATATACATCTTCTGATTGATATCTCATTTCTGACTTCAAATTATCCCATATTATGCTTTCATTTCCCGCTGCCGTTGTTTCCGCGAGGCTAATTCCAACATTCTCGTAAGATGGGTTCAGGAAGATTTGAAATACGACCCCAACCTGATGTTAAGGTCAGACAGTCGGTTTATCGGGTTAACGAAATATTTTCCAACAAGGAAACTCACTTTAAACGTCATACAGACAATTCCTCTGTCGAGCAATTCACCACCAAGCAGAGTTTCCACAGGTTGGCAAATCATCAAAGCCCTAGATCCGTTCGAAATTAGTGTCATCGGGGTCAGCGTTGGGCTGAGAGCATTGATATTATCGAGAGTTGCTTGAGCTTGAGATGGATTTGACAATGCATCGTATCCGATGAAAGCCGTTCTTTTTTCGTCATCAGGGTAGCTATATATAGTACGGTAAGAATCGTCATTCCGGAATCATCAACAGACTCCTCTTTCGAACTCACGTAAAAGTGGTTGGGACGTAGTATGGTTGATCCACTCGAGGCACTCTACCGTCGCCGGGTCTCTCCCATATAGTAGTGTTCATAATCCTCTCCCAGATTGCTCTTTTCTCGGCAAGAACGTAGGAAGAGTAAGTAATAACATATGCCATTGTAAGATTCATGGCCGAATGTGACATATATCGATCGAAAACATTTTGATCAGGCTTCGGAGCTACCTCCAAGAAAGCACCTGTAGATTTTACCTGGACAAAATGACTGAATCAACATGTCGCAAATGAAATGACAACGACGGATTTACAAACCTGATCCACAATCTGGCTGTCAAAAAACCAACGCAACGTCTCAGCCCGCGACTCGCATTCTTTCTTCAAGGCGTGCTGATACTTGCTGTGATGGATTGATTTCAACCAAAAGTTGAGTCCCAGGGCCACGGCAATACCGATTAGAAGGGTCAGAAGCGTTAAAAGCACTGCTTTCCGAGACGAGCAATGCTCTGGAATAATGCTTTGAAGTAAAGCCTTGACATGCATAACAAATTAACATTACAATGGCCGATAGTAATGATTTTTCAAATATCGCTTTGTCTTTGGTTTCCAAATGAGCGGTTAATTACTCCTCTGAGGCCCGCCACCTATTTTTTTTGTGTGTCCTCCCTTCATATGTTGACCACAATCGCCATCGTCCCAGCCGCATGGGTGTAAGCAGCAAGGGCGATGGCTTGAAACTCAAGATCCCCTCTGTGCCACACCAAATCGCACAGCCACATGACTTTATTGCCGGCATTGTTTATTGCTAGCTTGTTTGAATCGCGATCAAACGATAACCAACATGTTTCAGGTATAACCAACGGCGTTGCTTGCGGGCGAAGGAGGTCGGCCCAATCTTTGGTATATTCTGTACAGATAGATTTGTTTATTTATACATCCGACTTCAAATATCTTTCTTGCTCTTCGACTCGCTTTCTCAGTTCTTCCTCCAATCGGGTCAGGTCTTCTAGGCCCAAATTCTCGATCTCTATAGTGCCATCCAACAGGACTTTGCTTCGCTCCAGATCACTGCCACGTGAGCTGGAGCTTACGATCTTGGTTGTTTCCTCCAAGGCTACAGTTGGTGATCCGCGAGATAATTCGAATTTTGTGACGTCAAATTCTGTTGACAGGTGAATTTCCGAGGTGAAGATGTCATCCAGGTTGATGTGAAAATCGATGTCTGTCGGGGACGGACGAATAGGCGGTTTATTCGATGCAGCAGGAGACCTAGGAGATTCCCTTATGCGATTTGACGGCTTATTCTCCGCCGAACCGACCTTGACTGCGTTCGCCTGGGCTAAGTGTGCTGAATTCGCCTGCAATTGAGTTTGCGCTTCCTTCAGATCGGCCTTATTTATCGAGGGTTCCAGACAACCATGCGATACCCCCCTTTCCGGTAGGTTTGCAACCTCTGCAGCAGGATTTTCTGTGTTAATAGAGTTGAGTATGTCATGACTCAACTTGGCTGCCTTAGTCAGTGCCACTTCTGTCGCACCGAACTTCTCTTTTCGGGACATTTTTAAAGTCGGCGATATCGATCCCCTCGAGGCCTCGGTATTCATTTTGCCACCACTTTGATCTAAAGCTTGTCCTTTTTTGTTGTCTACTTCCGATTTAGTGTTGCGACATATTTCGGGTTCAATCTGAGTTTCTGCAGACTTGAGTGTACATGTGTTTGATTTCGATATATCAGAAATATTACGAACTTCAAATGATTGGATTTCGGATTGTTTGTACTGGCTACTTGTCAAGTTCATGTTCGATTTTGAAATATTTGAATGGACGAGAACTCGTTTGGGTGTGAACAAGGTAGATTTCTGATTCGGTGGAACATTTTCTAAGTTCAATGATTTATCGATGGGGATCTGGTAATCAGTAGACACAACCGGCTTTCGTTTGGGGGTAAATATATTAGAGTTTATCCGTTGCTCTTCGACGTCGGGTATGCAACTAGGCTGTGAGGAAAAGGGCATTGCCTTGGAAATGGCGGAAGAGTTGTGAAATGTCAAGTTAGAGTTGGGGTCTTCGTTAATGTTTGAGGGGTGAAGAGGTCGCGGCTAGTTTTGCAATAAACTATTGTGAGATTGAAAGAAAATTCTTTAATCAATATGAGCATAACGATTAACCTTTCTTTTTATTCGAACTGGGCCTCCGTAAATTGATGCACGTTTAGCTTCACGCTCCTAGAATGAGAACTATCAGTCTGTTGTAACTCTTCAATGTGACTGAATCATACTTACAGGATTCATCGTCCGCAACAGAGTGGTGTGGCGTCTGACTTCTGCAGTTTTAGCGGCTTTTGTAGTCTTCCTTAATGTTTGATCAATGTCCTCTGAGGTACTGCTTCCAAGTATTGCCAAAAGGTTACGTGAACTCTTGGTGAATTCAAAGTTGTCGAAGTCATTCCCAATCGGGACATTCCTTGAATCGTGCGATTGAGATTGAGATTGAGAATACTGCTTCGCTCCATGATTTTGCACAGAGTTGCGCATTAAGTTCTTGGAGGTGGTATTTAGAACACTACGTTGGGCAGAAGGTGCATTCACACCGTTCCTAACGAACAAAGAGGCACGTCGCACATTAGAATTGAAGGCAGCAGGTTTCGTGACCGTCTTGTTCGTTTCGAGAGAGTTTGACACATTCCGAGAGGGGAGAGATGGGTTCCGGTGACTTACAGAAGATCGGATTCGGGACGAAAGTGTACCTCTCATGTAACTGGGGATGGAAGCTTGAGATGATGATTTCTCTCCATTTGCGATCGGTTTTGGAAGTTTCGATTGCGGTAGCGGAATTTTGCTTGAAACCTATTAATAAATTCAGTCTCAATGTCCTGCGTCGCTGTATGATAGAGTAATGATAAACTCGTACTTGTGCTCTAAATGAGAAGCGGCATTCCAAACAAACCAAACTTATCAGCAAACCTGGATAAGACATACAAGGAGACAATCCTTACTTCTTTATTGCTGCCGGTCCCTTCGATAGTGGAGCCGTGCTCTTATTGTAGGTTGAGATTTTATTTCTGTCGAGGTTCATTTTGCGACAGTCGCATTTTGTAATGGAATTGAGTTCGCGAACTTGGAGTGTTGAGAAGAGCCAAGACGTATCTTTTTGACGTGGGATTCAGCATTTATATATCATGAAGAGATTTAGTTTTGTACATGCTCAATTTGCCCAGCCAGGATAGCACCATATGATCTGAATAGTTAAATTTACTTTATCCTCCCAACATGACTCTAATCATTCAGTCTAAAACATAGCATAATTATCAGTCGATAAAAACACCAATTAGCCAATTTTGTAGGGCGCTTTAGACACACTTGTGCATCATCCGCTCTCTATGGTTCGGCTTTTAGTGGGATTGTGGGGTTATAACCGAAACGTTGAACTGGAGAAATTAGCAACGGCACAATTTACAACGCGCGCAACGCATAATTTAGTGCTCCAATGCAGCCATGCATACAGCATCACCCACGTAAGTATCAGCATCTGATGTATATATATATATAATTCCCTTTCTCCTGTATCTTCTTTAGTTTCTTCTTATCGAAGATTGAATGGTTGAAAAGTATACGCCATGCAAGAACACCCTACCTCGGCCTCAATGCGGAGGAGAAAGTCTTCTTTCAAGGCCATATGGGGACCGAAGCAGACACATCGACGCAGAATGGAAAAAATGGTTCACACTGAGTCTGTCAATGTGGAGGATGCTGACAACCCGAAATTGCGAAAACATTATGCTAACCTGACAAGAATGGTGAGTCCAATCATTCAGTGCAGTCCGGCCTACAAAGGAAACTGACATAGTATACTCACATTAGGATGAAATAAAACAAGAATTATCCCGATACCTCGTGTGCGCTATTGTTGGTATCATTGCGGCTTTTGGGTATACTGGTCTTCATACAGGTATTTTCGTAAATTGGAAAGAACTGAATGTCGCTTGTCTGGAGATTGACGTTCATGCTTTCATAGTAACTCATGCATTCTCGTCCTGGAAGTACGACATGTTTCTTTCATTCAGTGAAAAAAGTATCGTGAATGCGTGGGCATTTAATACCGGAGTCAGTTTACTATTTGCCATTGTAGGCACTTGTGCTTCAATTTACGAACCGACAGCCCAAGGATCGGGAATGCCGGAAGTCATTGCTTACCTGAATGGTGTCGAGCGACGCCGGTTTCTGAGCGCCAAAACACTTATTTTCAAAATCATAGGAATGGTGTGCATCGTTTGTGCCGGCCTCCTTTCCGGATATGATGGACCGTTCATACATTGTACAACATTACTCAGCATTATTCTTGTCCGCAATATCAAGAAAATACGACCATTCGCCAAAGCGTTTTATGCGGAGCACAGCAATGAACTAACTGGGGATGTCGCAAATGTTTTGGCAGTGAAAAGAGAGCGAGAACTTCGGACTTTCGCTGTGATGGGTAGCGTTGCAGGAATGGCGTCCGCCTTTCATGTATGTTGAATATTCTTCTTGTGGCTCGGAACCTTTCTAACTCATATCCCAAAATAGGTCGTCCTTGCCGGAGTGATGTTCGCATTAGAGGAAGCTGTGTCGTATTTCGAACCAACGCTCATCGTCAAATCTTTATTTACGGGCCTCATAGCCGTTGTCTCTATCATGATCTATAATGGAAAGAAACTCAGTTCGTCGGCTGTCTCACTATACGCAGTTAATACAACCTGTAAACTGGCTTTTGCGTATCAAGATTTGCTGGTATATCTCGTTATGGGATTGGCAGCGGGCATTATGGGCCATTTTTACAATATCGCTATCTCGAAAATAAGAGCCATCAGATCTCGCTATGTTCAACCTAAAATTCGACGTAGAATCTTTGAAGTCTTACTTCTCGTATTTATCACATCAACGGTCGTTTCGTTTCTTCCGCGAATCCCCTCAATCAATACATGTACATCATTTGATCGAAGTGTACGGCACATGGTGCGATCAAAGGGTTACCATTACGGTTCATGCGAACAAACGTGTACTAGTTGGATCAAAGATCGGAATGATACTCGTAAATTATTTAATTCCTGTTTGGAGTTCGTTTCACGAGAATTATGCATTCAAGAAGAATTAAAATCTCACATTACCGACGTAAGTTAAAATTATTTTCTGCTTATGCCCGAATAATCGACTGACAGCGACAAAAGAGCGCTTTTGAAGTCTTCATGCACCTCAATAGTTCGGATCCAAGATGCACCAATACTAGTTATGTTCCATTGATCCCTTCCACGACTGAGGGACTGGTCACTTTGCTGCAAATTACGGTCCAAGAGAATCCAACGCGGAAGATATTTCCGGATGGTTTGATTTTTGGGAATGAGGACGAAGAAATAGAATCTCATCAGTTTAATCCTCATCCCTCCCATCTGACGTCGCATCATCGAAGATTATTCGTTCGTTCAGCAGGTGGTTCATCTGAGGCCCCGAATGTAAAAACTGGCTGCTATTATCAGCTAAAGAGCCTATTGTTTAGTTCTCCGGAAGCCATTTTAAAAAATCTTTTGGTGCGAGGATATTACTCGTTGTATGAAGCCGAAATATTGGCAATATTTGCTGGCATGTACATCTTACTTAGCATGGCTACTCATCATATTTCTATGCCAACAGGTACATTGTCTCTTTTTCTTGCGCCGAATCTTCTAACTAAAACTGACATGGTCACTGACTTCGTTTAATTTTTCATGTTCAGATACTGTTATTCCAACTTTGATCGTCGGTATGTAATCATTTCTGCAATATGCATTATCGCAAGTACTTTGGCTAATGACATCGTATCAACAGGTGCTACTTGGGGCCGAATGTCCGGTTTGTTGGTTAACGCAATAAAAACTAAATTAGAGCATACACTTGTTGATCCTGGTTTGTATTTACTATAACTATCTATTTTATAATATTTTACGACTGATCACATTGTTTGCGTACAGGAGGCTACGCACTAATTGGTATGAGTGCATTCTGGGCGGGATCATCGAGACTTCCTGTGACCATAGCTTTGGTTTGTAGAGTACATTTATTGTGTATGAAATATCCTTTACTGACACCCTTCACTGTCTAAAGCTCGCAATCGAGATGACACAAGATACCAATTATGTCGTTGGAATTGTGATTGCTGTTTTTGTAGCTACAGTTGTCGGAAACTTTTTGGGTGAATCACAATATCACGCTGAAATCCATAAAATGGGATTATCTTTTTTACCTCAAACACCAGCCCGAAGATTCAATTGTATTACCGTCGACACACTCATGGCACCCTCCCCTCGCGTATTTTACCCACAAGATCTCAAAACACATGTTAATGACACTCTATGTTCTACCACACACAATGGCTTTCCAGTGATTGATGCGAAAGGTCGACTGAGAGGATTAGTTTTGAGGTCTCAATTAGAGCGCTATATGAAATCCTACCGCCAGCCATTGCCCAATAAAAACGGAAGCGCCGTCAATATTCATGCGAATAGCGAGAAACAGGGCCCAAAAAAATATATCGTTGATATGAACGGAATCGAAAAAACAAGCAGTGATTCTGATTCTTATGGGTCGTCATCTGATGATATGGATGAAGTTGTCGATTTAACAAATATGATGAACTCTTCCCCCGCCGTCTGTTGGGTTGATACAACAGCTAGTAAAGCATATAACATTATGAGAAGCTTAAGTGTTAGACATATTGCTGTGTTGGATAGAAGTGGTAGAGTGGTGGGGATACTGACTAGAAAAGATTTTACAAAACCACTTCCGGAATAATGGGGGATGAAATTATTTTATTTTAGACCCCGTTCAATTTAGAATTGTACATAATGTAGAGTATTTTAGATAAAAGACAACAGTAACTTATTTTACAAGTTTATTTATACAGAGGTTATTTACTATTCAGATTCATGGTTTAGACTGTGATGACGAAACGCATGAATGAAGTGAACGGGCAATGAAGCGATCAGCGAATATAGCAAGGAAATTGATTGACTATATTTAAAGCGTCACATCATCTTTAGTCCTACCGCTTTTCGGAGGTGGGCATACGTGCGTTCATGTCTTCGATTGAAATTCAGCAAGTCGTTAATAACTCGAAAGAAATGACTTGGCAGTAAAAAAACTGTGGCAAGACGAACCTTAGGAGATTGTCGCGACGTGCGAAACCGACCCCACAATGCGCGCAACAATGACGTTTTACTGCAAGAAATGGAGTGTAATGAATATTGAATACAGCAGAAGAGCGCATGTACAAATTTGAACCATACCTTTGGTATGTGTAAGTTGATGGCGAACACAATCCTGTTTTCGAGAAAACAATCTTCCACATGTTTTACATTTAAATGTCTTGACAACTGAACTTGATTTGAATTGCGTCTGTGGGTTTCAACCGATTCGAGTTGAAATCTTAATACTGCGATAATAGAATCAATAAAGTATGCTTTCTTACCAAAAGCGACGCAGTATTCAGCAAAATTGCTTCACAAGCGGATAACTTTTCTTGCAGACGCTTAAGAGAACTCGGTTGCTTTGATTCTCGCCCAAATTGTTCCGACTCACTAGAGGAGTCAACCGATGAAACTGACGAGGACCGACTTGGTGGAGTAAGCACTTCCATTTCGGTCTTTGTTGTGGTTGAACAACCCGTGGCATCTTTACCATGTTGGAGGGCAGAAGCCTCGTAGTTTAAATCTGGGCGGGCGGTGATGGTGCGATTAGGAGTATCCATTTTTAATGTTTCAGTATTGTAATCATACGACTTGAATTGACGGAGATTGGCGCAGTTGATATCGCTGTTGATTGTTGTTGGCAGAGCAGAATGTAACGAGTTTCTTCTCTCCACCGTTTGACCGAGGTACGGGTAGTAAGGAGGGCTCACCGACTGCGCGTGATATTGGGGCGGCTTCCCTAAACCATTTTTAGAAGTGAGCCGTTCTACACTCAAGTGCGGCAGCATCATCGTACTAGTGTAATCATCGTCAATTGAAGAAAAAGGGTAAAGGGAAGATCCTGGGAGGAGCCGAAAGCACAGTCAGGAACGAGGTAGACTGAGGACTACAATGGTAGAGGAAGAATAACTCAAAAAGACATTCACCATGGTATGCGGCACATTTGCTACGAAAGGAATTCGTAGGCTCTCTTGGACGATGCACAGAATGAAAGAGTAATTGTTGAGTCATTGTGGGCTTGGCTTGGCCGGACATGGACATTTAACGCGGACTTGCTTAGAGAAGCGCAAGGGCGGGCCCTCTTAATATACAAGAAACTGGGTCCAGGAATGTGTAGGATGACTGCCGATGCATCTCCACAAGTCCGACAGAGTCCAGACCAATATCAAGATTGAGAAAGTGAAGTTGTGCTACGAAATGTCATGTCTTTGGTTTTTATTAGCCCGCTTCGACCTGCTTCAACAGGGCCTGGACGGTTGTGCAACTGTACGCCCAGGAGAATGGTCTCGTCCCTTTCTCGTTGGGGAATCCGAGTGGCAAAGTCACAAGAAACCGTTGTAGTACTCTTTGTGCGCACACAACTCCTTGGCGTGAACGCATTCTTATTTTAAAATTAAATAAATACTTTTACTCGTCTTCGATGTTTGGATCGAAAATTTATTATCGGACCACTGATCAACGGCGGCTTAATGAAGTTCTCACCCTCAGTTGCCACTTGCCAGTGTTGTACATAAGAATTTGCACTCCAGCACATTCCCAGAAGCCGAATTTGCCACCTGACGATACAATAACGTAATATACTTCTTAAAGAAAAAAGAAGGCATCAGGAGGTGATCATGTTAGGCTCTGTTCATCCCTCAAAGCTATGGCGCTTACATCACTCAACCGTGATTGCAGTCACGTGAGTTATCGACATAGCAACCGTGCTACTACTCCACAGCAATAAGTCATGACCTCTCGCTGATTGTGGTGTAATATCGTCCGTCTGATCTACCATATCACGCAGTAATTAGCAGTTCAACAACAAGTATTGTCGATATGCTCATAAAAGTAAAGGTAGCTCCTCCTTCCTTGTTATTATTGTTGCCTTCATTCTTTGTGAATTCTGAGCGCGACTCACCTCTTGCCTCCATTTCAATTTAGACACTCACAGGGAAGGAAGTATGTACAAGTTCCATACTTGAATTTTAATCAAATATTTGCGTTAGAATACTGCTGAACATTGTATCTTTGCTGTTGATGGACTGACTCGATGGGACTTCTTGCGGTCGTTTGTTGTTTTTAGATTGAAATAGATATAGAGCCTTCTGACAAGGTATGATATTGCACTACTTCATATCAAATATCCGTTTGATCGCTTGCGAACAAAGTCAGTTAATCGTACTAACCGCTTCCGCCCGCTCGACATTTTATCTAGATAACAAGAATCAAGGAACGTGTTGAAGAGAAAGAGGGCATCCCCCCTGCGCAACAGAGGTATTCTTACATATTCTAAGAACGCAATGACGCCAACGAAAAATTTAACTCTAACTCTCGTTTTCCTCATTTTAGGTTAATTTATGGAGGAAAACAAATGTAAATTTGCAGGGTTCTTTCGTGTTTATTCCTTAATTTGTCATGCTCTCCTGATGATTGACTCGAACTAAACTTAAAAACTGTTTGTGTTTTATTCTACTAGGCAAGACGATAAAAGTGCATCTGATTTCGGATTGGAAGGAGGATCGGTACTCCATCTTGTGTTAGCCTTACGTGGCGGTCTCTAAAGAAGGATACCGTGGATTGTATTCATTTGTTTATACATATGTTATATAGCTTGCACAGTTGAAAGGGCAGAAAGTCTATCGATGTAGTTGTAACCAGTATATATTTGGTTTATGAAGAATGGAGTTGATTCAAATTATCTGCACTGGGCATCTGTTTGATGTTGTTTAAAAACCTTATCTAGTGGGGAAAATTCCCAAATTCCCTATTAGTTTGGAGCGCTCTCTATCCACGAATACCTCAATTGAGCTGTTCCATCCCCTGATCAAATGAGTTGCAATTAGCTTTAAAAATATCAATTTAGAAATATCATCTCATGTGACCTGGCAATGGATCCAAAATTGTTGCACTCAACTCTCAGTGGGCCCGAATTAATTTACCTTGAAACATCATATTTGAAATATAAAATTACTAGTATTTTAGCCCTTTTCCCGTTTCCCTTCTCTGCAATTTACTCGGATGGAGGAACGCGAACGATGGGCCGATCGGCCGGGACAATTGTAGTAAACAAAAAATTCAGCAACCGGCCCGAATCATTAAAATCTATACATTTCGTATCTGGTGCAGATATGATGTATAATGTACTGAATCTAATTTAGTAGGTAATTTATACTATTCAGAAATATAATTATTGTTTGCGTTGATTTTATGTTGACATGTCTTTCTCTCTCAACCGATCCTACTTTGGTGTTCAGTACAATGTCATCTTATCGTTAATATCGTTCAAATGTTAAACTTTACGGTAATATCGCAATGCCTAAATATAGAATCTCATTGTTTCACTCTCCAATCCGATGGATACCGTTTAACACTCATAATCCGCACAATGACCAAAATCATCTCAGACATCTCAAGATTTCGATTTGTAGAAGGTGTTTGTTTGATGGAATTCTCCGGCCATCTGCGAAATCTTCAAAGAATGTTAAAAACCAAATTTTCAGAAAGCAGAGAACCATTGTCAGTCGAAATAGCTGGATGTCGCCGAAATTTGGACTTAAAGCGGTGCCATCGAAAGCATTCACGAAGGCGGATCATTTGAGCAAGTTTCAAGAAATGACATCAAGCAGCAGGAAGAACCATCCACCCAAACAAATCAAATGGTATGATTATAGACATGTGCGGAGGAAATTTATGGGAATGGTCTATAATGTGTTAGCCCGACATCTCATAATATCACCCGTTCAATTTCGGCAAATTCGACTATCTCATATGTCGGCCGCAAGCGCTGCGATTCCGAAGCATTCGGAGTCACCCCATTCATCTTTACCTCTTTCTCTTACTTCATCGTCACAATCAATTACCACTACTGATACCCCTTCTCGCCCTCCTTCTTATACCCATTTTCAACCTGTGAATAATACTACTTTAACAGGACCATATATCTCAGTCGCACCAATGTTGGACATCACCGATCCACACTTCCGATTTCTCCTTCGACTAATCTCCCCAAACCCTAATCATATCACCCTTTACACCGAAATGAAACACCCATACGCAGTAATCACGCACAAATCCACGATTTCTCAATTTATGGGAATTATAACTCCTGGCACAATTCCTCAATTGGGTGGCTCAGATCCGGTGGCAATGGCAAAAGCGGCAGATATTCTTTACCGGAATGGCTACATCGACGAATCGCTAGGAATCAATATAAACGTTGGTTGTCCGGCTTCATCGGCGAAGGAAGGTACTTATGGGGCAGTCCTTATGCTGTCACCAGATCAAGTGGCCGGAATTGCTACAGCGATATCAAAAGTATTGCCCTCGCACATACCAATTAGCGTGAAATGCCGGATAGGTGTAGACAAGAATGATTCAGACGAGTTTGTTGAAAAGTTCATGACGAGTATAGTGAGAAACAGTCCGGTCAGATGGTTTGTTCTCCATGCGAGAAAGGCAATATTGAAAGGACTCAACCCGCGACAAAATTTGAAAGTCCCACCTTTAAATTATGAGAGAGTCTATAGAATGCGGTCGCTGTTCCCCGATTTGCGATTGGAGATCAACGGCGGAATAGCTACGGTCGAATCTGTGGCGGAGCAATTCGAAAATGGAATGGATGGGGTAATGATCGGCCGGAAGAGTATGTACTTTGGGATAGGTTATCTGATGAGAGTATGTTTCAAAGTAATCTAATACTGATTATATTTGCTCTTTCACTGTAGTATCGCGCGATCCATTTTTCATCGAGTCATTAGACAAACACTTTTATGCTTCCTCCTCCTCTACTCCTTCGTCGTCAGCCACTTCACTCCAAACATCTGACAATTCATTCTCATCGATTTTGCAGCCTCGAAATGATTCGCCTATTTTAAAAACTTCACCTTCACCTTCCACCCTACAGAATCAGCTTTTGCAGACCGACACCAAAATCAGAACCCGTGATCAAATTCTCTATTCCTACGCTCTCTACGCGGACTATATCCACACTCAAAATCCGCTCCGGAATAAACTCAATCAACTTATTCGTCCAACTTACTACATATTTCCATCATCAGACGGAAAATTTTTCCGAGGTCGAATTCTGCAACGGGTTAGGGACTATGTTCATTCAAACTCATCGTCTGAATCTGTCGCGTCTACTTCCAATCCGTCGGATGCACAGTCGAAATCTTTTTTAACTACTCCATATAACACAAATATTAAACCTGGTAATGGTATTGTCATGAAAATAATCGCAGAAACGTACGATGAAATGATAAGAAATAGGGATTACCGTGATCGTGGGTTCTGGAGTGTCGGAGTCAAAAAAAGTAGGTGACTACCACCGCCGACCTGAATGTTGGTTTGTTTCTGTTATTGACTTGTGTATAATATTGCTTCGAAAGGTTGATTATACCAGGTCGGCGGTAGATTAGAATAAAGTTTTGACGTTAGCAGCAACCTTGGGACAATAATAAATGATGATTTTGTTCACCTCAATTTGTCGATTCATATAGCTAAGAGCATCCAAATCCCGTCCAAATCCCCAGCATGATTAACTCGGTCACAGAAACCAAAGCAATCTACTGACAGGCGAGGGAAAGATGCAATGATGCTGCATATATATTTGAGTGCTTATAGCTGGGGCAGAATCAAAGACAGAATTTGTTAAAAGCAGCAAAAGGCCGTTTGAAGATACTGGGCAGCTCACAAAATAGAGTTGCCCTTGTTCTAATTGATTTCACGGAATGGAGGGAAATTTATTTTCGTTGCAGCAATACATACACAGATGACAAACAATAATAAAAAGGCTATTATTCCCCCCAAAAAAAAACTGACATTATGGCAAAATCTAAAGCAACGTTCTCTGGTAAATTAAGTAACTTAAACATTAGATATGCACGATACAATAGTCCGATCCGCAAAGACCCAATGTGCCCTTAGTTTAATTTTTTGAACGCAAGTAATATTTGAGGGTTGATTATAATTAATCCAAACTGGCCAAGAATTGGTCCAATTTAACGGAAGAGTTAGGTTGAGTCGTATCCATATGTTTACGAATGAGGGTAAGAATTTCCTGTATATTAAACAACCGTTAATTGATATATCAACAGAAGAAGTAACGAAAAACGATACATACATGAGTGGTGAGCAAATCGTTCATGACGGCGCTCAACCTTCTTAGAACAGTATCCTTATGGACTGCAGTGCTTTGGTTCGCCTCATTCATCAAATCATTCAGGACATCTTTCATTCTCTGTTGTACTTCCCCATTGTTTTTAACTTTGTGCAAACATTTTTTATAATCCGATTTTTCGTAAACACTGTTCATGTCTTCCATATATTTGAACACAAATTCGTCTGCATCAATTAAAGTGAATTTGTGCGAATGAATAAGTAATTTCGCGCCAATATAAAAATCGGTTGAAGAGTAGTATACTGGGTTCTGGAGTGTATATCCTGGTTTAAGAATACGAGATTTTTCCAAGAATTTTCCACCCATAGCACTTCTGTTGCTGCAGGTCATGCAAGAATGAATCTTAATTAGTGGAAACAACAATAGAATGTAATGGGAATAAGAAGTATGATCAAAAAGGACCAGACAAAGTACCGTAACGCAGGCTCATAAATGCTGATACTATCATCTGAAAGAAAATAACTAATAACAAATTTTCGCTCTTGATCTTGCTTGTATTTAGATTCCTAATCAGTAGAATCATCACATTAGGTATGACAGACCTCATGGTAATCATCTCGGGATGCCGACACTGCCATAAGAACATGTACGAACCATAACGCCAATGAATCTTAAAACTTTATTGCCATTCGCCAACATCTTTACGAAGTCTTTTTTCGGTGGTTTGAGAACCAATTGCTTGCAAGATTGCATTGAATCTTCTTGGGATCCGAACCCATTGTAGGGTGGTATTTCCTGTAATGTTTGGTCAGATTTGCGCATTGACAACCATTAAATTTTACTAAAGCGATTCCTCCACAGCACATTTGTTTTCATGTGGAACCGACCGAAAATCCACATAGGCTGACACATGAGAGAACTTGATTTTACCTTCTTGGGAATATAACCTGGCTCTTCATGAATGATTTGCAATGGTTGAAGATCTTTGTCTGTGTATCCTAATTTTGATTTATAAAACTGTCGAGTATATTCGTCACAATCGCGGCTAGATGTGAAGGAAGGTGTGAATATGGAAAGTAAGGAAGAACATCGCCAATAGTGAAGAACTAGAAAAAAAAAGAGTCCATACATAATAAACTTTCTACCCAAAACATTAATCGCGCTTCCGATTTTAAAATCTCTCCAAGTATATTTTTCTCCTTCCAATCCATCATCAGCGCCATTACCATCACCAAATCTTTTAGGTAACGCTTGTCTCCTTAGAGTAACGGGAAACGGGTCTCTTCCATCATTAGGTTTATGAATTTCTCTCACTTCAACGCAGTCATCTACCAAAAAGTAATGAACCACAAAATCGCGTAACTCTCCAAACATGTTTTCTCGGTCGTCCCAGATACAATAGAATCTCAAGACTTCTCTATCGTGTGCTAAGAACTTTTGTAGTTTGTCAGATTTATTGACAAGGTTGGCGACGCGGTGAGGTTTAGTTCGGGATTCAATATACTTATCGACTGGCATATGTTCTGGTGGGTTAAGTTTGATGTGGAGTTTGTTTTCCATGTATCCCTATTTAGAAATATGGTTAGCATATAAGGTCCTTATAGAATTCTTTCCTTGCTAAAACAAATGTAGCCTGCCTCAGTGAACTTATCGCACTCCACAATCCGAAAAGTTTTGCCATGAAAGGTCACATTCACTCCCAAGTTGAAATCTCGAATTGTATAGAACTCGTTTTCATTTTTCTTCAACTTTTGTCTCTTAATCAATACACCTTGCAATATTCCGGAATTTTCAATCGGAGGTTCCACAACAGTGATCGAGTCATCCTCAATGTAATACAACACCAGAATTTTTCTCAACAAATACTGTTCCACCGATTCATGAACAGTTTGTTTAAAGTATCCACCAAATCTTAATACTACTTTATCGTTGGCCACGAATTCGGGGATAAAAGAGGCTGAATTCTTTGATTTGTTGAGAGTGAGTTTGTCACCGTATGTAAGAGTTGGGTCGAGTTGAACGGTGGATAGTAAAGAAGCTATTTCTTCCGAAGTGAGTGCGGATGTGTCTGTTGGAAACTCGTTCTTCATGGATTTTCGAATGGGGTAGCCGTTTTGATAATTTAGAGTTTGAACTCTTTTATGTTCGGTTTTCTATTCATAGTTTACCATTGAAAACATGTCAATAAGAAGATTCAATGAATAAAACGGTTAGCTGAATCGTCCGATTCAAGTGGTATGACAAAGGAATACATAAATTGACAACGATATTTCAATGCATACCGTCACATCTGGCATTACATTTCCCGGTAAAAAAGGAATCTTGTTTGGTGATGCCGAAGTGGATTCAGCGATGTTCATTTGCTGTGTTCTCATCGACGACTGCTGAACCTGGAAAATTGGACAATTAAATACTTCACACTTAAAATGAACAAGCAGTTGGGTCAAATATATATTTAGGGAGCTACTTTGCGAATCAATAGGCGAATTGAGATGTGCAAAGATTCGTGGAGTGAAAGATGTCGCGAAAAATAAAATGTGCTCTGAAACGCGTGTAATGTAGATCGCAAACTTTTTCCTCCAAATTATTTGATAGACACAGAACAACAAATACAAATCCAAACAATCTCATACCAGAAATATACTGCTAACAATACATCTGCAAACTATTGAATGTTCTCCTCCAAAATATCAATATTACGGATTTTCACGATTTCTCCCTTGCAGTTGCTCATCATCAAACGTCCTCATCAAATCAAGGTGTTTACAATTCACAGAAATAAAGGTCCCACAACTTCTTTCCATTCATCTTCCCATTTTTGGTTTCCAAATTCATCACGTACATTTCGTTTCATGGTTTCGTAATCTGAATTCGGAAGCGGGAAATGGTCAAATAGTTCCTAAATTTCGCGATTAAGTGTTAGTTAACCTTTGTTACAGATTATAGCAAAGGAGAAATACGAATGCACGGAAGTAACGCACCAAAATCTGTTCCGCTAGATCTTGAGGGGACGAGAAAACTCGGCCATTCTCATATTCTCTAATCAATTCGTTCAGGCTTTGCAGAATATGGGATATGTAATATATTTAGTTATTTGCTCAGTCCATGTCACGGTAAAATGAAGCCACTAACCATTCGAAATTTCTGGCGCAAACAGGCATACCGCCACCAAACATGTCCAATACTTTCATCGGTAAATCCAATCCACTGGAGCTAGTGTGAAAACTCAAGCCCAAATCTGCACTTCCCATCAACCCAATGTACTCTTCGTATTCCAACCATATTGTTGCCAGCTTGACGTATTTGAGGGTAGAGTTGAGTTTTTTTATTAGGGCTGTGTAGTCAGAGACGAGCGGACCTCGTCCTGTGATGACGATGAGGAATTTACAGGGTGGAGGATATGGCTCCAACGGTTTTTTCTGATTACCAGAAGAAGAAACTGTGGAGGCGTCCAAATCTGTATCTGAAGGTTCGGTCATTACAATTTTGGGTATAACCACTTTCTTTCTCTGCTCATCGTCCAAGATTTTGGCTGCGTCCAGTAACATTCCAAAATCTTCATCTTCAGTCCATGACGTTGACGATATAATTAAAACTGGTCGATCGGTACGGTAAAGGTACGGTCCTGATTTGACTGGTGACCTTGAACGTGGTTTTGTCTGCCGCGGAGGGGGTGTGGCCCAAGTGACATTGTCCGGAGAATAGTTGGTCAGGATCGTATTTTCAGAGATAGAAGTCGAGGAAGTCTTAGAAGATGGTGACGATGACGAAGCAGGGGGCAGAGGTTTGGGCATCGTAAAATTGTAAAGATCTTGATATGTTTTTGGGTGATTGGCTTTGAGTTTGAGCATGAGCTATGGAGTTAGATATGTGAGAGTCATTATAATTGAAGTATGAGTAATGGTTAATCAAAGTCAACAGATGCTTCTAATCAGACTAGGGAAACAAACATTGTGAATTTCTTCTATGTTGAGTCGTCTGAAATGACGCGCCGGCTTGTCATAGAGAACAGCAGTCTGTCCTCTGTTTGAAAACAACACGAATCACAGTTATTATTCAGATTTTATAGATAACATTAAAGCGTATATGAAGCGTAAAAGACATACTGCAAATCAAACTCTTTTTTCAACCATTTCATCATGGCCTCGGTTACACACAAATGAGCATACGCCGACCGGCCATAGTACTTTTCGTACCTTTATGAGTTTGAAGGTATTTTCGAGAGCTTAGAACGCGGGAGAATACTTGAGAGGATAAACAAAGACACATACCATTCGGCGAACTTAACAAAAACATGATCCTTTCCCAAATTCAATGCGAGAATAGAATATCCAAGGTTGTGCCAATCAATGATCAATTTTGAGCCTCTAAATTTGCAGACGAGTTGAGAAATGCAAAGTGTGGGTATAGCCGGTGGATTCTATAGACAAATACGGTGAGTATTAGTGGAAATGCCAACGTTTTTGTGGTTATACTCAAATTCAGCCACCGGAGACGACTCGGTGATTTGAAGTATAAAATACCTGGACAAGCAAGTAATCTGGTTTCGGCAGTTTGATCAGCAGCAACCATATGAGTAAGAGCATCTGCACCACTACTTTGATTGGAGCATAGAGCAAGTATGCCAGCTTTGGGAGGGAGGGAGGAAGTTTTGGCGGGGTTGGGATACAGTGGAGAGTGATATTTTTGTGAGAGCGCAAGGATTCCGAGGGTCGGGTTGCTACATTGAATAGAGTTGGGATGTTTTGTTATTCTGAAATGTCATAGATAGTAGATACAGACAGCGCTGTAAGATGTACGCACACAAATATCCGATAAAGTCGACATGAATTCCGGATTGAGCGATGCAAGTAGCATGATACTGGATGCGAGGAGAGCGGCCAATGTCGCCGAGGACGAGGACAGCGGCCCTCTTCTGCTTCTGGTGCTGCTGTAGTCGGGACGGGGACATTCTTTCTTGTTGCGGAAGAGTGCAAATATCTAATGTCCTGTGCAGAATGTCGACAATGAAAGAGGGAACTCTTCCTCTGCCGCAGAGAGACGTCAATTCTCTTTGTCACCGACACAATCGCACTGTTGAAAATTGAATTCAATTATCACCGCAATGGAGAATTTGAGAATTATCATGAAATTTAGCTACAATTCATAGTCGTATGCTGTAAATAATTATTACATTAGCACAGAATATGATGTACCATTGTATTACCACGCTAATTAATTATCCACGAATTCCCTCTTCAGCCTTGAACTCTCCATTCAAATCTCCACCAGTAACGATGAGTCCAATTCCATCAATATCTGCCGCTAACCCTAATCCTCAATATAATCCATATCAGGATTATCAGAATTATAATTATTTGCCGTCTCAAGCACCTCAGTCACCCAAAAAGATACATCATCTCCTGCTCGCTTCGGAAATCCTCGAATCTCAGTCCTCCAATGCCTCGCCCTCATACTCCCTACAGCAATTACAACAACCGTCACAATCGTTTGCGCTCAACCAAATCACTTGTACTCACCAGAATACAGATCCTTCGCTGCTATCAGCGTTAGCACCATTCCATGAACAGATTCAACCGTTTCCTTTTACGGCGCGAAATTCCCACTCTCAACCGGCCGAAATCAAGAATGGCCACACCGAACGGTAATCATCCTGTGCAACTAGCGGCTTCGATTTTAAGTGTGAAATCTAATTCTGAGTGACCATTACTTTCCTCTTTATTACTTCAGACCGAGGGAATCACCCGACCTTCTGCACAAAATCGCGCTCCTTGAGCAAGAGAACAAAAGGTTGAAAGCATACATCCAAAATGTGGCTTCCTCCAAATACGGTACATCCCCCGGTCTCGCTACACAATCTTCCTCAAAAAGTGAATTGGAGATCAGAATAAAAGTATCGTATCCTGTCCTACACACGTTCCTTCTGATGCATTTTCGGAGTTCACTCACCTTCTCTTCCCAATTCAATTTCACTAATTTAGAAGGCTGATGGCGAAGTTTCGGCCAAACAAGAGACAATACGTTTGCTGTCTCAAAAACTTAAATCCCTCGAAACCATTCAGTCTATTCAGGAATCAGAGATACTCAAATCTGTTCTCCCGCGCGACCAGACAATTCCAAACCTGGTATCTCGGTAAGCCATTCGTCAAATAGAAGTGGATCTAAACCTTGATAGTAATTAACTTTCTTATACTGCTCTTATCAGCTGGAGAGAAAAGGTGTTTGAGTTACTGGTGCAGTCAAAGACGACCGAGTATGCTCACCAACAAGATATTTCTGAAAATCTCAATACCGTATGCAATTTCCCTGTTCATTGTTTCAGTACTTTTCCTTATTGCTACTAATCAGATGATTTGTTTTCCTCCAATGCTACCCCACTCATGAATGTCCAACCTTCTTGACTATATACAACAGATTGCCAAATTGAAAGACCAAATCTCCACTTTAACATCTCAAAAAGCCGTCGCGGAACATCACATTTCTGCATTAAATGCCGAAGTTGAACTTCAAGCTACAAGCATCAAAAACTTGGAGGCAAAACTTCGTGCCGAGACCGCCGTTAGAGAAGCTGAAACAAAACAAATTGAAGAATACAGAGAAATCCAAAAGAAAACTGCGGAGAAAATTAAATCGTACGTTTATTGCCATGTTGTGATTGCTTCGGAACATTCAAATAAGAGATTTTTTGAATTGCCCACACCTTCTGATGTCTGTTATTTGTACGACAGTTTCACGGTATCCTTATCGAACTTTAATGCTCAAGTGTATAAAAAAATGGTTGTTCTTTCGAGTAGAATTTCTTTTGCGATCGATAGGATCGCTGTAATGGGAGGTTCGTTTTGGTTCCTTTTTACAGACTCATTTCGGGATGGCTGCTGACAAATAATCTTTTCTTGCGACTTATCAGAGTTACAAAGGGGAAACTACACGGCTCCAAATGCCAAACATGTCACTCAAAACCTCAATGAACAAACATCGTTCGTATCACGATCATTATTTTTTGTTCTGTCTCTCCCAATATATGCATCGTTATCCTCAGTTTCCTTTTTCCGCCTTTTTGACGATGTCTTGTATGTCCATTTCTCTCCCGTTCCTTTTGTTCGAAATCTTGCCTCTGGATTCTAGTAGCATGCAGGAGAATTCACTAAATAGGGACACATCAGCGGATATTAAAACAGCTCAAGACGAGTCAGAACATATTCAGTTGCTTCGTCACCAAATTAGTGTAATGCAAGAGGAGCGGGAAGTATTCCTCAGGCGCATACGAAGTGACGAAAAGCTGTTAGCGGAATATCGTCGTGGTGAGTTTTTTTTTCCATTCATATTTCCGTCTCTTTCAGTTTCGAGATTTAAATGGTATTAGCATGGTAAACCAATGATTTGAAGAGGAAAACACGAAACTTCAATCCCTCGAAAATGATTTACAATATTATATTGCGGAACTAGAATGTCGCAAAAATGAACTAGAGAATGAAAAACAGGTTATGCCATACTCTCATTTCTCTTCTATTCCATAAGTACAATGAAAGTTGATACCTTCGCCTGATAAACAGAGGACGCATTCGTTGCGCGAGGAAAATCAGTCGCTTAAAAAGGAAAATCGAGAGTTGAAGGACGGATTGAGAAAAGTTAAAGACCGCGGTGGGATCGGTTTGTTTATCCTTAGACTTCATGTTTGATTTGGTTTATGTTACCATTCGTTTCTAACACATCGTTCTTCGTTATTGTCATATTCCTTCGTACGAAAATGGAAATGATATACCTGTAGAGTTGACTACACAGCTAAAGCTTGAGCGAGAGAAAACAAGTCTATTGATTGATAGACTAAGAGAAAGAATAGCAGAATTAGAACAAGAGAAAAAGCAACTAGAATCAAACCCAATCCAAAGCGCGGGACCTTCACTCGCAACCTCGTCTTCGGTTGCCTCTCATTCAAGGACACTTGAATTCGACTCCTCCTCGCAACCAAATCACTCTGAGAGCATTAAAAATCTTGTTTTCCCTTCTTCATTCTACATCGACAAGGGAAACGGGAATTCTCATAAAATAGTAATAATCGATGATACCAATCGTGAAGAGTATAAAGATATGAGCAATGGTATACCCAACAGATCTTCCATTAGCCCCCAAGAGAAAAATGCAGTTGTTGAATTCGACGAGCAAGATACAGAATCTGAGGAAGATGAATCGCAAGAAGCGGAGCTGGAGGAACAAGGAACTCAGGAGCGAAAGAAAGAATTAAGATCAGATGAAAAGAAAAAGTTGCTAATGTTGGCGGAAATGACTGAGCAATTATTAAAATGATTAGCTTTCATACTTTAAACAAAGTATGGAGAATGTAAACTCCTGCTTTCAGTGAATTAAAGCATCTCGAATTCGACTGGCAAGAAAGAGTAAAGGACGCCACCAATGTGGTTTAAACTAATTGAGTTCCCTAAATACCTGATCGCTCAGGTACCACGCTCAGGTCCCCAAAACGCGACATACTCCTTCCACTGATTGAGAAATCACAATAGTGTTTTCTCTTTGTCTCGACAGCAGCGAATTAAAATTTGATGCTCCGATAAATTAGAGTTAAGGCCCAAAAAATAATTTGAGGGAAGAATGGTCAAAGCTTTAGTATGTGTGCGTAGGCCATTCCTTTTCCCTCCGCCCTCCACACCTTTATTTCAATTCGAAAGTTCAATATTTTAATGTATTAAACAACTAAAATCCAAACCAACTTCAATTTTTGTTTCTTATATTACTCTATCTGTTTATCCACCATGCCTCGATCATCCGACCCCTTCCCTCCTGGAATCTCAAACTCGCAGATAAACTCCTACCAACTTATCCGGACACTAGGCACCGGAGCCTTCGGACGAGCCATACTATCATTTCATCCGTCTACACAAAAATATTATGTTCTTAAAAAAATTGATATATTAAAATCGAAGTCGAATGGGACTGATGTTTTTTTGGAAGCAAGGTTGTTGGGGAGAGTGAATCATCGGAATGTGGTTGCTTTGAAGGAATGGTTTGTGGAAGGGAAGTGGTTGTATTTGGTGACCGAGTTTGCTGAGTCTGGTGCGTTGATTTATTTCCTTCTTTCGATCGGCTCCCTTTCGTTGGAATATTATGATATAAATGTCTCAGTACAACCCTCAGACCAAATGTATGCTAATTGACGTTAAACGGAAATTCTCATTTAATGTTTATTTGAATAGGTGATCTATATGAATTGATTCAGAGTCGAAAAGGAAAATTATTTTCTGAATCGACGATTATGACTTGGTTTGTTCAACTTTGTTGGGGACTGGGAGCCGTTCATGATAGTCAATTGCTACATAGAGGTAACTTTAATCTTCATGCATTTATATTTATATAATCAATCATTTCTCTCGAAAACGAGAAACTAATTCCTAATTTATATATTCGGTATACCAAGATATTAAAACGAAAAATATATTTCTCTCAAACTCTAATCGCCGAATAATACTCGGTGACTTTGGAATCGCTAAACTATTACAACATCCTCAAGAATTCGCAAGGACAGTCATAGGAACACCATATTACTTGTCCCCCGAAATCTGCAAGAATATACCATACAATTCTAAGTCTGATGTGTGGGCTTTAGGTTGCGTTTTGTACGAAATTTGTACATTACAACATCCGTTTAATGGAAAGTCAATGGACGAACTGGTAGGGAATATTATTTGTAGACGACAGCACGACATCCCAAGGTACCTTTAACGTTATTTACTTTTAACTTTGTCCGTGTTTACTAATAACTTGCGTGTTGCTTGCAGTCGTTACAGTCCTGAACTGATAAATTTAGTCAACCAGATGCTTGACAAGGACCCTAGACTTCGGCCGTCCGTGTCTGATATTCTGCGAAAACCGTTTATGCAATTATGGGTTCAAAAGGTGGAATGTATATTGCGCGAAACTCCCAAGGTGATTATATTGCTTCCAAGCTTCACAAACGATAGTGAAAATTTTTATTGAGTGGATGAATATTACGCCTAGTCGCCAGACTTGGAAAATCGACAATCTATTGTCTCAACGGGGTCTCTAGCGTATCAGCGGTCAGTACATGATTCGAGTGCAATTCAAAGTCCGACTTCAAGACAAAGAAAACTAATAGACTGCCCTAGCAGACCGGTGCCACAACGGTTGAGTAAAGGAACCGAAAACGTTAGTTCACCCTCTTTGGCCAAGGTTCAAAAACAAAAAACTCGTTCACTCTCTGTTCAGCAGACCTCTCAATTAGCTGGCCGATCACGAGCGAGAAAACCGGAAAAGGCAAAATCAGAACAAGTGAAACGGGTGATCGCAATTCCCTTAGAGTACGACGTCCCAGGAGCGCCAATCTCTAAAGTAAGAAAAATCCGGGGCAGAAAGAAAGGGAAGGAAAAATTAAAATCCTCACGATACGGATCACCGAAATGTTGCAATGGCGATGACAAGACGGTTGAAGAAAGTTTTCGAATTTTGAATGAGGTATCGCAAAGTATTAATGAAGGGGTTGATGAAAACCAAAGCGGCGAAATCAATAAACAACTGAAGATCAGCACTACAGTTACACAGAAGGACGAAACGCCCGCGAAAGGCGAAACCAGAAGCCAAAAACTCACTGCAAGCAAAGAGGTAAAAAAAAATCGAGGAAAATCATTTGCAAAGGCTCATACGACGAAACAATCTTCATTAGCATGGATTGAAAAAGAACATGAGACGAACCAAACTAAGGGACCGACACTGAAAAAAATCGACGAACTTAAAGCGGGCTGCAGCAAGCGGACAGATGAATCCGACAGTGGAATTGGCACATCAACAGAGAACGATAATGAAATGTCGTCATCGGCCAAGATAAGTGCGCCAAAGACAATTATGAAGGTGGGAGCACACGCTTTCCGCCCTGACGTCCATGCCCAGAGTGCCTCTGCCTCGATCACAACAATTCCAAATCGAGGACTGGAAAATAAAAATAATAGACAGAATGAGGCCGCAGTAAATATTGAAACTGGGTGGACACCATCGGCTCGGTCAATCTTTACAACCATCGAATCGCTTAAATTACTCTTGGAAGACAAGGTCGGATTTTCTGAATTTCAGGAAACATACGAATTGATATATCGTTACATGAACCCGAATACCGAAACATCGGCAGGAGAAGGGAGACTGCCGGTTGAGTTGCGACAAATCCTGGGATCTGCAAAAATGGAAAGATGGTCTGGCGTCTTGGTAAAATTAGTATACTGTGAAAAAATCGAGTTTCCCAGAATTAAATTATAGAATTCTTTCATTACTAAAATTGTAAATTTCTTGACAAAATCAAACGAGATTGATAATTTGCTGATACACTTTGCTATATACGATCGCATCATGGGGACGCATCAACCATCAAGGCTCAAGCCAGCAATCCTGGGTTGGAGGTTATCATCGCTGTATATTTTGACAGCAGATTATTTTTTGCAGGAGACGCGGTTCATCGTGGCTTGGGGACGTCACCTCGAGTTCAGGAGACGAGGCAACCGTGAAGGGCGCACCTCTTAAAAAAGCCATAAAATTACTTCTTAATTACTTATCTGTAATTTTCTTTGATACTTACTCCTTCTAATTTTATATTTCACTTTGCAAATTTTGCGCTTTATAAATTGCCAATATGCCCGCCGTTGTTTCCATACTTCTGAATATCAGCTCCTATAATTTCTTCAGCGGAATTGAATCATTTCCACAATCCTTCCTCCATATCCTTCAAAATGACCTCCGTTTACGATGATGAAGGGAAGTTCTTGTATGTTGACATGACTGCCGATTCTGAAGATGAATTCGAAGAATCTGTCTTTGTGTCCCCTGAAATACCTGAAGATACTGTGATGTCAGATTACGATTCTAGTACGAATCTTTCGGGCCAAGGAAGTGATATCGAATCCACCCAATCTGCATTTGCAGGAGGAGCGCCAGATAATTTTCAAATTTGGTGTGTTCTTTGTGTCTACCCATTAGATCCCTTGAAATTGAAACTGACCTTCCGCTTTCAGGCTGGACACCTTCGGAAACGACGAATTTGCATCATTCGTTCATAAATGCGGAATTTCCGCTGTTAGAGTTATGACGAAGTCACATCGCTCGAAGTTACTCCATCAAATCACAGAAATCTTTCTAAGGCATCAAGAGAGTTTGCTATATCGCTACATCGTTAGTATTGATATCGGAAAAAAAAACTTTAGTTGGATAACGTTTGATCGCGTTCGCCATTCGGTAATTGACTGGAGGTTATTTGATGTTGGGCTTGAAAGATTTGATCCGATTCATTATGACCAAAAAGCTCGCCAAGTTATGTCGGAGATTATGCAATCGGGCTCTCCCACTGACTATTATTTCATCGTTGAGAAGCAAAATGTGAAGGGCAGCATCGAGTCGGTTGCTCTTGAATATCAATTGCATTCGCTCTCCAACCAACAATCAGCAGTCGTGCCCACTCCATCGCTTATGTTATATCGGAATATGATTTCTGCAAATATTATCTCATCCCGGGAATATTTTAGCAAATCTTACTCCGAACGTCACTCGTACCGTAAAGCACAAGCTGTGGCTTTAGTTACCGAGGAAATTGAAAAGCTGAAATTTGAAAGTGAAGAATTGGTTGAGAATTTTAAACACTGCGACAAAAAAGATGATATGGCGGACGCTTTGATACAAATGGAGGCTTACTTATATTGGCAAGCCAACAGAACTGAGTACTTGAATAAGTTTTCAATTTGGAACTCGGGGAGAGTTTAGTTGCAGTTGGATAAATATTTCTTCCCACTTTCGGATCAAGTTACGTCATATTATTGATTTCATTTACGTAATCATACAAATAAATACAGTAAAAATAATTCGCCCACTTAGTGGGACCATAAAATGATTGCAATTACACTAAGAGTTCTTGGGCTTTTCTTTTCTTTCCCTTGACCTGATACAAATCCCTGGGTACTGTTTCCAAATCATTGGCGCCGCAAATATAACGATACATACTGTTACTGTCAAAATTCTCACTCCAACCACCCCAGTCAGCCAATTTTTTAAAACTCCACCGGTCTTCCTTCGGCTCTAAGTATGCATGGTAATATTGGCAGCCGCCCCGTCTGAAGGAGTGTGTTCCATACAACCACCACTTTCGATAACCCATTGCCTTCAGTTGCTTTTCGAATTGACTTTTAAAAGTGCTGTAACTCTAACAAATAAGAAACACATATCATAAGTGACCTAAAAGAGTCTAAGATGGAAATCATAAGTAAACTTGCCAAACGTTGCGGTGCTTCCTTGGAGGCTATTCTGCCATAATCATCCACGTGAAGAAAGAGAGGTCCTTCCACTCTTTTTGCTAATCCAATCCAAGACCATAATGCCCTTATAGGACAAAGATATTTTTCATCTTCCTCATTATTGGCGAGAAGAACAAACGGCTTGCATCCTAGAAAGTGTGTGAGACCAAATGTGCAACAACATTCAAATGGAATTAAAAATCGCTAAACCTCCAGTCTGTTCTGTCTTTCTGAAGTCTAAAGTCAGGGTTATTTTCCATGGTTCATTCTGTATGCACTCAATATGTAACATATCAATTTTCAAAGCCTCGTCGATCCGAAGTAAACAAAGATAAGATATTAAGTAGACACACTGGTACATACAAAAATTTTAGTACAATTGTTACTACAAGCATTCGACTCGTAATTTCGTGAAGACTCACTCACATATAACATGCGTCCCATCACTGGATTTTTCGTATTATGATAGCAGTGATGATGAAGTAGCCTCAGATCGGAAGGTGTCAATGCTCTGACACTTTCCGAGCGTTCGCCATCTTTTGCCTAAACTGCAGCACGTTAAACCATATGCTATTAGTGAGGTTACTAATCAAAGGTTTTACCTTACGCTTTCTCAAACTCGCGATGTATAAACTGTATTTATAGGCGAGGGCGGGATTGCCGGCGTGAGTTTGTGGATTGTATTCAGTTCTGCGCACGTTAAAGTGATGACCCCAATAAGAGCTTAAAGCGCTTCGTATTCCAGTCGCTGTAGACATCTGAAGACGAAATTGAGCACAGTGATGAACTGATCAAAGGGAAAGTGAAATTGCAAACCCCAAGCCCCCGGCCGCGAAATATTCTCCCGTTTGGTGACTCGAGAAATTCATTGGATTTTTCACATTTGACGAACGTATATCGCAATGCACCGTCCAATAAATGTGGGCCAGGTTGATCAATCTTCCATTCCTGTCCTACAAAGTCGGTATTAAAAGCAACACATTCGGCTATAATACTTCAACGAAGATGTTAAAATGATGACAAGAGGATACATGCAATCAAAACAATACTTTTTATAATGCGCATTTGTGCTATCTGCGGTTGCGAATTTTAACTTCTCCATAATTTTCCCTAAAGATTCTACATCGTAATTGTTCTGAACAGCGCGAACAGAAGCCTCTTGAGCTGCTTCATTAACAACCTCATCAAGTACACTAACCGAAAGCTCTGTGGTCGTGGCGAAGTCGACGGCACGGCCATGCTCTTCGTCTGCTTCAAGTTCGGTCTGGATTAATAGAAATTCAAATTTAACGTTGAATGTTAACAACCATTTGAATGTATTAAATAAATCATTAAATGAATTAAACAATTAAACGTGTTTTATCTGCGCTCTGCATTTTTCTCCAACCTATTTACTATCGCAGTTTCTCCCAACCTCTTTCCATTTTCAGACCAGGTTTCAAAAAACAATTTATCGCAGTAATTCCCATTCTGATCATGATACTGTGGCTTTGATTTTTCGGCCAACAAGAGCTCCAGCCGACGAATTTTGTTGGAAACAGAGATAGATGAGTGGTACTGGGTGAAGCTTCGATGAGATGAAGGCGGATATTTGTCGTCAAATCGAGCCCAATCTTTCTCAAGACGAACGAATTCTTCGTAAACTATTCTCCGTTTAGATATTGTCCTCTTGTAAACATCCCATAGAGTTTTAATTCCCGTTTTATTTCGGGCAGCCACAATGTTGCGCTTTGTTTCCTTGTCGAACGCCCTGACTGCATCTATCACTGTCTGAATCGATCCATTTTCGAATTGCGCCACAGCTTCTCTCGCATTTTGGACTCTCGGTAGTTTGGGCAACTTCGCAATATCCATTATTGTAAATCCCAATCCCTGTGCGCTCTTTAAAATATCATTTAGATCGCCATCTGCTTCGGTCTGAGTTACATTCGGCTCGAGTGTAGTATGAGTGACAGAAGTACTAGGTTGAGTGATAAGGGGTTCTGTGGCGGGGGCTCCAAGAACGGGTGGTGCGGGGGTTGACTGTTCACAGTATGGTACGGGGTTCGACAAGTTTGGGACTGTAGGGTTTGAAGAGTGAGGCGAGGTTGTCTGCATCTGCGCCAAGGTCAGAGCTGTCGACAATGATTGAAAATTATTATCGAGAGGCTGCTGCAAAACTTGAGCGTATATTTGTTGCAAAAGAGTCGACGTCTGCTGAAGGAGCGAATATAGTGAGGATTCAGTCTGAGAATGCTTTCGATTGCTTAGCGTTGGTGCGTTTTTGAGGAATTGGCGTGCGAACGTCTCGGATTCTCCGTGCTCGCAATATTGTGAAGCCTGTAGAAGAAGCAGGAAACGTTAGAGTTTCATAACTTTGAATGGAGTGAGTTAACAACACATACAAGATTTACTAAAAATATTAAATCTGAAGGAGTTCCGATCCGTCGAGTATCTTTAAGTCTGTTCGGTTCCAACATTTCTGCACCTTCGTTGGGATCAAAATGGCCGCCGTAAATTTCATCAAAGGCTCTGGATTTTTCGCTTAAGGTAGCCTTGACTTTTCTAGCTGCCTCTTCTTCTGTACATGGGATCCCTTTGAAGTCGCATAACGCTTTTACATAATGTTGTCGCTTTCTGCCTTCGGGTCGAATCAATACCGCAGAGCTCGCAGCATTGATATCTTTTATGACCTTTTGGAGCCAACTTGCGGTCTGGGATTGTAGAAATAACAAAGTGACAGTGTTTGGTAAAAGTTTATCGATACTTACAACATCCATATTACTCGGAACAACCTCCTCGGAGGGTGCACTATTTTGAGTGCTGTCATCGGGTCTAGTAATGTTTTAGTGATTACCCTAACTCGATGGCATCTTGCGTAAGACATACCTTGGGGAGGAATTCGTGTTGTCAGTTTCTTGTGAAAGCATATTGAAATCAAGGCAATTGCAGATGGGGGAGAGCGTCTGGAAATGGGGATCACATCCGGTATTTAACAAAATTTCTCACGGCAAACTGTGCCACGCGGTTATTGGTAAAAAACGTCTCTTGCGTAAAATTATTTCTAAGGGCTACCTTGCAAGAGACGTTTTGTGTAAAAAACAAAAGAATTTGCACACAAAAAAAAGTCGCTTAATAATTAGAAACGTGGCCTTTAATTATTGCAAAAGACGTTTTTTTGCAAGCGCCGACTAGTGCCTATTGTTGACGCTGGCTGGATGGCGGCTCCCCCTTCTCCGCATGGTTCGGCTTATTCAAAGGTGCGAGGGCTGGATTGTTCCATCTGTCATGTCACGCATCATGCACACAATACATAATTTTAAGACGTCTCTTTGTATTAAATGAACCCTGATTACCTTTCCACAGTTGTCATGTTGGCAACAAAATTGACGTTTCGATGCGTCATCTCCAGGATATTGTTCCTGCCTGAATGGGTTTCAATTTTAATCTCCTGAGAGGATGTATCCTCCTGAGGGGTGAATGAGCTTTTGCCTCCAAGCACAGCCAGTCGCCAGATGAAAACTCCGGGTTATTGCTTGTGCCAATTATTCAAGATTTGACCTACCATATCTCAAATGTGCCGAGACCGGCTAATTGATTTCAACAATATTAACAGTGGGCGTGCTAATATAAATAACGGAGGGGGTTGGATCGGCACCAGGATGCGACGAACTTGAATCTGTGCTACATGACGACATCTTTTACCGCCGCCACAAAGGGGGCAATGAGGTTCTCTGCTATTCTGATTTTCCTTTAGGTTCTTATCGACGCATTGTGTATTGTAATGTACGACAACAGAAATAATAACGGCCGTTTAATCTCGATGAATGCTGTATTGTTCTTGCCAGCGTGGGTTGAGGATGTTGTGAAACTCTGCCATGTAATGATCCGATCGACGAAAAATCTTCATTGAGATAATAGTGCTCTGCCCCTGACTACATGGTACATGCTTTTCGATCTTGAGAAGTGGGCCTCGCCTTTTCATCTTTCTCAACTCCGAAAAGAAAAAATACCATAAACTTAGTTAATAGTTATCGTTTGCCCCGTGCTCCGCTTCTTGTGGTCTCCTGTTCCTGATGCTTTGCAAAGAATGACAGCTTTCTCCTCCACGGCAACCTTGATGCCGAATCATGATTCCTTACCATCCCAATTGACGCCTCATTCGACCACTCTACAGTTTGATGATTTCTCGACTGTCCATCTAGAGAATTTGACCACTTCTCCTTCAAATGAATCACAACGGTCGTGCTTCCCTCATAGAGAACAGCCGAGGCGGGGCCGAAATATCTTATCCTCAGTAAAACCATTTTTCAAATCCCATTCAATATATTCTTTGGCTATCACGGGGGTCGTGTTACTCGTCGGTATTGGTATGCTGAAATTACATTGTATCTATGAGCAGACAGTAGTTTCTTATTATGAAATTTGTGTAGGTTGTGCAATCGGGCTATTTTTGTGGTTCCGACATGTCGAGGATGAAAGATTTAATAGGGATCTTCAAACACATTGCGAAGGTAACAATTTTTATGATACAACTGATTTTATATGGAATTAAATTTCTTTGTTTTTGTCACAGAGCGCGCACTTAAATTATCCCGGGATTTCTCAAGGAACCTTCAAACGGTTCTGGGTATGTTTCAGCGTTGTTATTTGATGTGGTATTTGGCTTTCCATGCTCACATAATTTCGAAGATTTCGCTGCATTGTTCAGCACATTTTATCCTAATGTCAACCAGCAACAGTTCGATATATTTGCAAATTATTCCTCCTTAAATCAAAGCGAAATACGGTATGAAGATTTCTCACTTTCCTTCCTTCTTAGCCATTTTTAATTTTTTTGCTGTAGAAATTTTCTGTTTCGTCCTCGGGTAGATGACAGCAGAAGAGCCCAGTGGGAGCGTGACCAGAATGCAACAATAATCGTCAGGCCAGAAACAGAAACTGATCCTATTCCCGCTCCAGCTGCAGAATTTTATTTTCCGACGACGATGAAAATTCAGTCCTTACCACCATTTCCGAGAATTGGCTACGATGGGTTGTACGGTTCTGGGCGGAAAGACGCTATTTATAAAGTTGAACGAACAAAAGCGCCGGTATTATCCGGTGTTAGTACAATTGCGCCAGGATTACCAGGTACTGTCACTAATCATTGTTAAATATTAGCGCCGTAACATAACAGGCCTTTTCCTTCAGGAATACTGCTCTTCGTACCTCTATATATCGAGAATAAATACATGGATCCGGCCGTCAATTTCAGCTTAACTGGCGTTGTCTCAGCTGTATATGATGTAAATGGAATTTTCAACACCTCTTTCTCTTCTTCGCCCAATCACTACAATATGAAAACATTGGTATACGATAAGTCGGCTCGGTCTATGCTCTATGAATCGAATCCTTCAATGGCCAGTGATGTTGCGGATGCAGCTATTACATCAACCGCGGCCGTGATTGATAAAGAGTTTGAGTTTGTCTGTTCACCGTACTCGGACGCGTATAGCTCAAGATATACGGCGTTACCTATAATTGTCTTTGTCTTGTCACTCGTGATTGTGCTATTCCTGGTTGCGATTGTCCATTCAATGATGACAAAGTATGAAATTATGAAGTCAAGGGAGTTGTCAAAGCGAAAAGAATTGGAAGTGTCTAAGAAAATGTTGAACACCCTTTCGCAATATTCAAAATGGATCGTGAAGGTATTTCAATTGCTTTTCGGTTAGTTTTAGGATGATCGCTAATTATAATAAAAGTTTTGTCCAGACCCGCTTTTATTTATCGGGGATGGTGTCATCAAAGGTATGTTTATATGTTTCAATAACTTACCTCTGTCATGTCCTGAATCGTTTTCCCCAGGCGCAAATACACATTTCTTGACGAAGACTGGCTTTGCTGTGGACGATCTCGTGCATGACACACAACCCATTCAAGTATCTGCCGTCCTACCTTCTTTCGATAACTCATCCATGCTTGAAGCCCGTCAAGAAGTTGAGGTTCTGGTTAAGAGAAGCGACGGTTCAACCTTTCCTGCAGCTGTTTCAATATCAGAACCTTTTCAATCATCAGTGTCCGGAGGCGAAACCCGCCATGTCATGTTACTAAGAGATTTGACGGAAACCAAGAAGGTTATGAAAGACCTTTCAGAAGCTAAGGCGGAAGCACAGTTGGCAAATCGAATCAAGACTGAGATATTGTACTTTCTGTGTCATGAGATTCGAAATCCTGTCCACGCTATTGTAGCTTTGGCTGGCACCATCAATAGCGACAAACGTATGTGTTTATTTTGCTGCTTTTATAAGCTTGAGATGGAGTGTTAATTTTTCCGTGATATACTCAGCCATTATCAACGACGCAGCCGGCGATATTTCTGTAGCTGCTAGTTTCCTTGGTTCGCTTGTCGACGATATTTTGGCCCTATTGAACGTTAAAGCCGGTTTATTCCCCATGCAGACGATGCCTGTTGATTTAGAAACTTTACTTACAACAATTGAGAAACAAACTAGACCTCTTGCTTCAGAGCGAAGAGTGCGCCTTATGTTGGATGGTCTTGAAAAGCTTCGTGGTTGCAAAGTAGTTACAGACGCTTATAGATTAGAACGGACGATATCGAAACTTCTCCAACATTCTCTCAACTCAACACCTTCCAATGGTTTGGTCTCTCTTGCCGTACAAGTCATGCAAAGTCGTTTGCTATCGAACACATCCACCCTGTCTGCGGACAAAATCCAAATCCGATTCATTGTAACTGACACTTCTGCTGGTTACGAATCATCGGAAATACCTCATCTCTTTGACCCTTTTAATCAAAGGGTATCAATAAGCTGTGGGAAACATTTTGGAGGAGCTGGATTATGTATCGCTCTGGCTAAACATTTCCTTGGCACGTTGGGCAGCGAGTTACATTTCGAATCAATCAAGGGAAGTGGAAACAAAATATCGTTTCAGATTACTTTCCCGTTAGTATCACCGCAAAATTGTACCGGACATTGCACTTCATGTGAGAGCAGAATGTCCGTTCCAAGACCGAGCGCATTTCGGAATCGAAGCAATACCCCTTCTTATCCTATCGATTCTGGAATTTCAACATCACATCAATTGACATCATCAGATCAGCTCAAGGCAGATGAAAATATACCAGATAAAAAGTATCGAGTTTTGCTCGTGGAAGACAATGTCATCGTATCCAAGGTGACAAAGAAGATGCTATTGAAATTCGGTTACGAAGTTGAAATAGCAGAACATGGCCAAGAAGCTATTGATAAAATCGTTCAAAAAGATTTTAGTGTAATATTGATGGTTTGTTACAGATAACTTTCTCCAACTATTCACCTTGCTCCAACTGATTAAAACTGGTAAATTCAGGATCTGGTCATGCCTGTCCTTGATGGTCATGAAGCCACCCTACGATTACGTGCACAAGGGTGCAATATACCAATAATCGCACTTACGGCGAATGCACTGGACACGGAATTCGAGCGTTGCCAAAAAGAAGGGTTCGATGATTTTATTACGAAACCCGTAGCGGGAGAAAGTTTAAATACGGTGATTAAAAGTTGGCTAGGGCATCGGAGTTCTCATTGCAAAGGGGAAGGCTGAAGCAACAGCACTTGTGCCCTGTTCAGAAGGGACGAAATGGTAACATAAATGTATAATGTATTATAATTTGTAACTGTGTAATCTATATTGTAGTGCGTGTAATTGTGACTTAGGACTAATTATACCTAGACTTGCTCTTATGTATTCAAATTATATTCAACCCCGACGTAATATGCTCAGACTGAGTGCCAGAAAACAACATTTGTGATTGCGCAAGGTGCCAATGACCCCTCCGTCTCTGTATATTGTAGGCTGCACGACACTGACAGCAGCATCTCGATTTAGTGCCAGATCCGAGCACTTCAAGCACCCGACTAGCAGCTGAGTATCATTAAATATAAACTTATATACATAATATTGTACAAATGTAACAAGAAAATACATTCACAAGATCCGATGTCTTCTTTGGATATTCCAACTCTGCAAAAATTTATAAAACTTCAAAACTATCGTCCCGTTTTCTCGATTTCCCCGGTTTTCTCTTTTCTGTCATTTCAACCCGCGAATACTGGCTTCTCAAACTATCACCTTCCATCTCCATCATATCCATAAATACGCCGCCATCTTTCCTATCGCCGTCTCCATCTTCGACGTCCAGGTCATCATCGTCCCATTCAGTTGCGTGTTCTACAACAGAGAAAAGTGGATAGCTTTGATTTAATTCATGCTGCACTTTATACAGAAAATTCTCTAGTTCCGTTTTCGATTTAATTAGAAATCCTAAAAGCATCGAAGGATCAATAGAAGATAGCGGAGTTGATCTTATCTGTGTCGTATGATATTTCTGTAGATAAGCGGCAAACCGTAGAGTTGGTGAGCAAACCAACTTGGAAATATTAATAAAGAATACGGTTGTGGAACATACATGAACAGGGACACCAGAATTAAATGAATCGAAGTCTCGAGATATGTGTGGATCAAAATATAGTAGATTATCGTCTATTGAGACAGGGAGAAGAATCAGTCCGCAGTTCTTTGGCGAAATGTTGTAAACCAAAATCATTCACCTTCCCAACCGACAAACCAAAAACTTTTCTTCGGTCGCCCGCCCACTATACCCAAACAGCATTCCCACGTAAACAATGTCTTTAGGTTATCCCAAAAGTCTGCTGAAATATCCGAAAGGCCCAGTCGCACTGGGATGAAAATAACGAGCGGAGTCCAAAATGTCGCAGTTGGTACAACCCCGTTTGATGTTGGGTTCGAAGGAGTAATCGTGACTTCTGACAGGGCTAGCATTGTTGGAATAGAAAGCACAGCCACTGGAGGGACGTAAATTCGTAGAGGGCAAGATGGATGAAGTAAACTAAGTCGGCTGCGAAAAGAATGCCGAGGTCAATTTAGCACTTTCATATAAGCTTCACTTAAGAACCTACCGCAAAACATGGGCTATTGAAATCGTATGTTAGCTGATATACACGTATAGTAAGCCAATGAATTAGACATACCCAGAGTCCCCGGGGAAAACCATTGCCCAACCTTTACCCCTAATTTCTCACCCATTCGAGCTATGCGCTGTATTGAGTAATATGAATTGGAGCTATCATGAAACCAACTGAGAATCTACATAAATTTGAATCGAAGCAATGGTTAGCTAACAGCATGGACGCCGAGCAATCTGGAATGCACCCACCGTTCGATATGCCGCTTCTTGGTCCTTGTCATGCTTCCCATTCAACCGCCAATCTAATATCAATTTTTAGCGACGCAATTTCTGATAGTTTGCTTACAAATGACATAAATACCTCTCCCAAGCAGGACACATGTAAACGCAAAAGATAAAATGCATTGTCCGCTTCGATGCATGCAACCCCAACCCACATCAGAAGAAAATATACTTCTTTTAATACGTTCAAATCCTACAGTGTATGTGAACCAAAGTCTAGATTCCCAATCCTGCATAAGGGCTTCTACACGAAGAGAGATGTCTATTTTCGGCATTTGAGGTTTGATGGTATGAGTTTCATTGATTTTGGCGTGAATATTGGAGGTCTTTGATGGCTGCGTGCTCTCAAAAAAGCCGGGTGTCAGAGGCCAGGAATTGACCACTTCCACGTTGTCTCCGTTTTTGTCGTCTTTTTCGACGGTGTAAAGCATAGCACCTGCTCCAGTATCGGTGGATGGCATAGTCTCAATCAAAACAGTAGATTCCATTGCCGATTCCGACGGTGGTGTTGCGGACGGGAATTCAACAGGGCGATTATGCGGGCGTGACGGCGATTGAGAGACCAGCTCGAAACCATCCCCAGTTTTCGGCGAATTGGAAATGTATTGCTGGATGTTGCTCAAGGGTTAGTAGGAATTCAATTGTTGACTCAGGGTGTGTGGAAGGAAGTACCTCTGGAAGCGAACCCAATGACATTAACGAAGGTCCTACACTATTGCGGCGTTTGGAAATAACCTCATACTCATCTTGGGTTTGAGGACTGGTTCCAAAAGCTTCAGGGGCGGCAATTTTACTGGAGCTTTCCAACATAAACCTATCTTCCGGATGGCTGAGTGATGAAGATTCTGAAACGAAATCATCCCTTGAAGAATCGACGGCAACATCAGACGCATCCTTTTCGATATCATCAATGAATGAGTGAACCATCGAAGAGTCCGGGTCAAATGAACTGGGAGCAGTATTTTCTTGCACGGCATGATCAACGGGAGAACCTTCAAACGAATCAAGAGTAAGTTCAGTGGGTTGTGACTCTGGAATTGAAATTGGGAGCGTGGCCGAATGGTGCAATTTTCGCTTCACTCTTTCCAACTGCGTAGAAACGAATGTCGAGGATTTTGTGAGGGAAAGGGATTCAAATGAATTAGTAAAGGTGGGAATCGATTCCTTGATCATACTTGGAATGATAGAGGTTGGATTGGTCGATAATGATGACGGTAATTTGTGTTCAGCGATAACTTCCTTCGATGCTAGCAAGAATTGGTCAATGGGGAAATAGGAGGAGGCGGGCACAGTATGACTTGTTACATATTACATACTTTCAATACCAGTCCGAAGGTCATAGCAACGTCCCAACAGCCACACTTTCTTGCCTTCTAATGTGGTTACTATACAGTCATCATGATTTTTGGTGATATTGTATATCCAAATTCCAAATTTTTGTATTAAATCGGTGGTTGCGTTCTTAATTGAAGCGGTTCCCTGACTGTTGCTTGCCCTAGGCTTCGATAATCTTGGGTCATCAATAGTAGCCCAGTCCGAGTCTAAATTTCTGCCTGTAGTTATTGTCAGTTGTCATTATTTGCAATTCCTTACAGGTCAGAACGGCGGGATGTTCCACTGAGGGGAAAACCTACGTGAATTTGAGTTTTTACAATTTCTAGCTCCTTGCGCATGAGGAATAGCATTGTAATGGTGATGGTTTGGATACATTTATAAATCTGAGGCATATGTGGTGATTTATATCTGATATTCTCCGAGTTCTGAGGTCTGACGACATCGGCCCTTCGACCGGGCAGATAAACTCTGCTCGTTGAGCCACACGCTTTCTTGCAATTAAAAAAAACGATTCCTCTTCTCTCGTCACCCTTTTTTCCTCTGCCGAGTTAGCAAACATCTGAATTCAAAAATGTCTGTCGCTGTCACCAGAGTTAACGAATCTGCACACATCCCAGCCTCTGTTGAACAGATTTGGAGTCTTGTCAGGGATGCCACTTTTGGCTGGTGGTCCATCGTCGCTAAAGTTGAGGTTGAAGGAGGAATGAAACCTGCCGAAGGTATGTCTAATAAAAATTGATAGGATATCATCCCAAACTTATTTCTAAACACCTAACAATTTTTTTTTTCCTCGTCTGGGCCGTTTCTAGTCGGATCTGTCCGCAAGGTCACGTTCAAAGGTGTGTATTTATTTATGTCTATTTCTGGCTAAATCTCCGGAACAGCGCCTGATATGTTCTTCTTCTTGCTTTCCTCAGATGGAACTGTTCAACGTTACAAGCTTTTGGAACTTTCCGATCTCGAATATTATGTGACATACGATGTCATCGAAAGTAACCCTGGTAAGTTGGAGGGCCATCAGCAAATCTGTCGATCTTCAATGTGTGACCGTCTAACATTTTTTATTTTCGACGCAGCCGTTACATACTCATCCGCTATTCATACCCTTAAACTCAGACGTGTCACTAAGGACAACACCACCTTTGCTGAATGGAGCGCAGATTTCAGCGGAGACAGCAGCCAAGCAGTTATTTCCGATGCCAAGTACAAGAAAAGAGATGGTTTGGATGGTAAGTCCGTTCTTGAGCGGAATGTATGAATTCAGTCGGGCAATATTAACTAACTTCATTTTCTTAGATCTTTCCAAAGCTATCTAAAAATAATTGGAAGGCCTTTTGTACGATTATTGATTGCCCAATGTAACATCAGTGGAATCAAAATATGCAGTGCCATGTACCAATAATATGTGTCTTTGTTGTGATCCCGATGCTGTGTGCAGAGAACGTGAATCATGCAGAATATCAACATTTAGTTGGACTCTCTTGCGAAGTCTCCTTACACCAAAACAACTAATTGAATGTCACGCCGTAATGCATAGCATAGTTCCGCAGGCGTTTGCTTTGGCATTTGTCAGTGATCCTTGCTACGTGCTTTGGCTCCAGAGCCAACAGGGGAATGCCACGATTAAGTACGCCGCTACAGTGCTGATTTCGAATTCATTGCAATTTGTATGCTCCTCTCCACTATAAAGTTATAATTGATTTTCTGTTGGATATTACATTAAGCTACAATACCGCAATTTTTGTCACGTCATTTTTATGATGACTCCTTTTCGGTCTCGGCCTCCCGTTTAACTTCTTTTTCTTCCTTCTCTTCCTTTTCATCGGCTTCCTTCGTCTTCCGTTCTTCCTCGGCTTTTGATTCATTCGTTTCTTGGTTATCTGTTTCTTCTTCCGTTTTCACGGCTTGCTTGTTTTCAGCGCCTTTCTCCTCCTGGGCGCCTTCCTTCTCCTCAGCACTATCTTTGACAGCGACCGAATCCTCGATTTTACCGTGGCTATGGTCAAGAGGACGATCGGCAGTATTATTTTTTTCGGAGCATTCGATTTTAAATTTTGGGCTGGAATATTTTAATCTACTAGAAGCTTGGTAAACCAAAGTGTATTCACCAGCCTTTGTGTCCTCCGGGATTTGCCACGAAAATGTTCCGTTACCAGGTCGTGGACGTTTCGCTTTGGTGTCTTCGATGACGAATCGGAAGGTTTTGGTATTCATGATGGTAGAGACTTCTTCCGATTTATCGTTCGTCAAAATAAGTTTCGATTTTGATACACCCTAGAAATAAATATCATAAATTTGGTCAGACCAACTGAAAGTAAGTGGGGACTCTTGGTCTGATGATTTAATACACCGTCTAGAAACACAACTAAATTTCAAAGATAATGAATGAAAATTGATTACAAACCCAAACACTGCCAAGACCAACAGTTTTAATGGTCACATTATAAGTTTCTCCACATTTCCACTCATCACCCTCAACAGGAGAAGTCCAGTTGACTTGACCGTTCTTTTTTTTTCGGTGTGCACTAATACCATATCCTGTTCCAGCAGCGATTGAACCACCCACACCTAATCCAAGAGCAATTTTACCAGCCCAAGCAGCGGCGGATCCGATTGCTGGAAGAACAGGTTCAGGGGCCGGAGCTGGGGCGGCGATGGCGTTGGTAGAAATGAGAGTAGCTACGACGATACTGAGAAGAGTAGACTTCATAATGACTGCTACAATAGTGGAAAAGATCTATGGGATTGATGTCGGGCAGAAGAGGTAAAGATGGAGGGTTGGGGTTTTTATGACAAAATGTGTCAGAATGCAACAGATTTAGAAGAAGCCCGAGAATCCCTTATTTCAGCATTGCTTCTCAACCTTGACATGGCTTGTTTATTACGTAGTATAATGCTCTGGTTTCATTATCCCTCAGACGATGGGGAATGATATGGCAAGGAGTACTGATGCATGTTTCAGACCGCGCGTAAATTCCTCACGCGCACGCAACTGAATTCATGACTTGAGAGTATTTTGTAGTTTCGAGAAATTCGTCATCTTTCATTGATATATTCTATACAGAGTAATTGTTGTAATTAAATGAATACACATCATATACCTATAACATTAGTCAACCTTGCAATAACAAAATGCTGTCCTCTAAATAATCGCAATACTAACTCACAACACCCACAAGTTTACATCTATCCTTCCATAACTCCTCCATCAGCCATTCCAATTCCACATAACCATTGCTTTGTGTTGCCGCCCAATCATACAACTCCTTGACTTCACGTTCACTATACCCGCACTGTAAACACCAACCAATCATAGCAATTTTTAGTCTCTCGCGCTCAATCAAGTCCCACACATCCGCTACTTTCTTCTTCGTTTTCACACGTTCCATCGTCACTTCTTTTTTGACTTTAACTTCAAATTCCCCTGATATAGGTCTATGATCGGATATCTTGGACTCGTGCCTCAAATAGGAGACGCCACGAATATTTCCCCCTCGATACAATATCCTATCGCACCAAGCTGGTATTCTCTTCTTCTCGGAAGTATCAAACAAATCTGTACCAGGATCATACTTATATGTCGGACAGAAATTCAATGGTTGCTCATTGAACAAACGCAGCGTGAATGTTCGATTTGTTTCTTTCTCCAACAGTAGCTGATCAGCTCTTTGCAACTCGGCCCAGTTATTCCGTGAAATTAATCGTTCGACTTGATCTCTCGGTAAGGCAATGCGATAATTCAAATCGCCGAAAAAGAATACTGATTCGTGGTTCAAGATTGTGTGACCGTCCGAACCATGATTGAAGATAGTTTCGTAATGAGGTTTTGCCTCAAACGAGGCAGATTCAAATATCGCAATCGCATGTTTGTTGCGATCCAAAGTCTGCGATTGCCCAGCTGCAAGATGAGCGACGATGAAGCAAAGCGATGAATCATCAAAGATCAAACGAGTCACGATAGCACCCTAATTATTTTCAAACTCATTAGTATAGGAATGAAGGTTGGTGGTGCTAGAGAGAAGTATTTACGGACCTTGTTGCCATGTAAACCACCAAATCCGGTCTTAACTTCTTGAATTTCTGTATCCCGAACTCGAGGAGCACAATCATCACGGACGAATACCAGTAAAAATAATCCAACAAGATAGCGTTGTACAACTAATTTATAGTAATGTTTCTTGCTTGAGTATTGTTCAGCGATAGCCCGAGACACTGCATCTTGCCATAACTTGTACTGTTTTACGTCAATTGTTGCCGTAGGATTTTCCTTATGTTTCTGCTTTTTGAAAATCGCCTCTGTTTTGGAATTGCTCATTAGTTTTTCATTCCTTTGTGTGCAAAATGAATGGCGGCTTAGAGAAAACGTACTCGCTTGGGTCTTTTTACTTTCCAAATTGACGGTCTCCTGAAAGCCCACTACAATCATATGCGGTACTTTACCGCCACTCATATTTACCCAAGAATTCAGAAATTTGGTTCCGCCTATATTTTCTTTTGAGTTACTTCTCGACATCCTGCCTTCATCGTAGCTCAGCAATTTCGAATCGTCTTCTTCTCTGGCAGGCAGCAATTCCAATTCTTGTGGTTTCGATGCATCAAGATTCCATGAACACACCAATACATCAATCGGTGAAAATGTACAGAACTGATCTGAGAGATTTTTAAGAGTGGTGCCTAATTGAAATAAGTCCTAATATTAACCAACGGAACTTATATCAATTAATGAACAGGTCATAAAGAATTACCTATCCAATCTTTCATAAAACCTTCGTCCCATAAACTGACCACACCTCCGCCCTCTCCGATTCCCAATGATGCGACTCTCCATCGTCCACCTAACACCGATCCGACATTATTATTGGACTCATTCTCGGTTCCTCCAAACTCATCTTTACTCCGCAGTACCGAGAACGGTACAAATCCACCAACTCTACCTTTTTCAAACCCATGAGATTTCCAATCTTTTACCACAGTCCACGGGTTTGCCGTTATATCGAAAACAAAAATTTTGCCTGTACCTAACCCTACCCAGAGATAATCCGAAGCGTTTAACGAGGCCGTAGATAACGTAAGAGGCGGCGGAGGATAGGGTAAAGAGGGATGGTACAGTGCAGTAATTTTGTAATTCGATGCCGCGATAACTTGAAGTTTAGACAACGAAGCTGCATCCCAAATAATGATTTTTCCATCGTCGTGACCGGTGAAGACAACGCCTTTACCGTTATTTGCCGTGGGTTTATATTCTTTGCCGTGATTCCAAGTAATAGAGGTCACACCCCCAGCCGCAGACCCAACGTCTATAGACCCAGCGACAAATGATAAACTCTCGTCGATTGGGTTGAAGATATCAATCTGTTTCGGTCGCGTCGTATGAACAACCCAGAGAAAACCGTTTACAATACATGTAAGAAGAGTGTCGTCGTCACTGGAAGGGTGGGAAGCAGAGGTTGTGGATGGGGTCGGTGCATAATTAGCAGAAACTCGATATAACTTGGGTTTTAAATCTAATGAAACGAAGGGGAGGGTATGAGTGAATGGAGCACGAAGCGGTTGAGATGATGACGATAGGACTGATGCGGACGAGTTGGGTCGTGAGGAAGAAGGAGGTGAAAAAAGTAGATCATATAAAGGATTGGACCATATCTGTAAGACATCATTTTCGTCAATTGTCCATAATTGCATTCGATATCGTAATATCGCAACAATGGCGTGGCCGGTAGTTGAGACTTTTTTCCTTTCTAAGACAACGGGTAACCCCACGGTTGGAGTATCACGTTTCGAGCCATTGCTACCTTGTGTACAACTGTAGCTGGCTACCCGTATGCTTGGTGCATTTTTATATAATCCAAATACATCCACGCTCCAGATTTCTCCATTTGAAAACCCTATCCAAAGTACTTTGCCTTCTTCTTGATAGAAGTGACTTGGTCGAAAAGCAAGACAGGTAACCTTCAGGTCCGGGTGGTTGAGTTGGGATAGCATGCTTCCGTTCACAGCGTACCATATTTTTGTACAATCACGATGGCCTGTGACAATAATATTGTTAAAAGCTGTGAAAGCTCTAATAGAGGGTCCTTTCGTTAGAATGACGTCCGCCGTGCCCAAAACAGGTGGGGTCTGATTTGAATTGAGGAAATCAGGAATAGAATTCACAGAGGAAGTACTTTGAGGCGTCCTAGGTAATCCGATACCACTGAAATCGCCAGTACGGCGGTTAACGGAAGAAGAGTTGGTAGTGATGAAAGCTTCACTCCTTGGTCGGGTTAATGTAGGCAACGATGGCCGTGAAGGTAAGGGTGGAGGAAATTCGGAAGATTGCGTGGGAGATAAGGAGTGCTGAGTTTGCGTAAGGGAAGCTATATCGGGTCTAGATGTTGCGGTTGAGGCCGCCCGCGGTTTTCGGGGAGGAAGCGCAGGTTTCTCGGCTAACGGAGGGGGTACTTGCTGATGCAAGTTCATCTTCTGCATTGAGCCGACCAAAGATGCAGAGGATGTGACCTGATTCATGAATACACCTGACCCAGATCCGGGAAAACTTTCACGGACTGGGGATGAAGCGTTCTCGTCTCCAAAAGGATTCTCCTCTTTTGAAATGAACGGGTTGGTATCCACTGTTTCCCGACGTTTTGGTGGCACCGTCGCAAAGGCATTCAAAGACGCCGTTGATGACGTAGAAATCGGAGAGGAGGTGACACTGCTGCTTCCGCTAGAAAAATTTTCGAACATTGCTAGTCTTTGATTCACGAGATTTGGTTTAGGAGACGACGTGACTGGTGTAGGAGACATGAGATTTCCAGCATGAGAAACGGAGCGATTATGAGTAGCGAGTGAGGAGTTGAAGTGTCGCGTAGATGGATTGGACGGTGATAGGAGCGAAGGTTGGATATTGACATCTGAATTTGAGCCACGGAACGATCCTGGTGAAGTGTTGGCACTTGGCGGACTCTGGCTGTTGGGAACACTTTGATGATTATGGAAGATAGGAGCTGATGAGCTCCTATTATGTGTATTGAAACTGTTTGGGGGAATCAGTGCCGATTGTGGGGAAGAGTGAGATTCGAAGGATACCCAATTTGACGGTGTTTGAGTGGCCGATGTAGGCGAAGGACTTCCAATTGTGGAATTGCTACTGTCAAACGAAACCCAACCTGGAGGCGGGCTCTTTCGCTGATTCGATTCGGCAGTATTCACCGCAAATGCATCGTGCGGAGATTCGAACGGATTCTCTGTTTGAGTTGTGGATAGAATGGGTTGACTGGTGCTTAGGTGGTTTAGATTTCTCCGGAACGGATTCGTAGACGATGGCGAGGTCCTTGAGGGAGGAATGTCCCGAAAAGGATCTGAAGACATTGTTGTTCACGATTGCACTGCTCCACTAAATAAATATCGACGAACGGAAGTGTCGGTACATAATTTGAATGGATTCGATATCGAATGGACGTGTTGCTGCAGAGAAGTCCAGGAGAAATTCAGACGGTTGACATTAAATAAGCGAATGGATGGGTGAAATTGTCAACTGATACAAGATAGAGGACGGTTAGCACAACATATCGTCGATGCGGGAGAGATGTAAGTTCCACTTTGGTCGAGCAGGAACGGCAGCGGAATGTCGGTTGCCTCAAAACATGATGTCGAGCGTCACGTAAACACACTCTTTGGAAATTGGAATTTGTACAGTATACATGGTAGCAATACAAAATTATGATTTATTCATTGACCCTGAAGGTTGCAATTGCATATATAATATGTACCCACAAAAGCGACCGCTTAAAGCATCACAAATGGCTTCGCAATGGGTAATCGAGCAAGTATTGGCATTGCCAATTTCGGATCTCAATCGATTGTTGCAGCCGTATAGTTTTACTTCAACATCCCATCTCCATTGGCATAACTCTTGTATATTCATATATGTCTACGATATATCGACAGGGCTTTTGCCAAATGTCTGCTTTGGACAGTAGAATATCAGCATCTCTGGCGGAATCATGACATGTGACTTTCACGTGCGTTCCCTTTCCTTCCAAATCGGAACTGTATAGTGTAATTCTCAGAAACAACATCAAAGAGGCAAAGGACTCTTCAAATAACTAAATACACAGACATTGTCATGGATTTTCAGGTAATATTTTGCCGTCTCCTGCTATTACTGTAGGCACTGTTGGAATCAGAACCACAAGACTAACGTTTTTGTTTATCTTGCCTCATTGCTCGGCGATCGCATCGCTAATGTTCTCTCTTCCAACCCACCCTGTTCGAATTTCCATAGAACCGAGCCGGATCGAAACCGGGGAGTGCGGGTGTTGCTGGATGGTCTGAATCTAACGTTGATAGGAGGGAACGATTAAGAAAGTTGGCCTTGGAAACGATTGATTTGGCCAAGGATCCGTATTTATTGAAGGTGATTTTTATTCTCGACCAGTGAACTCGCTTTCGTTATCATTATTTATCTGTGGTATACTCTTTAAATTAGAATCATCTCGGTTCATACGAATGCAAACTCTGTTTAACTCTTCACAATAACGAAGGTTCCTACCTCGCTCACACACAAGGCAAAAAGCATCAGACAAATTTGGCTCGTCGTGCAGCTCGAGAGGCCAAGGATACAAATGCACCGATTCCTCTTTCTAAATTAGTTTCGACAACATCGGCACCAAAAGCCAAAACAATAAAAATCGGCAGGCCCGGATACAAAGTCATAAAAATTCGAGATCCAGTCACAAAGCAACTTGGGCTACTATTTCAGCTACAGTATCCGGATATCGGAATTGACGTTAAGCCACGACATAGATTTATGAGTGCGTATGAGCAAAAAGTTGAGGCTCCAAATAAAGCCTACCAGTACCTTTTATTTGCCGCCGAACCATACGAAACTGTTGCTTTTAGAATTCAAAGTAGGGAGATTGATAAAACCGAAGGGCGATTTTTTACATATTGGGATCCGGACGCTAAACAGTTTAGTTTACAATTCTTTTATAGATCAGGTGGGTTCGGTCATGCTGGAGGAGTGGGAGGAGGAATGCCGATGGGTCCGCCTGGTGGTATGCCGGGACAAATGCCTCCGGGCATGATGCAGGGGCATCCAGGAATGCCCCGCCCGCCCATGTCTATGCAAATGGCACATCCATTAAACCCGTATTCTGGAATGGCCATGCCCGGTCCTCAATATATGAGGCAGTGATGGTAGGGACTATGCATGTATATGAAAGCGAAACGGGCGTTGTTGAAAAATAAATAAATTGAAATACTCGCAGAATGTCTGAGAAATATTTTCATTTGTCTGAAATTTATTGGATTCAGTAAACTCCGACCTGGCCAGCCCTTGCTTGAATTCTGAACAGACGACTACTTGTGACTGAGATTCTACTTAAATCTCCCTCTCACAAATTATAAACAGATTTCATATGGAGTCTACTGTCAAATCATCATCAACATTATCCTCAAACAGTCCCCCCGCAAGTTTTAATCAACATCAATTCCAAACTCCGAACAGTGAAGTTTGCGCAATATGCTGCTCTGTCCTTCAGTCCGAGTCTTTAACCGATGCAGAGGAACTAGCAAAACTGGAATGCGATCATATATTTCATTTTAGCTGTATACAAGCTTGGTCTGAGGTATGTATGATTCATCCAATATGAATGAGTTCTTTCATCATCGGTTTATTCCGATTTTGCCGATCGGTAATTTCATGTAGTAATTTCCGCTCTCGATACTTTTTGCATTCAATAGAATGAATTTGCTTCAGAAAACCAAAATTGAAATCAATATATTAATATCTCTATATTTTGGCCTAGGTTTCATCAACTTGTCCATTTGATCGTCGGCCATTCACTACGTTAAAAATTACAGAATCAATCGACGGCCCGACGATACGAATCGTGCCAATTGAATCAAAAGTTCAAAATGTTAGTTCTACTTATCAAAATGGGTTTCCTATTAATGGTGAAACAGAGGCAGACGGGCGAAATTTATATGACAGTGCTAATTGTGTAGTTTGTGGGAGATCAGACAGAGAAGAAGTGTTGCTGCTATGCGATGATTGTGATGATGGTGAGTAGACTATATTCATCCGACTTCAAGATACATATCTAAAGTCTATATTCTATCCGAATCTTTTACTTTTATTAACAACTGACCACTGTGCTAGCGTACCATATCGACTGTCTTACACCGCCCCTTTCCACTGTTCCTCACGATGATTGGTATTGCCCTACTTGCTCGGATATCTATTCTATTGCAGCATCGTCATTATCGTTTCCTGCTTCTTCGTCTTTTCTTTCGACTACATTTTCATCTCCTCGCTCAAAATCTCACAGAACATCATCAAGACCACAGAGACAGCAACCATCGAGCCTACAGCGATTACGGCAACAAATCCGACGAGAACGATATGCACGATCTATCAACCGAGTTCGCAATTCCGGTTGTGGCTTCGTGAGTGGATACGATTCAAGCCGTGGAGAAAATGCGCGAGGCGGAAACACTTGGGGTGGAGAAATTGAATATTTCGAAGACGATGAGGATGATCGAATTTTCGGTAATATGGGAAAGGTTTCGAGACGCGGTGAAAGATATTTCATCAGTAACGGAAGGGAAATAAAGAAAGCAGAATCTAGATCGAAAGATTTGGGAGCGAAGCGTCATAGTTCATCATCCTTTCCGAATTCCACGTCTGCTAATCGTAATGTCTCTCGAAATATCAACATCGCTGATCATTCAAGAAACCATGATGGTCTGATATCGCCGGATCGTATTTGGAGACAATTCGAAATTGCCAAAAGTGGATTAAATGCATACGGCGAGAGTAATTCAGATAGCAGCGGGAATACGAACAGTAAAGGGACTAGTAAAATAGACAAGGGGAAAAAAAGGATATCGGACGATGCCGACAGAGGATCGAGTACACGTGTGACTTCAAAGAAAACCAAAACAGGCAAAATCGATCTGCATCCCATTGATATCTCTAGTCCAGCAGAAAGTCATGGTCTTTCTAATCACAGATCCTCAGACGAAGTCGATGATGTATGGTCTGCTATTGATCAACTCCCCATTAGTGGCCCGTCTTCAAATCGTCATCTTCCATCAAGTTCTTCATCTTCGTCGTCTTCGAAGCCACAACATAATCACTCTTCACCACGATTGATACGACAAAATTCAGTGGAAAATGAATCAATTGTTACAGCCGAGGTTATCCGAAAAATCCCAAAGTTTAAAAAGTCCAAACAGAACTCTACCGAGGTATTGCCTTCCCAAAACCCACATTCTGATCCTTCGAAGTCGACATCCTTATTCGCCTCCGATAAACCGAGTGCAGCCTCACCAGAAGCTGCGGGATCTTCCTCTTCAGAGTTTCCCGATTCAACTCCAAACCAAAATCAACCGTTCAATGCATCCACCGAATCCTCAAATTTACAGTCAACAACATCCACAAACTCGGTTTCCCGCTCTCCCGCCACAACATCACCCCAAAAAATAAAAATACCATCCACCGTACTGCTGAACCTAACGCGAAGATACCTTGATCGTCTTTACCTTTCGCAGAGTAATTGTAAGTCCTCCGACGAAAAGCATCCCGTTTCCACAGCCAATCAGGGATCTTTCGACCGACCGATCGTTAAAGACGAATCGCCCAATCGAACCGATAATTTCAAAACGAACGGAATAATAACGAAACCGCAGTACAAATATCTATGTAAATTAATCTATCAAAAACTGAGGACAGAGTATGCTTGTAAATACGGTTGGGAAGCAACTGGAGAGGGTAATGAATTAGAAATATCTAGTGACAAGAGGAGCAGAGACAGTTCAAAAAGTGAAGACGGTAAAACGAGTAGGAAGTCCAGTAGTGTACAGGAGAAGATCGCTGAAATGGATAATGAAGAGTTTCAACGTGTTAAAAGAAAAGCTATGGCTGTAGTTGAGAAATTTGTAGTTCAGGAAACTAAATTGGATGGTAATGTCGTACGAGAGGGATTGAAGAAGAAAAAGTAAATTATATCGAAGTTGATGGGATACATGTAAGATAATGTAGCATGAGTTCTTGTATATTTGTCTCTTTGATTTGAAATTTTTTATTCCATATTTTGGGGTATCGTTTATACAGAGGTTGATACATTCGCGATGTAGGAATATGTTGTAATTTGATAATTTCATTCACAAGATTTACAGCTTGTTCCGACAAAAAATTCGTCTTAGCGCCGTCGAGAGAACGGTCAAATAATCCGTAGACAATTTCCGTCGGTAAGGAATTGGATTACTCTGTTCTCCAGAAATAATTTGGATCTAACTTTGTTTTTCTCTGTACATTACTCCACCAATCTTCAAACGCTTTAACAGGGATCCAACTTTGACTGGTAACGGGTTGTACGGCTTGCATTCCGACCATACCGAAACCACCAAAAGCAGGGGACGCCGCAGGGCTAGTACCGCCACCTACGACGTGGGCACCAGGTGGTAACGATTTCGTAGCAAAAGACATGACGTAGTTGTATAGATTTTGTAGGATTTTGGGAATAAGTTCGCTGGTTTGAGTATGGTTGGAAGGAACGAGTGCGAGATTTGAAGCCGAGAGGGAAGAGTGGCGGGAGGAAGGGAGGGCTGTAATTTGTTGTTGCACTACATCTAAGTTTATACAATTCAATATCAAGTGCGAAAATGTAATTGACAATAATTAGAATAGAGGAGCCAGGCTAGATCAAAAGCGAAGTCATGACGAAGTTACAAGATCCTCTGCCGTGCACTACTCACCGATCGGTTCAATACTGATCCCCAAAGTCGCCGTACTACCAACAGTATTATCATCGTCCATAGACATATCCTCAGTACTTGAGTGTTTAATTCCCGACAACCTGAATATCGCTGACGGTTTATCGTTCGACAGTTGGCCGAGTAACTGCCACGGGGAATTGGGAAGTAGTATATGAACAGTTGCGGCGAATCCTTCAGGGAATGGATCGCCTACTAAGAAAATTACGAGGTGATTGATTTTCTCCACGGAGGGGATCTCAAGAGCGAACCTAGAAAGCACGAAGAACCATATCAGTGTCAGCAATAAGTATACAGGCGTTCTCCAAATAATGTCGGGCAAAAATGAATCAAAGTCGAAATATTTACTTGTTGACATCAACTGGTTGAAAATTCGTTTGGACCTTTGAATTGATATTCAAAATGCAAAGAACGCAGGATTAAAGTTAATTCAATTACCCAGGAGCGGTAGGTAGATTTCCTAGGCAACACTCGCAAACGTACCGGCCGGCCAGAAACAACAAGACCAAATTGAATAGCCATATTTTAATGAATTGAATACTGCAAGTGGCAGGTGTATCAGCTATCGATTGTGGTTATGAAATGAGTTGAAAATGCATGAGATGGGGCAGTACGGTTTATACAAGGACATGGACACGTGACTGAAAATCGTATTCGAGAAACCGCTAGAAGGTAAAGGTCAAACAATGATTTCAACTGATAGTATCAGACTATTAATTATTTCGGATCGAAATAAGGCAATGCATTTATATTTTGGTGGTTATTTGAAATAAGCATATTGGAGTAATGAAAGAGGTATCCAGTGTTCAAATCATTTCAGCAGGTGACATTTCTCGGAAGTGAATGCTAAGAGTACGTTAATCGAAAGATTAGATTTCTAATATCGATAAGTCGATTTTATAATAGTATCTAATTATATAATATTATGACAATCATAATTGGGATTTTTAGTCTTTCAGTCTGTCGAATTATCTCCAGCCTCACTCGGAAGTCGTGAATAAAATGATGGTTTTTGTTGTCCCCTGATGAACAAGGGGTAAACAAAGCAGTATGAATTCGAATCACGAAATGGCAATAAATAGAAACGGGCAGAAAATTATTAATCCACGACTGTAACCTCATACGCACACTGGATTGTGTAAATTCTTGTGGTGAGCGGCATAATATTGACCTGATTGATCACATTATCAGAGGCGATTCGGGTGATTACAAAAGAAATTGAATTTACCCAGCATCTAAGAACTCTCGGAATCAAAGTGCCTTACTTCTAATTATAATAACTCCATTATATGCTAACGATTTGCGAATTCAGGCATGTCCTCTATTGCTAACATTCGATCAGTCATGTCTTTGGGTTTGACTACACCGCGGTCACTGCGAAATCGTCGAACTGGTATCGATCTGTCCAGCCATAGTCTCTCAGCTAAGCAGAAGAATTTGGAACAAAGTTTAAGCGTGCACGAAGTAAATGTAGGTGAGTTAACCATGTCTGGCAATGTGACGAATATTATGATGAAAGGTAATTTATGCGACTGACTTCGCCATGGACTATGTTCTGTTAATATAGGCGACATTAATGGAACAACAGCAAAAGAGAAATATACGGAGACCCCAATTAACAGGTTAGATTGATAACATTATTTTGCGATAATTCCTGAACTTATTCCATGTTTATTCAATGGTTAATATATCTGGGTGTGTAGATTTCGACGGATAGCTTGGTCCATCGCCAAAGCGTTTGCCATCTCGACTAAATTTTTACTTGGGGAATCCATGTCTGATAAATTAGAGCGATATATCAATACAAATCAAGATTCTACAGATCAATATAGATCCACTCTTATCTTCTTAGATTTTAAAGTTGAAAATTATATCGCTTCGCACGCGGCATCATCCGTCCCGCCGAATTTGCGTCGATTATTACGCGACGTTCCAATTCAAAATAGGACATCAGAAGACTTGGAGCGAATAAGAAATTATTTGAAAAGATTCATGTTTTTCGAGGAGAATAGTTCTGGAGTTCAAAGGGGTCTCTGCAAAGTCGCAGAATATTTAAAATTTGAACGTGGTCGGTTAGTTTTAAAGGAAGGTCATACGGCGTCTAGCTTTTATTTCGTATTGAGTGGCAGAGCTGACGTGTTTAAGACTGAATTTCAACCGACAAGTTGCAAAGTATATATGAGAGTTCTGTCACAATTAAGAGCCGGTGATACGTTCGGTAATCTTCAATTGATTTTTTCATGGACGTGATTCAACATACTTGGGAACTTACTATATTTCATTCCTGGATATCCATTTTGTGATGATCTTTCGTCATATTTAGGCGAACTTGCGATCATTAGGAGTAGCAATCGAACGGCATCAGTTATTGTGCAAGAATCGACAGAACTTTTAAAAGTTGACAAAGTAGACTTCGAACGAATCATAAAACTGGCAGCTGAAAACGAGAGAGAAAACAAATCCAATTTTTTAAAATCAATGCCTCTTTTTGATATTCTGGAGCCCCATGCATTTGAAACATTAATTGACGGCGCACTCATCCAAGAGTTTGGAAAAAATCAATTGGTGTATCAAGAGGGCGACACATCGGAACACATGTATTTTGTACTGAAAGGTCACGTTCGTGTGATCAAATGTTTATCCTTTGTTAGGACACGGAGCTCGAATGGCAAATTTTTAACAAGTAGTTATGATGGGCAGCGTTTACTTGGGCCTAATGAAACAGTCATTCGTCGGCTAATTGTAGCAGAGACGTTATCGGAAGGGTCATATTTCGGACAGGACGTAATCATGTCTTTGGCAAGCGGAGAGGAACTTCTTGAAGTGATGCAACGGATACCTAAACGAGAAACATCAATCGTAACGAGTGACCGTTGTGATTTGATCCAAATTCGGATTGCGGATCTCCTAAAATTGTTAAATGGAGGAGTGCTAGAACTGATAAAGATGGTGGACACTGACAAAAAGAATTGGAGGGATGGTCAAAACGAAATCATTGATAAGAGAAATTGGGAATCGTTCAAGCACAAAGTTGTAAAGAGTATTGTTGCCCGAAGAACGATGAGGAAAACATAAACTTTATTGATCCTCAATTAAAGTTGTGGATTATGTTCGGCGCGTCCAGCCATCAACTTTTTCAACATTCATTTATCAGTACAAATCACAGAGAATGTTTGAATATACATGAGTGTATGTCAGTGTGAGATATCTGTGGATCCGTGAAGACGTCTTCAAAAGGTACACCAGGACGAAGAGTATTGTATGGGCACATCAACCACCGCCGATTGCATCTTGCACCAAGGAACCAGTACATCTAGTGCTTCGCATCATGAGTCCATTTTCAATTCCACCACCCGATGACGGCCACTCATTCGCCATACGACCTCCCAAGGCATAACTCTGCTGACCGAGGTACGTTGGATGGCTCGAAGAAAGGCAAACCTTAAATGCCTTTAGATCCATCACAGCCGTGGAAAAAACAGTCTCTGCAAGCCATGGATGAGAGCAATATTTTTATGCTATCCCATAGAAATATAACTTTAGAGATAAAATGCAATGCATGTGACATATTCGGTATGATTGTGACATACACACATTCCTGTATCCCAACCCGCGATATTGCTGCTATCCCAAAATAAACATTCTCTTTTACCGCGTTGTGATGCGATAACTCACTTCACAACCATATCCGCCGGCATAGACAATCTTACAGGACATACTTTTGTATGTCGAGCCTCCCAACCATATTCCCTCTGTCATTCAACTTTGACCTGATGCTGGATGCGTTGCTAAGCTATTCTTGCCGTCGTCGGCCTCAACCGCCATTGCCTCAATTCATTCGGATTGTATATTTGCACACTAACTTGATATTGATAACAAACATACAAATCAAAGATGGAGGACGATATTCTCCTTCCCGATCTCTCCACCCTAATCGGCACTGACATCTTATCGTCGGACATCACATTCGAAATCACACCCTCCAACGAACTAACACCCCAGTTACAACCACTTTCCACAACTTCCAACAACCCAGTCAGTACTAAAAAAAGAAAATTCGAGTTCATTAAATCCGATGCGGATTCATTCTCAATTAGATTATGGAATAAGCACAACCAGCGTAATAGAACAAAGTATGCTGTATTTCCTTGGCAGTCTCTCCTGTCTTTTAAATGTTGTTATTGACTTGGACACAATTATGGCCCCACATTAATGGTTTTGTCCTCTTCGTCTTTTATTTATGTCACGGTGAAGCTTTTTATCATGGTCAAATCGAAATGTATTGGCCTGCTCGGTGCCGGAATTAACCACGGAATTCAACTCAAACCACAAATATCAAAGGAGGAGGAAACTGTCAAAATAGTACGTGCTCAGTTTTCATCATTAGTGGAAAGTCATCCGGGTATGCGCACAATCTATTGACTATTATTCAAACGCTATATTATCTTCAGTATACCACCACTACGCTTGATTTATCCACCTTTTCATTCATCACCCACCTACTCTCCGTTGTCCAACTTCAGCGCCCCTTCGATAAATCTCTCGCACCATGCGCCAATAACATCGCAATCATCAGGAACCCAAAAGAATCTTCCATACCAAAAATATGAACAGCATGAAATCCAGGTGGTCAAATTTAATCCTTCTGGGGATTGTCTATTAAGTATTGACGAGATAGGGAACGTCGCCATCTGGAATTTCGAGGTATGTGTTTTCCATTCTGATCTGCCACTTGAGGTCAAACGTGAATTATGTTGTAGTGAGATAAAAGAAACGCGATAGAATTACCATCGTTTTGACACAGCTTACTGATATCATATTTGTTGTTTTCTTGATTCATTGGATTGGTTTATAACAGAAAAGCATCAATATATGGAAACGAGTATTCGAAACCTCCATAACGCAGCCGGTGGTTTCAGCCGAATGGTTAGATTCAAGTAGAAAGGTAAATAACTGATTTCCTGCTGCCCTCAATGTTCAATATCGTGGATTGATTTATTTACGATTGATGTTATAGTACACTTATACTCCATCCTCCTCAAGCCAATTTACCCGACAGCGGAAGCAAAAACAATACTATCACCCTCCAAACTCGTTTTGCCTTCTCTCAACTGATGGGCAATTCTATTATTTCCATGAAAGCCAGCATTCCGTATTCCAGCAGATTTCATCCTCCCTCATCCGTATATATGACTATAGAAAAGACTGTAACGACAGTAAATCGAATGAAATTGATTCCGATATTCTAAGAATTTCGAATGGAGACATTAAAATGTTGAAGGACGGTAGGATATTAGTTGCAATACATTCGCCCGATTCGTTCTGGTTGGGAAGCGGAAGTGTGGGGCTATACGAGATAACAATGAAAAACGCAGAGACTGACGCTGGTTTGTTCATTCATTGTTTTGCTCTTTGTTAGCTGATCAGCTATGTCGTTCCAGGCGATAGCTTATCTTTAATTTGGGAGATAAATCTAAGCTAATGACTCTATGTGCAGGATCAATATCAATCCACCCAAGTTTTCTTCAAACCGTCTCCATTCCTTTTACGCCGTCGGCAAGTTCGTCTCATACTTCATGTATAACCAATCTGATACTTTTACCGGATGTCAACGTGTCAGGCAATTGTAAATTGATGGTCGTCCAGCCGGTGCAGCAGTCTTCCGGATTAACCTTTAGCACATCTGATTTAATGCTGGGAATCAACAATGAACCTGAGAATCAGAAGAATGACAAGGAAGGTCACGGGCAGCAAATAGAGAGCCACTTATACTTGTTTGAAATTGCTGAAGCCACAATGGCGGCCGAGTATGGATTCAGCGAGATTGCGAAAGGATTAAACAAGGGAGGGTACTTCAAGTCTTGGGTAATTGTGCCTTTTTCCCCTTTTTTTCTTCCCGGTTGACTGCTTTTACTGAAAAAACTATTTCAATACGTATAGACCGCAACTTTCGTGGCATCCCGAAAAGTCGACGGATTCGTTACATGTTTGAAATGTATCTCGCAGACACTGACAAATGATGAGTGGGTCGCGATCGGACAGGATAATGGAACTGTCGAAGTCATTTCTTGGTTAGCTACATTTTGAATTTTCTTTTCTCTTCATGATTCAGATTGTCGTTAGCCTAATTTGCTTTCCTATAATGTATTTAAAATGGATTCGACTATTAGCTCCAACTTCCAGTCATCTCTATACAGATCTCCAACTTCTAGTATTTCATCAAAAGCAAACTCTCAGGTTATCGACATTGCTCCCTCTCCGAATATCGCATCAGTTGCCATACTTCGAGCGTCTGGTACACTCGATTCTTTGGATTTATCCCCTCTATGGATAGACTTATTCGTTCCAGCTTCCCTCGATGCCGCTGAGACAAGTAATGCTGAGTCACGGAATGGCTTGGAACCGGAAAAAATTATTGAGAGTAAAGATGAAGTGGAAGAAAAAAGGAATGAAGTCATTAATGGTGTGGCGAGACAGTTAGCCTTGGGAATTCTGAACGAAATTGATGTCAACGATCTGGTGGTAATGCTGGTAATGTTGGAAAGAGTTGCGGGAGGGGAAGGTAGATGTCCACTTTTGCTTTGGGTTATTCGTGGTTAAATCTCGGATTGTATACTAAAGAATCTCCCGCTTATCGGCATATTCTCGTGCATTTCCAGATTTCTCGGGATCCGTTCTGAAAGGGCTGTTCAAACTTCTTGTTCCGATCATAATGCACGACCGAGAAATTACCCAGCAAGAGCAAACTACAAGTGTGAACGGTAGTACCAACGGCAATACAGTTTGGAAGGATAACTGGGTTTGGAATATGAACGTTTGTGAACAACCATTGCTACGAAAACTATTAGAACTGGCAGTTGCATGTTACAAGTGAGTACTCGCTCATTTCAGGTTTCATGTTGCGTTTACTAACTGCTAATCATGCAATGCAATGATCCCTCAGTCATCAGCCGTCAAAAAGGCTTCAATATCGCCATTGCTTTTCTATACTCCATTTATCAATCATCGAGCAGATATTTTTATCTAGCTTTGAGAATTTGGATGAGGTGATGACAGTTTTGGAGACTGGTTTAAAAGTCGGAATTGAGCAGGTTGGGATAAAAGTTGCCGCGGTCAAGAAAGGTATGGTACTTTTTTGTTTAGTGATGGCAAAATTTGTGCTAATGCTATATGTGCTGGGGCGGTGAAATATTACAGAGCACGTCATTTCCTTGGCTTCATTATCAACCTGGGTTCAGGATTTCTGTTCACAGTTGATAAGATATACTGTCTTTCATTATAGACTAAAAGTAAAAGAGTCAGGTAGGAAGACGAATACTGTGGAAGGAATGGTCAATGGGGCTGTGATTGGGACAGGTGGGTGTTGCCGTTTCTTTTGTGCTTGTATTTCATTTTGTTAAGCTAACAATTCCTTTAAACGTCGCTCAAAAGATGTGAAACTACCACATTCCGTATCCTCTACATCTCCTACATACTTGGTTCCCTTATTTCATCCTGCCTTTGTGAACACGATTCGACGACTTTTGGTATTGATTCGGCTGTATCGATGCTATCTCGATAGTTCACTCTCATCTTCATCCGCATCTCCTTCGTCGGGAGTGAATCAACCCGAAATGGTGACATTGCACACGCAATTAAAGAGTTTAAGTGGGCGAACGAAATTGAATGTTGATATCGTGTTTAAATGGTTGACTGAAGTCAGTAAATTGGTCGAACAAGTCAATTTGGTTTCTTTGACTTCTGGTTCGGACGTTAATTCGGATCGTTATTCAGAAGTGGGAGTTCAGGAAAAGAATGCACCGGAAGAGATATCAATACTCGTCGACAGTGTAATTCCTGCTTCTTTTTTACGAAATGACAATGTGATGGGCAAATTAAAAGAAATTCATGAACGATATGGAGGCATGTTGATCAACAGTTTAAACATATTGGTGAATGAAGGAGAGTGGTTGGAACTGGACAACGGAGAGGGAAGAATTACAATGTTACATGGAGCGATTAAAGACCAGGAGTGGATGACGGTTAGTGAAAGGGCAAGGAGGGAGTTTGATATAGTTAAGAAAATTAGGCTAGGGAGGGTAGAGAATGTCAGAATGTGTATGCGGTAAGTTGATTTATCTTGATCTCTGGAATTTTCTCGTTTGACGTTGACTGACGCTAATCTGGATGATCGATCGATTTGCATCCCACAAACAGATGTCACAAATTCTCGTCCGTAAGTACACCGCCGAAAGATCCAAAAGAATTCTTTACGAGTACGACCGCCATAATTTATGCACCTTGGTACCATCATTTTGATCGGAAGTGCGTTTGTGGTGGAAGCTGGTGGAGCGTGCCGAATTCACAGGAGAAAGGAGAAGCGAGACTGTAAGCGGTGCGGGTGAGCAGAATAGTACAGAAATAAAATATATCCAATGCAGACGTACATATTCTAATGAAATATATACAAATACTTTGATAAGACCTCGATCATCTCAGTTGCATCTCCTTTAATTCGTCATCTTTGTGATCAGAGGTTAAAAATAGAAGCAGAGGAAGCTCGCGTAGTTGGCCTGAGAGACACTTGGCAGAAGTCTAAATTTATCTCAGGACATCCGCTCTTATCAGAGAACACTTTGGAGGGCATTTTGTATCCACAGGAAGGTGAGTATCTTTGATGTCTGCGCATGCTGATATGCGAGACCTTCCTTTGAATTCTGTTTGTCTTTCGTCTTGCCGCAATCCTTTCGCCACTGTTCAAAACAAACGCATCCAGAATCGCTCTTCCCCTTATGCAATTTGGACTGATAGTTAAACTTTTGATTATTTTAATATAAAACAGAGCGGGCATTCAACATATCTTTCGCATAGAAATTTTTAAATACAGTAATCTTACTATGATACTGTCTTTGTCTTGATTCCATTATGTCTCTTCAACCCGCTCCGCTGCAATCCGAACCAATAGACTTACATCTCCCGAATATGCCGATAGAGTCACCATCAACAACACAACAGCCTTCCCAGCAAGAGCCTTCGTCCTCAGTTCATCCTCCCCGTCGTGGTTCCGCGCAGCCTAGAATCCAATACCTCGAATCAAGCGTCAACGGTGGCACCAGTAATCTTAGTGCAACTGTCAACAACGGAGCACCAGTTGTGAATCCTACGGCTCTTGTTCCTGTTCAACAACCGACCCGAGAATCAACAGAAACTACATTAGGCATGCCCAATCAACGAAGGCAAACAAAGTCACCACCGGGGTCTAGGAGACCTTCGTCGTTTTCAGCTGAGGCGACCAGTTTTCGCACTATCTGTGTGAATGATAGACCCAAGAATGAGCACTCCAAATTCCTGCATAACGGTATATCGACAGCAAAATATACCTATGTTACGTTTTTGCCAAAATTTTTCTTTGAGCAGTTTAGCAAATATGCCAATCTGTTTTTCTTGTTCACCGCCTGTATACAGCAGATTCCAGGTATGGATTTCAATTTGACTTCACTCATGAGAAGATATAAAGATAATTCAAACTAATTCTATGCATTTATTTCTAAATATACACATATCTGTATCGTCATTCTAAATATCAGACGTCTCACCCACCAATCAATTTGACACGATCATTCCGCTCTCTCTCGTATTAGCTTTCACAGGTCTGAAAGAAGGATTAGAGGATTCAAGAAGACATAAAAACGACGACGAGGTAAATAATCGGCCAGCATCCGTGTTGGTAGGTGATGAATTGCACACTATAAAATGGCGAGACGTAAAAGTCGGTGATATAGTCCGTGTGGAGAATGGAAAGTTTTTTCCAGCTGATTTGCTATTAATAAGTTCATCTGAACCGGAAGGGATCTGTTTTATCGAAACCTCGAGTTTAGACGGAGAAACCAATTTAAAAATTAAGCAAGCTAGACCAGAGACTGCCAAATTCGATACCCTGAAAGCTCTACATTCCCTCTCCGGAGTTCTGGAAACCGAGCAACCGAATAATTCATTATATACTTTCGAAGGAACTTTTAAGATGTCGCCAACAGAGTCCAATCCCTCTCCTGCTCCGATTCCGTTAGAACCAAAACAAATTCTTCTGCGTGGCGCTCAACTGCGGAATACCACTTGGGTCTACGGTATCGTTATATTTACCGGACATGAAAGTAAATTGATGAGAAATGCCACAGCCGCACCGATCAAAACTACTGACGTTGAGCGTACCACAAACAAGCAGATTCTAGTGTTGGTTTGCATTCTGTTTGTGCTGGCGTTAAGTTGTGCTATTGGAACGACAGTATTGGAAGTTCAAAGTGAAAAAACATTGTGGTATCTATCATTTCCCGGTGCCACGGCCACAATTGAGATCGGGGACCGAGTTTTGGCAACGGTGAAGAATTTGTTGACATTTTGGATTTTGTTCAATAATTTGATTCCTATCAGGTGGGTTTTCCTTTGAACTGAAATCCTTGCGTGTATATTTGTACCTAATCCAGGTGTCTTTCATTCTTTCTTTTCTGTGCTTAGTTTAATCGTCACAATGGAGATGGTGAAATATATAGTCGCCGGATTGATATCAGCCGATGAAGAAATGTTCTACGATGTTTCACAGACACCTGCAGTTGTTCGAACATCATCGCTTGTCGAAGAACTTGGTCAAGTCGGATTCATTTTTAGTGATAAAACGGGTACATTGACGTGTAACATTATGGAATGGAAAGAATGTTGTGTTGGGGGCATCATGTATGCTGAAGAAGTCCTTGAAGAAGTTGTCAAATCGCCAGAAACCGTCTTGAAAGACAACGGAGATTACTCTGTCATGTACGGCAATTTTAGGGTCACGTTTCGAACTTACGAACGTATGAATCAAGAAGTAGCCAATATTGTCAAACGACACGGATACGGAAATATGAACAGCCCCGAAACCTGTTTGGTGGAATTTTTGACATTATTGGCGACATGCCACACTGTAATTCCTGAAAACAACGAAGATGGATCAATCACTTATCAAGCATCATCTCCGGATGAAGCCGCATTAGTGAAAGGAGCTAAAGATGCCAAATTCGTATTTGTTTCACGGAAGCCGACATCGATCACAATCAACGTTCCGTCACCTGATAATCCGTCTATCGAAATACCGCAAACTTATGAACTATTAGCAGTCAACGAATTCAACAGCACTCGTAAACGAATGTCCTTACTATTGCGAAGACCAAATGGGAAAATTGTATTGTATTTGAAGGGCGCCGATTCTGTTATCATACCCCGACTAGATAGTAGTCACCCTTGGAACTCAGCACTATCGAACACTGAGCTGGCATTACAGTACTATGCTACAGAAGGTTTACGGACTTTGTCTGTTGCGATGAAAGAAGTGCCCGAGGAGGAATATAATAGTTGGAAGGAGATCTATGATCGCGCGTCGACGACGTTGGTTAATAGAGGTGAAGAGTTAGATAAAGCCGCAGAGTTGATTGAACAGAATATGGTGTTATTAGGATGTACCGCCATTGAAGATAAATTACAGGATGGTGTCCCTGATACGATATATGAGTTGCAGCGGGTAAGATTTTGATTCTGTCGTGTTATCCCCACAGTTAAAGTTTTCGGGTCATGTTCTAACCTTGTTTATGTTTAGGCCAACATAAAAATATGGGTTCTCACTGGTGATCGACAAGAGAGTGAGTTTTGTGTTACCTTTCTGCCTGGTCAAGGCTTTTTTGAGCTTCATCACTTACTTTTTGCGATTTCGCCATTTTAGCTGCCATTAATATTGGGTATTCATGCAAGCTTTTGCAAGAAGACATGGAATTACTTATTGTCAATACTACTTCGAAATCAGAAACCAAAAGAATCATCGACGACCATATTGTTACTGTTAGTAAAGCGTCGAATTCGGACAATCCGCCGCGATTTGCTCTGATCATTGATGGTGCATCTCTTACCCACGCCTTATCACCAACCATAGAAGATTCATTCTACAAACTCGGCACATCATGTATAGCTGTTATAGCATGTCGAGTATCACCCTTACAGAAATCATTAATCGTAAAACTCGTCAAGAATCGTCAGACAACGCCTCCCAATTCTTCCGCTTCGTCTTCAAAGTGCCTCCCCTCTAATTCACCCACTCGGCAAATAACTCTAGCCATAGGCGATGGTGCTAACGATGTATCAATGATTCAAGCTGCCCATGTTGGCGTCGGAATTTCGGGAATGGAAGGGCTACAAGCCGCAAGGTCCGCTGATATCGCCATTGCTCAATTCCGCTATCTGAAAAGACTGCTCTTGGTTCATGGATGCTGGAGTTACCATCGTTTAGTTAAATTAATTTTGTATTCCTTTTACAAGAATATCACTCTATATATGACACAGTTCTGGGTTAGTATATTTGTTTACCCTTTTTCTTTATTTGAGAAATCGCGACTAAATTTTGCCTCTCATCGTACCATGGCCCACAGTTTGCGCTGTTTAATGGATTCTCTGGTCAGACTATCTACGAATCATGGGTTTTGTCCTCCTTCAATGTCTTCTTCACATCTGTTCCGCCGCTGGTTATTGGTATCTTTGATAAAGTGCTTTTAGAGAAGTACTTAGAATCAGTACCGGAACTGTACACTATGAGTCAAAGTGGAAAACTTGTACGTTTATTACAAACTCTCTCGCTTTCTTCTGGGTTTTAACTCTCGTCTTCTCCTAATGTCTCTTCATTGTTCTCTTTTTTTCGCAAACAGTTCAGCGTCAAAGTATTTTGGTCTTGGCTGTTCAATGCATTGGTTCATTCAATTATTCTATTCTTCTCGGTGAAATTTGCGTATGGCACTGATGTCACCGAATCTGATGGAATCAATTCGTCAATTTGGAATATGGGTGTCGTCTTGTACACTTCTGTTTTGGCCACTGTTATTTTCAAGGCAATGTTAATCACAAAGTATGTTTTTGTCTGTTTGTTTGGTTTATGCTACATTCTTGTTATACAGTCTGGTATTCTATTGAAATGGGAAGTCTTGGAACATGATAAGACCGTATACTGACGATTGATCTGTTGTCTTGCTTATTTTCTTAGTTTTTGGGCATTCCCTTGGTCCTTCATTGGTCACATCGGGTCACTCATTTTCTGGCTGATCTTTTTGCCTGCTTATGGATATTTATCATTCCAACTGGATGTCGCCGATCAACTGGTTGGAATTATTAGAATTTATACAGATTTCCGATTTTATTTAGTAGTGGTTGTCGTAGCAACGTTTACTCTGATGAGAGACTATTCTTGGCAATTGTAAGTTGATTCTTTTCACAGTTTTTTTAATTCCGCATCACAAATGTGTAACTTAATTTTAACTGACGGTTCTGTGTTCTAAAGCTACAAATATCGCTTCCGGCCCACCAAAATCCATATCTTTCAAGGCATCGCGAAAGAAGAGTCTAGGCAATCACGTCATTCACCGTCTTCAACTCACCCGCAACCTCAACCTCCGAATCAAAGTCAGCATATTCAAATGCAGCAAATCGAAAAAGGTATTCCGTTGACAGTAACCACCGCCCCTTCCGACCCCACGACCGTAAAAAATGATAATTTGGAACCAACATCTCCAGGAGCACACTCACGGAACTCGCTGCATGTTACAGATCGACCGAAGTCACCCCCGTTCAGCCAAAGTTCTCTAAGTCGATCGAGTTCAAGATTGACGGAGAGTAGTAGAATGAGTAGCTTTGCGTTTTCACAGTCTCCTGGGAACAAGCATATAGCTGAAATATACGATTCCGATAAAGTCAAGTCAGATGGAATGTAATGGGAAGCTGATATAAGAAATTAGGAAAAATTACACGTTAAGGAAACGGAAAAATATTTTCGACGGGATAATACTATTACTGCATTAATAGGAATAGGAATTGTGTACTCTTTTTGATTTTCTCCTTACTCATTATATTTAATCTCAAATTGGTTCAACTGTATTTGTATTTATAACTGAGAGAAAATTTATGCATCATGAATGCTCATAATATATCGTCATATATTGGTTATTTCGATTTTTGTAGCTTAATCGAATACAGAGGGTAGTGTAATCCCCGATATCGATGACTATATGCGCGGACTTCGCTGCGAGAGTGCATACAATGAGTAAAAATATATTATAATTCGTGTTCGATCACCAGACGACGATTGTAATCAATACAAGGGTTAACACAGCAAGAATATCGTATATAAATACAGTGTCATGAATAGTTAAGGGGATCCACCAATATGATAATAATATAACTAATAATGTAATCAGTAACTAATAATCCCGACTCCTCGCAAACCGGTCATAAGCCTTCAATCTGTCTTGATTATCCTCAACCGCCGCAACCTCCTCCTCCACAGCCACCACCACAACTAGATCCACCACCGCAACTAGAACCCCCTCCCCCGCAGGAAGAACCGCAACTAGAACCCCCTCCTCCACAGGAGCTGAATCCGCTGCTACCACATGAACTTCCATAGTAGGTGACATTTCCGCCTGTCGCCCCTACACAAGATCCGGCAAACCAGATGTAAGTGGAACCGTGATCATCGACATATCTGTCTTTTCCTTTCTTCTTTAATCCTTCGGTGGAGAAAACTTTTGATTGTACTTGATGAGGACAAGAGCTACAAGATCCGTCTCCCTTGGCAGTCGCGGCATTGAGTTTTGCGTATTTGACCATACTATAACCGAGATATGGTGGGAAAACGAGAGAAGCGACAACGCGCTTCGGCGTGATAAAGCCATTGTTGGGTGGTTGAATTGAATAAGGCTCGCCAAAATGTTTGTACCATAATAAGGCTGTTTGACGAAAGCCGGAATCAAGCTTCTTGGTGCCAGCGTTGTCGTCATGGTTTAATACTTTCCCAGTGTGGATTTCAGTGTAGTCCTAAATTCAACAAAGATCCAGTTAGAGATGAAAAATTAAGTTTGACCAAAGGTAGCATGCGTACTTGATATCTTCGTGGGTGCAATTGATGTGTATGCCAGCCCAAGTCAATATCCAAAGTGGGGACAAAGAAACTACTCTTGTTCTTGGAAAGCAACAGTATAAACTTGTGGTACCTAAGAAAACGTTTAAAATAAGTATCAATGAAGAATGTCAGTAAGGAAGCATATCTTACCTCACGGTAGCCTTGGCTAACATTTGAGGGTCTGCCCAAGAAGGGTCTACCATCTTCCTGGTGAAGTCACGCTGTCTGAGAACAGCTGCAATCATATCCAAGCTGAAGGGCATCATCATGTTCTTATATGAAGCAGTGACACTACGGGCAACTGCCGCATCTGCGAGTGGTAGCCGATTCTGCCGGAAACATTGGCGGTTAACCTCCAAAATAATATCCCACTGAGATTTTTCTTCTTTTGTGTCAATTTTGAAAGGATTGGGGAAAAGATCCGTCAGAGCAAGCACATTGGCGGTTAAGTCGAGTGTGTTAGTCGCCTGATCGATCATCGCGCCACTACAGGTACGAAGGAATGTAGAATTTTAGATTGCCGTCTTCTCAAGAGGAGTAATCAGATCAGGCGAGGTACTTACGCCACTCGAACTTGCTTTGTACGAATGAAAAGATTGATATCACTGGCATATCTTGTAGCAGAAATTGTGTCAGAATCAATTCTTCCGCCACACATGCGACAACCTTCGGTTTGTCCACGCATCCGGATCCCCATATATGTGGAGGCAGTAAAGCTCTGTTGCATTCTGCAGCCAGGGCATTCGATCATCATAGTGTCAGACGGATTGGCTGTGAGGGGTAGCACATAAGGCTCCTTTGGATTGTAAGTATTCCAATCCATGACCGAATATTCATCGATACTGTTTGAAAGCAGCATCCCTTCCTGTATGATGGGATGATTGAAATAAGTATATGCTTGATTCAGGACGCAAAAATTGACAGATCTCATACCATTCTTGCAAGTGGAAATTCATAGCGATGGAGCAAGCCTGGGTAAAGGCGCTCGATATCTTCCATGTATCTTAGGGGATTGAGCTATTCGCGTATTAGAAATCAATGTAAATCGAACGACCCATAACAAGCAATTCATACCATATGAGCACACCAAAACATGCAAACATCTGTTTCATTTTGAAGTAAAATTTTGTTTATTGATTACCAAGGTATATTTGATCGTATGTCAGCTAACTTCCTCATTTTATCTATCCTGAATAGACTATCTACCCAAAATTTTTGAAGATAAACAAGAACTTTACCCAAAGGTGGCAGCGGCGAAGTGTCTGGATTTAGCGGTCGCTGGGAAGCCAGCATATCCAACCACAGTTTGTATCGCTTTTCTGCCCTGCAGAGAAAGATACTACAAGAGCACTTGTTAAAATCCAACCTTCGGGTAAAGTTTGTTTGCTTCCAACCTCTCTATCTGGCATCTGCCATAACTGCATTCATCTGTTGAAATCCAATACCTTCCGTCCCTCCCTGCATGAAACATAAAAATACCTACAGGTCGGCTTCTTCATTTGACTGCTCCAATTCGGTAAACTTTCGAAGAAGAACCTGTCATGTTATAGAAAGCGAAGAAACAAAGAATCAGTACAACACAAATCTCCTCTGCTAAGCATTTATCAAAACCGAGGAGCCTCTACCAAATGAGCGCGACAAGTGTCCACATTCACACACTGGTCCACCACCACGGGATTGACGGTTGTCATAAGCGAAGACAGCTCGACACTGACGATAACTTGAGGAGTTGATTTCTGTTGTTGTCTGATGAAGTGTACAGAATTGGGGAGTGAGGAACGCGATTTTATAGCGCGGAAGGTATTGTTGCTGTACCGGGGATCAGCTGACTTTTTGGTGGCTTAATTCATCCTATAGGAATGTTCATTTTTTCTCTCATCAAATTAACTTAAAACGTTTTCTTTTGTTGTAGCGAGCCAGATGCATCTCATTGGCATATCTCATAATTAAGGAGAGGGTCTTGTGATGCGGTCATATGTCAAGTCAATTAGGTAAAGCCATTACTGATATTATTTTAGTTTGATCAGCCTTTGGTCGGATGATATAAACAAGTATCCTTGCATTATCTTAGTATATCGCCCAATTGCTATTTCTGGAACTGAAAGTTTCGGGGTTTTGACAGTCCCCTCATTTTGGTGTCTTCTTTCAAAGATGCATTTAGAGCAACTCACCTTTCTCCGACTTACTTGTCTTGTAATGATTTTATGCGGTTTGATATGACCGTTGTCTTGCGTTTTGGATATCAATATATCGGCAGCGATATCCACTTAGTATGTGATAATATGCAGTTGTCCGTTGTTTTTGATTAGTCATACTCGAATCAGTAAAGTCAAATCATATTAGTTGCGTATGTGATGAAAACTGCGATTGGCACGAGTCCCAAACAGAGAAACTTGATATAATTATGAAAATACAACCTTGAACAGGCGAAGCATCAAATAGCATTAGTACACCATATGGTAATCTCTGTTTTACAAATCTCGGAGGCAAAAAAGAGTTTCAACCAAATGCGCGCGACATTGTGCACCCTCACACATTGGCCAACGACCACAATATTATCAGTAGTCAGTAAATAAACGGATGATGCCTTGACAAAACTGCATAATTTCAAAGGTTTATGATGTAATTTAACTCTGAGGACGTTTAGAATGTTTCTGAAAAGGTGCAGAAAGGACTATGGGTTGATCGGCCCGGTTGATGCAGTTGAGTGATCAGTTGTCTTTGAGCGGTTGCTAATGTGATAATTCTCATTATATGTCTGCACCGAATAAGTAAAATTTTATCTACTGTACTGTACAAATATATTTGCGATGTAAGTATTACCTTTGAATTTTTAGTGAAATATACACTACAATTGTACATCCTTGAGTCCTGATGCCTGCAAAAAGATTGATCCAAAGGAAATGCATCCAACAAGGCGAGGAAACAGAAATAATTTCAACTTTAGAATTTCTTCTTTCCAGCAAGTATAATTGACAATAATGAAAAGGCCCAATTATAAGATATAATTTATTTACGAGGTGTTCTTCAGTTCGAAATGACTAAAGTGCCCAACAATTATTGACATGAAGCATTTATACAACAAGATAATCCGAAAAAGTATTTCGGCAAAGAACTTTGTTTTACACAATTCAAAATGACAAAAAAAAGTGTTGATTAAATTATTGTTGTTCTATTCTACTATATATTGTCGAAAAAAACGGACTACGCGTTCGTTCTTCTATGTTGGAACAATTTGTTATAAAGTTTGTACGAAAAAAAGCGTTACTGAGAAAAGTTAGATACCTTCTACGGTGCCTTTTTTATGAGACTAGTCCTTGAATTTATCGATGAGGCAGGATCGATAATCGACGAACGTCGTGACGGGTTGGTAGTTCCGCTTGAACTTGCCGTTGTAAGTGATGGCGAAGAACTCATGTTTAACCTTAATGTGCTATTATCTGGTTGGGCTTGAGAATGTACGGTTGTTTCTTCCAACTTTAACTGAGATTTAGATTTGAGAGATTCCGCGGATTTACTGATTCGCGATGTAGTCGGATGAGTGGAATTGGGAGCTGAAGGAAGTGGGGTCACTGTAGTGCTCGGAGAAGGAGGCAAAATCGAGGTGACGATGTGTTGAGAGGTCGCAAGTTTTGAGGAGTTTCGGATGTTCGGATCGGAATTACGTAGTACATTCTGCCGGCTGCTTCTAAGGAAAGATTGAGAGAGCGAAGAATTGGAGTGACCGAGTTTCACCAGTTGGTCGATATCCATGTTTGAGTTGCGAACAGAGACTTCATCATGGGAGGTATTGACAACTTGTTGAGCAGGTTTCTGGTTTTTTGATGCCTTATTCATCTTTTTCTCTACTCGTTTGTAAATCTCTTCAGTGCTTTCCACCAATTCTGACATGTCTTGCTTATGGCCGACATAAAGGTAATGAGCAGTTCGATCAGACATTGAACTGCCAAATCCTTCCATTGACACACCCATATTTATACTATGCAGTAATGCTGGCTTCACGATCGGTCGTTGAGCCAATTTCATCGTGTCGACGGGAGTGTCATCCTGCAAATTAAAAACTTCATCCGCATCGGGTAAAATCGCATTTTGAATAATATGTGCTTCTGTCGGTTTCGCAACATTCAAGAAAGCGCAATGATTTCCAATTTGTAATAAATTATCAATATCCATGTCCCCCACCACCGCATTTGTTTGGCAAAGTATCGGTTCAATTGGAGTAGATCTGTACCGTCGCATGCTATTCGGAAGACTTGACCTGCTTGATTTTCTTTCTACTCGGTACTTGCTTACCACTTCATCTCTATTTATTCGAGTTGGAAGACTCCAACGGCGACGTTTCGGATTACGTTGTCCGGATGATGCTGTATCTTCCAAACCTTCACCAATGGCAAATAGTTTGTCAATATCAATTTGTTCTTCCTTTACTGCCAACGGTATCGGAGCGAAAACTTGTGCTTGAGATGCTAACACTGGTACATCTTCACCTCTTGTATTTCGTTGAATAAAGTCTACTCTGGGAAAGGGAACGGAATTCGTCGCACGTTTCATTTCTGGGGTAGAGTCAATAGAGACGGAGGAGGATCTTTTACTTCCACTGAAAAGTGTAAACCCTCTTTTCCGACGTTTACTAAAACTGTCTTGCGCAAAATTCGACGGTGGCAAGTTCTCGGTGTCGGAGATTGTCGACGTTTGAGTCGCTTCAGCTTCATCTGAATCTAACGCTGAAATTCCACCATGAGGAAAACTAGCACAACGTTTGATACCTTCTTTACCCATTTGCAAGTACCCGTCGATATCTGAGGCACCTGTAGCTGTTCGAAAAATAGTACTGGATCTTTGTTTTCCTGGAGAAATATTTATCCAACTAGGTAAACTAGAAGTCTTAGTCTCCAACATTTTTTTCTCTTTATCCTTTCCCTTTCCTTTGTCTCTTTCTCCTTCTTTTTCTTTGTCTTTTTCTTTATCTTTACGTTCCGCAACGGCGATTATATTATCAATATCTTGAGCTTTCTTAGATTTCAAACCAGACACAAAAGATGGGTCAGGTTTAGCGATATCTTTATTACCGGCTGAAAAAGACCTTATTCTATTTCGAATTTTCTCTCTAGTTCGAGACAACGTGCCACTCGCTGAATGAGGTAATGATTTTGATGGAGAATCGTCGATACGAGATGAAGCGATACTAAAAAGATGATCAATATCGTTGGAATGGTCAATGGGATTCACAGCGTTCAATGGTCGAGTTGAAATTTCCATTTTGATATTCTTTGTTCAGAAAAAAAAAACGTTAGGCGAATGGTAAATTCAATTTGGATAACTTAGTCTTGAATTGTCAATGTAACTATTACCTTTCACCAACCTATAAATGAAAAATAAATTATTCTTCTAAATAATTTACTTTCAGTCGAACTCGAGCGGAATTAAATTCTTGAGGTGAAATATGAACCTGTCGAGATATGAGCGAGAGACAGAAACGGGTAGAGTGCAATTATTGATGAGAGATGGGATAGTAAATTAGTTTATGTCGATGATGGAAACAGATATAGTATCAGCTGAACATTAAATGACCAAATTGGCATGGTTTGCATTCCTTGTCATGAAAGCAACTCTGGGCCAATAGTCGACAAAACGTCCACTTTCGCCAATTGCTGAGCGACGAAAGGAAAACGCGTTCACTCCGCGTCTGAGCTCATGCTTGATAAAGTCAATTCTACGGACAAATGATATGAGATATAGCGATGCTTAGAATAATGAATTCAATTAGATTCAATAGTATTTATTATTGGCTTCAATTTAGTTTGTTTCTCCAACAAATAGATATTCAAAAACTCTCCAGGTGAATTAAAATTTACGAGTTTTACAGCTTAGTCTCTGGACTTGCGCTTCTTCCTATACTCGTCTTCACTCCCACTACTCCATCCACCTCTGTCTTTCTCATTATGTTTATACTTCTTTCGATCCCGAACTCGGTCCCGACTTCTACTTCGACTCCTCGATCGCTCATCACTGTAACTTCGGCGTCGATACTTTTCTCGTTTCTTTTTGTCATCTTTAGATCGTGACCGACTTTGACTCCTCGATCTTGACCTCCCTCGCTCTCGGTCCCGCTCTTTTCCTTTTTTCCTATCCCTCTCCCGTTCCTGATCTCTCGAACGATCCCGTTCTCTCTCTCTATCTTTTCCTTTCTTCCGTTCACGTTCACGTTCCCGTTCCCGTTCTCGACTTTTATCTCTACCCCGAGACTTTGAACGAGACCGTGACCGACTCGGACTTTTACCACTTCTTTCTTTTTCTCGTTTTTTCTCCAACTTCACGTTTCCAACAACCCCAACACCAACAGAACCACTCCCATTAATTTTCTCTTTCTCGACCATCCTGTCAAACAACCCTTTTAACTGTTTCCACGCAATTTGTCCCTTTGGCCACCAAAGCGTGACAAACATCCACAACTCTTTTTCCAATCTATCCCTCTTTTTGCCTTCCTTTCCGTACTGTTCTACCAACACATTTCGTAAATGGGTTCCAATACCGATTAAACATTCCTTGGTGAGTGCAGATTTTTGAGTCGAATCTGTAACAGTTGGTACTTCTTCGCGTAATGTCTTGAGGTACCGTTTAGCAGGACGAAATAATTCTTTACATTTTAATTTATCAAAATCAAAATCGGATTCAGATTCTGAGGAGGAACTAGGTTTGGTTATTGACGGTTTCGATTTGCTGGAGATGGATTGTTTGTTCGAGTTGGATTTGGATGGTACAGAAGGTTTGGAGACGGGTTTTGATGGTTTTTCGGGTTCTGAATCGGACGACATGGTTTCAACTTCAGATGATGAGGGTGAGGAAGAGGAAGGAGGAGGAGATAAGGATGCTTCACGGTTTGAGTTTGAAGTAGACGGTTTTGATTTTCCATTCGTTTTATCCGACTTTTTCGTCGCTTTCTTTGGCTTTGTTGATGTTGACGAAGTTGGTCGTTTCGACTTTGAGCCGGTGCCATTGCCAATTTTGCCGTTGAATGATTTCTTTCCACCGCCGCTAGCAACGGTTAAACTCACTTTTTCTTTTATCAATTTAACGAGGTAATCTGCACGTCTTGCCAAATGTTCTTGTCGGGGTACTTTATCTTTTCCTTCTTCATCCAAGAAAACTTTATTCGCCAATTGTAATTCCTTGTCATCTTTTATCTTCATCCAGTTACCGAAACCATGTTTATGAACTCCAGTGAGTAACATTGAATCTTCTTTCGGGGTCCAAACCGACGTCCAATTCTGGACTTGTTTAACGGGGAAAGAAATTCGGAATTGTGAAAGATTTTGTTTAGAGAGGTATTGATGAAGAATAGTAAGATCTGTGACTCGTTGAATAAGTTGGGTGGCGTTAAACGAAACATTTTCGTAAGTGGCGCTGATATTCTTGGACTGTTTGACTGGAGTAGGTTGATCCGATTCGTTTACGAGAGCAGCAACAGGGTTATCTACTGCCTCTTGACAAGCGTCAACGATACCTTGTGCTACCGAGGCGACAGCATCAGGAACTTTATCTGTTAGATTCGCATCTTGCATTATCTGGTCCAGACAAGAATCGATATCCCCGAATCGTAATAACGATCGATAAAGTGCTTTCATTTCCTTATCGTTCAATTTATCACTGGCTCCTCCCGACTTTTTCTTTGTAGCTGTCGTTTTAGATGCTCGTTTCCGTTTCTTTGGCGTCGACGTACCACTTTCAGCGGGACCACCACTTTCTTCATAATTCAACACCCTCTTTATCCTTCTCTGCCATAACTCATCTTCTTGTTTCTTCTTCTCTTCTTCTTCCCGTTTCTTTTCTTCTTCTTCGGCTTTCAATCGATCATCCTCCGGGATAATTTCGTCCCACGATAACTGAGTTAACCCGTTATAATCAGCGACCTGGAACTGCGACAAAAAATCTTCACCCCCATCAGCCATGGCACCGCCTTCAGTGGTTTCAGTATGTTCGGCACGAGCCAGAATATCATCTAAATCCATATCATCCAATTTCTGCCGATTAACAGTCTCTTTAAACATATTTTGTGCCCCAAATTTCAAAATGGCACTCAACTCCTCTTTACTAAAATTGTCTTTTCCATGACTGCTAGACGACGGTTTTGAAGCGGAAATCATACTAGTTCCAGAAGTATCCATTTGTTTAATAATACAATACTCCAAGACCATTTTCCTTTTGGCTCGTTCAATGATATCTTCTTCTATCGTGTCTTTTGAGACGAATCGATAAACATTCACAGTTTTAGTTTGACCGATACGATGAGCTCGAGCCATAGCTTGTAAATCGTTTTGTGGATTCCAATCCGAATCAAAAATAATGACCGTGTCGGCTGTCATCAGGTTCAAACCTAATCCGCCAGCACGAGTAGACAATAGGAACACAAAATCGGGAGATCCATCGGCGTTGAAATGTTCGACAGATTTCTTGCGGGATTCGGCAGTCACGGATCCGTCTAGCCGTTGGAATTTGTAGTCCCGTAACATGAGATAATCGGTCAAAATATCCAGCATTCGAACCATCTGAGAGAAAATTAAAACTCTATGACCATCTCTCTTTAACCGAGTCAACAGTTTATCTAGTAGAACCATTTTCCCACTATTCATGACAATACCCTTCAACTGTTCGGTCTTTGAGTCTGCGTGTATCTCCGCGTTCGGAAAAAGAAACGGATGATTCGAAGCTTTTTTCAGCTCCATGGCAATATTAAGAAGTGAGAGTTGCCCAGTCCCCGACACGCCTTTGTTTAAGACGGTAAAGTTTTTGGTGAGAATATTTTTGTAGTAATGGACTTGAAGCGGCGCTAACTCGACTCTAAGAATGCGTTCCGTTTTATTCGGTAACGACTTCTCGACATCTTTTTTGAGTCGACGCAACATATAAGGTTTTAATTTTTGATGAAGATCTTGAATTTTGTCTTCCTGATCTTGATCGCCGTATTGAAACTCGAATTCTTCCAAATCTTGAAACTTTTCAGGCATCAAAAACTTAATCAATGCACATAATTCCTTGACGCTGTTTTGGAGCGGTGTACCGGTAATGAGCAGTCGATTTGCAGTATGAAAGTCTTTGAGTGCCTCGTGAAGTTGAGATTCGGAATTTTTTAATCGATGCGCTTCATCGACAGCGAGAAACGCCCATTTGATACTTCCCAATTCGGATTTGTCCTTTAGAATCAACTCGAAAGTAGTGAGGAGAACGTTGAATTTGAGCTTTTTGGACTTTCCGCCTTCATTTTGGTAGAATTCGTATTGACGTATGATTTCTCGGGATTCACGATTCCCAATGTAAACGATCGCATTGAGCGACGGTGCCCATTTGGCAAACTCGTTTTGCCAAGAGTGAATAACTGACAAGGGAACAACAACAAGAAAAGGGCCGTGGAGTTCATAATCATGATGTAAGGCGTTGAGGGTACTATTATCGTTAGACAATATGATTAATATTAGTCCACTGAACAGGCGCCAAAAATATCAATCGGTTAAACATACGTTATCGTTTGCACAGTTTTACCCAGACCCATTTCATCGGCCAAAATCCCATTCTCATTTCTACACCAGAGATATAACATCCAATTCACACCGATCAACTGGTACTCCCTGAGTTCTCCATTTGTCACATACTCTGGCTGAGTTTTCAACTTCTGAAATACAGGTCGCCCTTTCGCATAATTCTTGCTCCTGTGCGGTACCAACTTGTTGTATTCTCTTTCCAAAAATGCGTCTATTTCGGGTTGGAACCGATCGGATATCAGGGACGCCGCTTCCCATGTGCAATCTTTGTAATCTAGTCGTTTCCATTTACAGAGGTACTCTGTTCCGGATTGATTTTCATCTGAATAATAACCGTTTCGCTGAGCAATGACTCTTTCCACGGATTTGTAGTCTTCGAACATGGCACGTTTCATTTCTAATTCGATGTCTCGTTCTTCCACTTCATCCGCATTGTCCACGTTCGAACGGACAAGATCCTCTTCTGTCAAGGCTTTAATATAATTCTGAACTTTCTTAAAACCTTTAATGTCTCGTAGAGTCTCCAGAGGTTCCCATGTGTTGTGTAAGTGGGACCTGCCTTTCCACTTTATCAGAAATTCCGTCACCGGGATCTCTTCAGAAGACTCTTCGTCGCTTTCGTCTGTTCAAATATGAGATTTGGCGTGTTAGCAGCAGATTTTTGGAGTTCAGCATATCTAATCGATGAAATACATACCAGCTTTCTTATCAACGATTTGATGATCCATCACAGCTTCAATGGTTATTTCATCGACTTCCGCTAAAAATGATCGAAACGACAGTCAGCCAAGACGACTCTGTCAACTCCAGACAAATGAATACGGTTAACGTACGTTCAACAACCTGATACTTTTTCTTACGACGAGGTTCGACTTCAACATCGCTGAGTTCATCGTCGAGAAATGTATCTTCATTATAATTTACTGTAGACTTGCTCCGACCCGAAAATCGTACCGCGGAATAATCAATATCTTCGTCCGAGTCATATCGATTCTTCACTTTGGCTAATAAATACAACAACAACAACAAACAAAATGAAGCAACTTTAGCCAAACAGCCCCAAAGATTCGACGTACATGCATAACTAGGTCCCATCGTTCCAACGAGTGTCGGAAACTGGTATTTACCTTTCTTCCGAGAAAGTTTGTTCCTTGATTTCCTCTTGTACCCAATATCACTGTCACTTTCTTCCTCTGATTCTGTTTCATCTGATCCATTCTCAGCTTCAGAATCCGAACCAATGACTCCTGATTCAATTTTAAAGTAGTCGAAAGCAAAAGTCGAATCGGTGGTAACGATCAAGACGCAAAAAATGTAAACAAACAACAACAAACAAGGGAAACAAGAGGAGTAATTCATGGTTATTAAACGATACGAATGGTTGTGATGAATTGTAATTGGATAATGGGTTCTTACTTTTTCGTTTTCCCCGTTTCGGAGGTTCAGGTTCGTCAATGAATTCTTCCTAGAGGATGGAAAAACAACAGTAATACATGTTAGGATAAGCAATAAAAAGCCAGCATTACAAACTGAATATCAAATAGAAGCATAATCAGTGGTTTCTATGGGTTTTTTTTATTCGAAAATGATTGAATTTAAAGCGGGAAGGATAAAGTCTATTTTAAGTCGGACAAGGGTTTTACCTCATAGCGAGTCACTTGGGTCCTGGCCCTTTTCGTTCGACGAAGACCGTATAATTCCGGATCTTGCAATGCCTCCTCCAACAAGTCTTTCTGACGGTTTCCATGGGAATGGTCTAGAGGAATAAAAGACGGGAATTGGGAGGAAATGGGTACAAAGTCAGTTCATCAGGCGAAGGTTCAGCTGGGTAGAGCCAAGGGTCGGGAGGACCGATTGAAGAGGGGGGAAAAAAGGGGACAAGAGACAAATACCGTCGGCCATGATGCTAGCAGGACAGGATCATAGGATGGAGGAGTGGATACGAGACGAGATGGGATGTGGGGATGGATTGTGGATGAGGGAATGTGCGTCCGGGGATTGGTTCCTTTCGCCCTGTTCCCCGTATTTGTTTTTTTCCAATCACAAGTGGCCGCGAGACGTGATCGTTTTTTTGCATTCAATTCATCTATCAAGTTTATTTCTAGCCTCGCTATATACATCCTTTCCGCTCTTTCAATCTATACGGATCTACTAATAGTTAATGCTGCTATGTCTAGACTGTTGTCTCCTTCTTGGATATTTACAATAGTTGCTTGCTTTTCAATGCGTTTGGTTTTAGTTAGTGAAGAACCATCCGAAGTAGCTAACCTACTACTTCTATCATCTATACTTGATCATTCACCCCCCGATCCCCTGGAGCGGTTTAGGCATCGCAACTGCCTTTCAACGCTTGTTCGACTAAAAACGCGGGACAATTAATCTTGAACTCTTCTTCGAGGGACTTGTTGATCGTGAAGGGCAACGCGATGCCACTGGAGGTAACAGTTTGGAATTTTGCTTGAATGAGACCTTTCCAACTGGTGGTGAGAGTACCTGAGGGTTGTCTGCAGTTCGCGATGATATCCGCAAGAATAGGATCGGTAAGGGAAAGGGAGGATCGGTAGATGGTGACTGGGACAACAATGTTGGATGATGTGCCAGCGGGGAAAGAGGTAACATTTGAGAACTTTGCGCAGGCAAGTTCGGCAGTAGTTGGTAGAGTGGTGGCTGGATCGTTCACGATGGATGTCTTGTATAGACCCTAATAAGATGATGTGAGACAAAGCAAGAGTCATTAGTAATGCTTTCATCAATAGCAATCAAAAACGATCCAGAATCAAAGATGCATGTAGTATTGAAGACGAGTCGTTTCACGATGTGCAACGCAACTCTACTGCATTCATCGAGGAGAGCAAGAAGTGTGGAGAACGTTTTCCACTGGGAAAAAAATAAGACAAGGTGGAAAGGATCACAAACCTGCATGGCCAAGTTTTCAAGAGTGAATTCAAACTGCATGTTGTTGGTAACCTAGAGAAGGCGAAATCAAATGGTCAGATGAGAGACAACACGTTTTCACCAAGTGGTTTCTGATGCAACACCACTTGTCCATTGAGGCAAAAGAGAATCAGAGGGACGTGTGCACATACCGTAAAGTTCAAAGCCAAATCAACCTCGAAACCAGGTTGAGTGTAGTTGATTCTGATGGCATCAAACAGATTATTAGGCATGACGATGTTGTTAAAGGTAACGGAAGGCATGAGTTCGTCTCTAGCTTGGAGAGGGACGCAGGTGCTCATCGCGACGAGCGACAGGAGAGCCAAGAGAGCGACAGCTGGAGATTGCATTGTTAGGTAGTAGAGTGTTCTGAAGAGAGAAGGATATCGATTAACGAGAAAGAGAGAGAGAGAGAGGATTAGGAAGCGATGGAAAGAATGGAGAGAGGGAAAGGCGGGAAGGTCGACGCAAGTTTTTATAGTGATTTTGTACCCCTTGCCAACCCTCCACGAGTCACTCGACTCGGGTTTTGGAGAGACATTTTGACGAGAATGATTGTTGTTGAGTGTTGCTATCGTCGTCAACTTGACGAGAATCTGTTATTAATACTGGTTGCATACTCACTCTACGGTTACAAATGGTACAAATTTATACAATTGATTACATTCAGGATGTAGAGAGTCGTATTGCGTCAGAGCTGTGTGTTTCAGAGTTTCTAGTAGAGTAGGGTGGATGCAAATTCAAGAGCGATTGCATCAGTATTCTATCTGCGGATCAGAAGGCGCAGACAGCGGATTGAGAGTAATTCATTTATTCTCCACTCTATCGACATGTGCAGGGAATGACGACATGGACGGGAATAGGATGGAGAGGGAACACATTGGGGAATACAATACACACGGCAATTCCCCAGGCTCACTGGTTCACCGGACTGGTTCACTGCTTCACCCGCAGCGTTAAGTGCGCGCGTGGTCAGTGTGGCGTTCCGTCTCATTCCCTCTCATTCCCTCCATTCCCTCTCAACAACCACACCACAACAATCACCGATACTCCCTCGAATACACACACTCGCCAAAGCATTCCCTCCATCCAGCCAAGCAAGGTACTGTCTATCCTCCCCCTCTCTCGCTGCCAAGGGCCTCTCTACCCTCTGACTCTCCGTGCTGCCGGTCTGCGGCAGAATCAAAAACAAGAGATCGCTGGCCTGTCTCTGGCTGTCTCGCTTGTGGCGTGCTGCCCAGCCTTCCCTTTCTCTCCTCTCTTATACCCATTGTATTTGTATCCTCCCTTCCCCCCCATTCTTTCTCTTCCTGTATCTTCCTTCCATTTCACCCCCACCATACCCTATCCTTTGCGGTATACCATCCCTCCCTTCATCCTTTCTAGACTACTTTTAAAGTTTTTTTTCGGTTGTTTGGCTCATGCTCCGCTGATGCACCGCTGATTTTTTGTGTGCCTTCTTACATGGCCGCGATGATCATGCTGGCCCTTAACGATGCCCGTGCTCTCCTGTAGACTGTGATCAATGTACCCATTATCTAACCTTATATCCCCCCTTTTTTTTATTGATTTTTAATCATCATGGGGTCATTTCGTCCACCAGCAACCCAACCCATTCGAACGTCTCACCCCCTTAACCGTGGCAGACCCAGTGTGCCGAAAATTAAAGCACATCATACATTTAGTCATTCGTAAAGGATGAAATCTTCATCCAACGATAATCCAACACCCCAACAAGCTTCACAAGAGAACCATACTCGTCAGTACAGCGGCATCGGCGTCGCTCCTAGCAGCACCCAGTATGAATTTCAGCCTCCAGCCCACAGTGCCAGGATGGACCATCTCCAGTCACACTCGGCTGCACAAGTTGGCGAGACGAACCCTCAAATTGTTCATAGTCCGTCGTCTCTCGCTCCAGATGCGTTAGGAGATTACCTGGGTGATCTCTCGGCACGTTATGCTGCTTCAGAACTACATAACCAACAACAACAGCAGCAGTTGCGCGAGTCGCTTCCGCAATCCGCGCGACCGATAGCCTCAAGGCATCCGAGCACCCAAAGTCCAACATCCAATGCATCATCTTTTGGCGTACCTAACCGAATATCTCGCTCACTGAGTGAAGAGTCTTTGATCAACCCTGGACGATCCGTATCACCAGACCAATTGTCCATGGAAGCAATAGTCCAGCAGCATCAACAACAACAGATATTAGATGAAAGACATCGCCAGCAATCAATCGAACTACAAAATCAACAAGCGACGGAAAATGCTTTTCTCCAAAGTCAACACGAAAAGCAGAATGAACGTCTCTACGTGCAACAGCAAGAACAGCAATTGTGGTTGAAAATCTCGCAGCAAAAAGTTTTGGAAGATATGCAGGATCACAATATGGCTCTCATGTCTGCAGATTCGCAGACGTCCTCCTCTGTACCCTCGTTCAATAGGTTTAATTATCGAAAACGAGTATCCCCGCTTCCACCCATTAGTCCAATCGAAGTGAAATCGTCCCATTCTTCGCCATCCTTATCTCTTCCTACTTCGACTACCGATTCTTTCGAAACGGATCAAAAATTCAACTTGGCAATAGATACTTTATCTTTTGTAGACAATGCCAAACGCGACCGTGAACCATCTCCGACCCCTGTCCTTAACCCCACCAACCCTTCGTCCTTTCATGCTCGTTATAGAACCTTGCTAAACAAGTCTAAAGCGCTTGTCGATGAACTATGTGATTTTGTTTATGTCATCAGTTCGAAAGGCTTTCTCGTTTATGTGAGTCCAGGTTCCCGCGACGTTGTTGGTAAATATTTATTTTCGAGTTTCCCGTAATTCATTCACACTATCTCGACAATTCAAATCATCTGACCAATCGATTGCCGTTTTGGTTCAAATATCTTTAGGTTACGATCCAGAAGAACTGACAGGTCGTCATATCGGTGAATTTTGTCATCCTTACGATGTGGTGCTTTTGGCCCAATTATTGAATCCCGACTCTCCCGGTCAAAAATCACCGCATTTCACTCTCGTTCTTCGATTTAGAAAAAAAGCCTCAGATTATATGACTATGGAAATTACCTGCCGCCCTTACATGTTCCCACACTTCTCCTCTTCTTCGGCCGTTACAAAACGAAAAAGAGGCAGACCACCCACCGTGAATGGCAGCAAAGAACAACAATCCTCGAAAGTTACCGAAAACGACAATATCAATGGTACCTTCGAAGAAGACATCTTGCTATTGAGTCCAACTCTTGAAGATGAAATCAGGGTAGGTATGGGTGCGGGACAACAGTCGGCGACCGATTCGACCGATTCAAGCGCTCCGACGAGTTTCTGTAATCAATACGAGACATCCCCAGCAATCAATCAAACTAACCCCAATATACCACCACCACTTTCACCGACTACGCAGCCATTCGATAACTGTGGACCAGGTCCTCCCGATTGGAACTCGTTATACGGCCAATCCAATGGAGAACGTGAATTATCCGAATCTAATATTGGTGGTTTAAACCAACACAAAGCTGATCGGGAAGGAAAAGAAACAACAACCAAAACGACATCAATGGATTCCAAACAACAGTATTATCTGGTTGCTGCTCGAGAATATCATTCTAGAACAGGAGAAATATTCGACGAATTCACGGACGCAATTTTGGAGAATAACAAATTAAAAGAATTGTTGAAAACTCAATATGCTGGCATGGGTGCGAAGCCACCGTGGTATGTCATTTCTTTCATCTTTTCGTGGCGCTTCAGTTCACTCATGTGTGATATCGTATTCTAGTGAGTCGGCATTGTTCACGGATAACATAGAAACGGGGTGTCCGGATCCGAACATGAAAGACTCATACGATACAGTATATGTGTCTCGAACTGCGACTGCGGTATCGAATCAGGAACATGAAGAACAACAGTACGAAAAGACATTACCAAAGCAAAAGAAGGCTCGAACGAAAAAGACAAGTAAAGAGCAAAATACATTGAAAGAGACTGGTACCGGTGGAACCGAGAATGGGAAACCATTGAACAAGGGGCACAAAGCTTGTGTGGATTGTGGAACGACTACTAGTCCGGAATGGAGGAGAGGACCGCAAGGTTCTAAAACGTTCGTACAAACTTTTTTCTCGTTCATAGTTTATTTGGAAACAAAGCGCAAAAAAATGATAAAAGAACCAGTTCCTAACGAGCCATTTGTCTCACTCCAGACTCTGCAACGCATGTGGACTTCGTTACGCCAAACGACGGAAACAAGAAGCAGGGCAACAAAACACTCGCACTTCTGACCTTCCTCCGCCATCCAACAACTCTACCCCCACCTCACCAACACTTGCACCTCAACCCACCCCTAAATCCACTTCAAAATCTTCACTCCCCTCCACCGCCACATCTACATCAACTCCCCCTTCAGATCCACCACCACCGTACCACCCGCCTCACCCCTCCGTATCCCACTGTTCATCCCTTTCCTCCATGCTCACATCCCTCCCCTACTCCACCTACCAACCACCCATCCCCTACCAATCCTTCGGCGACATCAACGCTCCTCAATCCAACACTTTTAATCTATCTTACACTTCAAATCTAAACGTGTACCCAACTTACAATGATCCCTCGATGCAGTATTTACCAACTACGATATTAACCACCCAACTCGAATCTGTCAAAAATGATATAAATGTTAACCATGTTAACCCAAATTCTACATTCTCGTACGCTTACAACAACGATACCAATACCAATTCCAATACAGGAACCTCAAAATCAGAAAAATTGGGTGACCTAGAACCTTGCACTGGTAACAAAACTCTCAAAGATTTGAACCAAAATTATCAAATGGACGAGATCAGTGAAAGCAAATTGGACAATTTAAACGATATGATGGATTTGAGGTATGGTGGGTTAAACATGAACGATTATTTTAATTTGGATTCGGATCCGAAAAATTAAGTGTTGGGTCGGTTAGGTTGATAATATTATTAAGTTTATATTTTTTTATTTCATTTTTCTTTGTTCTTTTCCTTTTTTTTTTTTTGTTGGAAACTTCTCCGTGTAGTTCAATTGATTGTAATAATTATTTCCCCCCTTTTCACTTCCCTATCCCTATCCGTACTTATCACCATCACCCTTATCTCTTCTGTTTTTTTTGATACCCTGTAACTCCTTTTTAAAGATTTCCAAATAATGATGTTATCAGATTCAGTTGAACAAGAACCAAAGAGAGAGAGAAAAAGAAAGAATTTTTACTAAAGTTCATTTGCGGATGGATTATCCTGAATAATTAAAATTGTGTAATATAGTTGTACCCGAAAATATTGAAATCTAAAAATACAAAATAGAGGTTTACCAATAATTCACAAAAATTTCGAAAGTCCCGAAAAACAACATTCAACTAGAGGTGAGGGTTGTCAAGTTTTTATTTTGTGATGATGGAATGAGTTGCTGTAGAGAAAACTATTCAATCATTTATTTCGTGAAATTGGGCCGTTGACATCTTTTTTACTCTATATACAAATTTTTATGATTGATATAATATTTATCAATTTTTATCCAAGAATCCAACACGAGAAAAAGGAAACCAAACAAACGCAAGGCGACCAAACAAAGGTGTCAAAGTACCTTAATAAAAATTGACGAAATAAAAATGGAGAAAAACAAAGTCTATACATATAAAAAAATCTACCCCTCCGAATCACTTGTATTCCGCCTCTTCCCCTCCTATATCAACACCATCCTCATCAAAATTCAATCCTACCATTGCTTTATTTAACCCCGTATCTTCGATTGTCCCGTCGATCTTTTTCTCGTTGTCGGGTATAGTAGATTCGAGTTTCGGTGAAACTTCCGATGATGGATGAACTTGATCGGATGAATTGATTTTGGTTTCGATGGTGGGGAGTGTATCGTAGATTGCTGTATGTGCTGCGTAGAGATATTTTCTTTGATCGTTTTGGACTATTGTTGGAGTGGTGGTGTATGATAAACAAAATATGTTTTAATGAAACATTTGAAGAACAGAGACTTAGGAAACGCGACAAAAGATAAAAAGGTACCTTGTTGCCTCAAGATTTCTCTTTCTGTTTCAGGAATCAAAAATCCTTTGACTAACTCTGCAACAACTTGAGCCGGATAATTTTCATCTTCCATTGCTTCCATGTCGTCCACGACTGAATTAATTTGATCCGCATATCGTTGTACAGCTTCCCTTGCTTGAATCGTTGACGTGGAGTCTACAGCCCCGAGAATGATATCCTCGAGGTAAGTATCGACTGTTTCTTGATGAACTTGCATCACCTGACGGAATATGTCATCTTCAATTTTTCGACGTTCCATTTCTTTTTGACGGGCCCCTGCATGACAAAAGGTTAAATATAACAGGGAAATGATGGAACGGAGAAAAAAAAAGGATCGATACGAACCGCTTTCGGCTGCTTCTCTCATTCTACGTGTGCGTTCCGCCAATTTCACCATAGCGGCAATGCGTTGTTCCTCACGTAACCGCACCAACTCTTTACTGAGAAAATCTAACGCTTGTCCGACATATTCAGCTTGGATTGAAGTCTCGAATAATGTTTCCAATTTTTCTTCTTCAGTGGGTTCTACTTCTTCCATTGACGGAGGTGGAATCTAATGTGTTCAAGTTACTAATTTTCTTCAATTTCTGGTACTGTAAAGCGATAGAACTACCTCCTCTTGAGTTAAGGACGTCTCCAATTGTTCAGAATTTAACGCATTTTGGATCGACAACTCCATTCGTAATTCATTGATCAAGTCCTGCCTTTTTTCTTTACCTGGTCACAAATTTCAGGAATAGTGTCCTTGTTGTGCTGCATTAATTAAGAAACCAACCTTGATGCATTAGAACTTGCGAGACTCGGCCGCGGATCAATCTCTGCAGCAACAGAGCGGCAGCATGTTTCACTTCTTCAGCTTCGTCGCTAAAATAACAGATGTCGATTATCATGTCAGCAGTAGCATAGCAGAACTGGAAAAATAGCAGTCCATACATTGGTTCCAGGGCGGGCGTCGGAGGCCGTGGTTTTGGCTTCTCTATCTTTTCACAAAACTTCAACGGGATCGATTTATTTTCCGGCTGAGCCTTGAGTTCTTTTCGTTTCTTATCCATAAATTCGAGTTGATCTGCCATGCGTTGTTCCTACAACGAAAACAATGTTATTAAAGACCGTAAGGGTGATCTCAATTATTTACATTTCTTCGCGATCGACTTTTGGATTTATTGTCATGCGGCATCGAAATGTCGGGTATCAGAACGGAGGGTGGAAACAGTGACTCTAATTCAACAAAATCTATATTGAAAGCAATCATGATTAGACGCCATTGCAAGCAAACCTCAAGTTGCGAAAAGAATGAAAACCTTCGTAGCGGTCGACTGGTGCTACCTCTGTCGTTCGAGCTTCTATCCTCCTGCCACCATCTCGCAACTTTGGTGCGTAAACCTAGAATACCGTAAGTTACCCCACTACATCACAAAGCACGCAACTCTATGAAAACTTACTTTGGATCCGTAATTCGCATATTCTGCTATCACATCACGGCGCTGAAAGTTGTGCTCTACATTATTTCGTTTTGACTGGAGTTTTCTGAGCGCTATTGGCAAAATTAAAATCAGTGAATAATAAATTCAAATCCTAGTGCGTCTAAGATATAGGAGGCTGACCCTTCGCCCTTTTTGCATTCATTTTTTCCTTCAGTATTTGCTTCTCTTTTTCCTTTCTATCCACTATCTGCTGTATCCTTATCTTGCTGGCTTCACTGATTTCTTCGTCTCGTTCTTTCAACGCTTTAGCAAGAATTTTCAAACGAGCCTCTTGCAATCGTTTTATCTCCTGCTCGCGTTCTACCCACTCTTTCAACTCCATTTCCTCCATCATTCTTAACCTTTTTTCAAGCGAGGCTTGATCTACAACCTCGGGTAATGTAGACTCCCATGCACGCTTAGCACGAGCTCGTTCAATCATTTCAATCTCTGCTAAACCCACAGGTAACCCTGCCCCATACGACAGATTGACTAGTGATAATACTTCAGGATGAGCAGATCCAGATTTGATGATGTATTCAGGTGAATAAGGATCTGTTTGAGTCTCATTCTCTCTATATTCGATACCATTTAGTCGTGCAAAAACAGGCAATCTCTGCAAAAACAGGCAATCTCCGGGGCATTCTATAAATGAAAAATAAACGAACCTGTACATCGTTTGAACCTCAGCATCTTTGACTGCTGGTTCATTCTTATCTTTTAGTTCCTCTGCCTTCCTTAGCTTGAGGAATGGATTAGGTTTCTTTATTATCTCGTTGGTCATGAATCCAGTATCTGGCACAGCAGGCCGACGGAAATATTTGAATCTGTTTTGACCTGTAACATGGGCAGGTCCCGGAACTACTAGCCGATTTTGTCCAATGTTTGGGTTCATGTGTGTAAGTCGCAGCTCGATATGGACCGAAGGGTAATGTCTAAGTTTCGAGAACATATTTGAGAAATTGGGAACGACAGCCTGTATGCGTGCATCAACAGTCAGTATCTACTTTGTGTGCTGTAGTAGCTGACTATACTGATTGTATAGATCTCATTTATAATAAAATCTATTAGCGTCTCTTTTCCCTTACCACTTTACTGGTCGTAGCTTTGGATAACGCTTTGAGATGATCCTTGCGACTTGAAACTGTATACACCGGATCTGCTCAAATCGCCATTTTTAGTCTTCGATTCAGTGGTTCAATATAAAATTAACTGATGAGAGATCATATTACCATATAGATAATCATTCGGTCTCGTTGGTATGACCCTCGGTCTTTGTGTATGCGTTGCTTGCGTGTCTGTTTTTGTGAGCGACATATTTACAATAAGGCGAAAGCACGTACAAACGGGGGCAAATGAATTGGGATCGAGTATGAGTAAGAACAGATGTTACTATGTCAAATATCTAATAGTAGATTGATGTGGACTTCAAAAGCGGATCGTCTGCGCATCATGGGATTGTTTTCAAATTCACCCGAGCAGAAAATCGCCAGCCTGACATTGCCCGACTTCCTCTGCTTCGTGGTAGCGCTTTGTTACATAAGGAAAATTTAAACGCAGAAAGCTGTATCTTTATGCACGATAATGCTTCATTAATCTTACTCTTTCGTATAGTTGATACTTCTTCCGCATACCATGCGAATGCATTGCCCAAATTGCTGATAGGTGCTGTACAGCCTGACACGAACTGAACGAGTTAGTTATTCAGTATGAGTGAAAGGGAAATGACGTCACATCCGGTTTCACAGAAATGAGTTGAAACCTGTTGAAACCGACAAGACACATTCAGAAACATTGATTTTTCTTTCCATTTCAACCATATATTCCTCAAAGCGGCAAAAAGCAAATATGTCTGAAGAACTCAAAAAGGACGGCCAACTCACCACGTCCGTTCGATCTTCTACACCTCAATTGATAGAAGAGGAAAACGGTAGTCCACCGTCAGATGTTTTGAATCACCTAGATTTACCAGGTCCAAGCTTATCGTCCATGATGGATGCTTTATCCAGAATCTACTGGAACACAATTTATACGCTTTACGGCGTTCAGTATCCCGAGCACAAGGGCGAAGTACCAACCTCGAAACGAGGTACAGAAACTGCCAAAACTCCGTCACAGACTTCTTCTTCATCACATGTACCCTCCTCAGAAGATATCCTTAATCCAAGAACAATTTCATTACAATCGATTCGTATTCCTGGTTTTCGTATGCCTCACAGTGTTCCTTCAACGGGGCATGTTTATTCTCTCAGTCCTGCACGTCAAGGAGTAGTTGGATTCGTTAAAGAATGTGCAAATTTCGTGAATGATTTGGTCGTCAACTTGGAAGAAAGGTTGATGGAGGATGTTTATGGTCTTAAGAAGAAGGAAGCAGGAAAAGAGCCACAACAGCAAGTGATAGAAGTGTCAGCTCCAACCGCTGAAGCAGTTCTTCACGGAAATCGGTCATCACCTGTTTCGACAACCCAATCTGCTCCATCAAGCAAGCCTCAAACCCAATTGCCGTCACAACCGGCGCCAACAACCGGAACTACCGAGGTCGACAATTTGGGAAAAGCCTTACCAAGGTTGTTTCCAGGGCTTGCGACCAGAGAGATCCCTCCTGAAGTGGAGGCACCGGGACATAGTAAATGGGGGTTCCACGATATGCTGACAAGCAAAACTGGCGGTGTTTCAGAAACTCGGCATTTGCACCTGAAGCATGAAAAATGAGATGAGCGGTGTCTGTTTAGAATATTGTATATTACGAGCATTCAAGTGTATTCAAGGAGTATATAATCCGTGCTTTATTTTGCAACTTCAAAGGCAGAGTTCCATGATTTCAAGCCCATAGTATGATACAGCACGGCCATTATAGTCCATTTCCGATTCTCGGCTTCAGGAAACACCAAAGATCGAGGGCCATAAAAAACCTTTCAAAGGGACGATACGGCATAACAATTAGTCTGACTTTATATTTCGCATATGTCGAGAAGTTCAGCGTAATCATTACCTCATCATTCACTTCCTCCTGTTTTCGCGGCAAGCAGTGCATAAATTTCCAATCAGGTCGAGCGCCGCCTTTCTTGGCCAATTCCTCCGTCACTTTGAAGTCTTTAAAGGCTTTAACACGATTAGATTTTTGAGTTTCTTGACCCATAGATATCCTAAGAGTTAAAATAAAAGCAGTTATTCAATGGGCCACGTCACACTTCAAAATGCAGGAACGTACCATGTATCGGTGACAATCACATTTGCATCTTTTACGGCTTTGAAAGGATCTTCTACCAATTCAAGTGTGGAGCCGCTCTCTGCAGCAAAAGACTTAGCAGTATTGACGACATCTTCCAACGGTTCATATCCTTCCGGTGTCGCAACGGATATGTTGACGCCAAGCTTGGAACCAGCTATAAGTAGACTATGACTGTTGAAGCAATATAACATACGGAAGGATTAATGTCTCTACTTTCAACGTATAATCAAAAGAACGAAGTAAAAACTCACCAAACATTATTACCGTCGCCTACCCAGGTGACCTTTAGATTCTTCAAAGTTTTCAACGGCGATTTTCCAACTGGCGTGTTGTTCTTTGCAAGATTATGATAACCGGAGTCTGAGTAATGCTCATGCAATGTGAGAAAGTCTGCCAGTAGCTGAGTTGGGTGATATAGATCCGACAATGCATTAATAATTGGGACGGAGGAATACTTGGAAAGTTCCTACAAGAGAGAAATACCAACAGTGTCAACCTCGAGAAGAGTGGAAACTTCTCACTGATGGATATTTACCATTAATTCTGTATGACTATCGACTCGGGCCATGATTCCATCTAGCATACTCGACAAAACAATTCTAAAGTATGACTTACGTCAGCAATGCGATGAAAGGTTCATGAAAAGTCAATTTTCATGTCTACCCGGTGTCCTTCAGTGATTCATTTACTCCGAGTTGGATGTCCTGAGGGCTCAAAAATAATGGCTGCCCACCGAGCAAATTGCATGAAGTTTCTGTTGCTACCTGTATTAAACTTTAGCAACTCATATTCAACACATCTTGGAGATTTCAGCAGTTCAGCGTACTCTTGTTCTCGTGCTTCTCTTTCCGAAGATAATCCCTAAACTCTTTTTCTTTAACACATCAAAATCTCTAATCATTCTTGTTTCTGAATTCTTATGTTCAGCTGGATTTCCGTGATTCTTCCATGCCCATTTCAAATGCATTGACGTGCACAGAACATTCACTATTTCCGTCTGTGACAAATCGGATAGAGTCAAAAAGTGACAGGGTTTGTTAGGCGCAGAGGCCGTTGCATATTTGCGGAATCCCAATAATGGACGACAAAGCAAACGGGTTTGATTTAGCATTGGATATGGTTGATGAGGAATAATTAAAGTCTGGAGAACAGGTCGACAAGTGAACGTGCTCCGGTGGCTCCGATGAGTCAGAGGGAGGTCATCACATCAGATTTTCAATGATGAAGCGGATGCACTTGCAACTAGAAGTAATTGAGTAATATTTTATTCAAAATTTACAATATATTTTATTACAACAGCATATACATTATGACTTGAAAATGCCATAGTCTGCGGCATCAACCCATGGAACCTATTTGAGTAAAGAGAAGGATTAATCAATCATTCTTCAGCTTCCAGAGAGTACAGAAACAAAAAAAAAGCAAGGTGAATGTGCTCATCGACTTAAATTAAATGATCATAGAATAAGTTTGCGACAACCTATCACTGGTTTTGCATTGTTTTTCTCATTGCACATTCAAAAAATAGGAAGAGAACGAGTTATTAAAGTTTATGAACTTACCGAAGCAACAAAGTGAAGTGATCAAGCAAGAAGATTTTTAAGAGACGGGCTTATGTTTGTCCGATTTTATGGGCCGGTGTTGTTTATAGCCCGTGCCTGGTTGCTAGGCGTCAGGTTTGGACTCAACAATGAGTGACGAGACATGAGCCTATGATCAAGGTGCTACTTGCTTATCATGTATATGAAAAATTCTAATAACTACGGATAATGACGTTGTGAGTTGAACGCCATAGAGCAGTTTCACTAACCCATTCTCGAAAATTTTGCCCCTGCATTGTTGTTGTGCCGTTGAATCGCACAAGGTCAGATGGAAAAAATAATAGAGCATGTTCTATTCCGTTGCTGGAAAAAGCAAAACGTTATGAAACTCTTCGCGCACCGCGAGTGAATTGATTGGATTGCAAGCCGCTGCTCCCGAAATATAACCGACAAACCCAAATGCGGTCCTCCCTCGACTAATCACCTCCAATCAATCTCTGTGCTGATTTTTTTGGCCGAAGTTAAACCTCCTCCAACATAATATTGACATGATGTCTGACATTAGTCCTGTCGTAGTTGACAAGTGTGTGAGTGTGGACACTTGTCGCGCACATTTGGTTGGATTTTCCAGAATTTCGGATTTCTGAGACTGAATACAATTACTAATTTGATCACTTGGGCCCCTCACTGTAGACCCTTCTCCGAAAATTTGCGGAACTAGAACAGCCGAATGAAGACGAAGACCTGTAAGTATGCCTTTTTTTTTTGGACATTGAAAGCCGGCAGATCAGCGGGTTGGAAAATGAAAATAGGCTTTGAAGCAGCAATGTGCTTGCTGGAGCTAATAGACCATTTAAGAGATTAATTATATTTTCTATTAGTATCTTCCTGTGCAGGGCAGAAAGACGATACAAACTCTGGTTGGATTTGCTGGCTTCATTGCGACCGAGTCCGGATGCTATGCCCCTTCCGCCTTTGGGTAATTGGCTTCTTTATTACGGATAATAATACTTTTGATTCAATCTAACAACTACCTATTAATCAAAATTAACAAAAAAAGACGTCTGTGTGATTTGGTGTGCACATATGGTTAGTATATCACATTGTCCGACGGTAAAATTACACATTTACTGATAACTTCGGATACAGCTCAATCCTCTCAGGTATATGGAAGATACTTACCGTCTCTACGATGAACTGCTACAACTGTATGAAATCCCCCTTGCAAGAATGGTATGATTACTACAGGCTATTCTGATATACGATATATGTGTTAATGCTCGCTATTATCGTCAGGAACCGACTTTAGATTCAAACTTACTTGAACCCGGATCGGTTGAAGTTTGGAATAGTTTCTACCCAAAAGAACCCTATTTTCTATCACCCAAAACCTCCCCATCGGAAATGATTCCAATTGAATGTCCGGGATGTAAGACTCAACAAAATTGTGAAGCCAATCAGTACCTAGGCATTAGAGTACGAGGTCAAACCGACAGATGCGACAATTGTGGGGCGAGAATTGATGCAGATGCGATATCTGCTCTACGCTTTGTTACAGATATAGATCTCTTGCTACATAAACAGGTGAACAAAGTCGCGTAAGCAAATTGCCACACTATCCTGGTTTCTCGGGACAATATTGACACTCTATTATTTCAGAGGATCACTTATTAATCCTGCGACCAACGGTATCAACACCTCTTCAAATATTTTAGCATTAGTAGATTTGTATGTTTCTATAGCCCGACCAGATCCATATCAACAAACAGCTCTATGGGAGACGATCATTCAACAAACCCGTTCAACTTTTAAATCTCGGCATATGTCAATTGAAAACGCTGCTATTGGTCGTCGAGTAACCGGTGCATATAAAAACTTGGTCATGCCGTTCAGTCTGGATCTAATCGCTGCAGTTATGCGGCAACGAGAATTCACCAAGAAAATAATTGATCCGTTTTGGAAATCTTCACAAGCACTGGCCAATTCTACTGTCAGGTTTTTATCTCATCTGTCTTCAATTCCATCAGCTCCGGTGAATTGATCTTATTCATTAGGTATCATAAGTTTCTCCTTCTGCTCTCCCAAAATAAGAACGCCTTTTTCGTCCCTACGCTTGATATTGACTTGGGCTGGCATACTCATCAGTTGCACCCAAAACGATATCAGGTATGTTGTACCTTTTTCTCGCGTTGTCACTCTGCGGTATCTGACATATCTTATCGTTAATCAGGAATACACTACTGCACAAATCGGCAAAGTGCTGAACCACGATGACAACGCCCCCACCAAAAGCCTAGATTCTGGATTCCGTCGGACAGCATTGTTATGGTACAAACATTTTGGCGAACCGTACTCTTCTCACTCTCCCACCAATGGCTTTGTCACTCCAAAACGGGTCGTCGCTTCTCTCATCTTTCCGCCGTATCTGATCCACAGTGCGGTTAAATACGCCAAAATTAACGCTGCCACCGCTAAAAAAGCTGGTGCCTGTAGTTCATGTCCTCACCATTTGCAGTCTAAAGTGTTTTCGAGAGCAGGATTGCATAAAAAGGACAAGGATACATATGTAGATGATCATGGATCGACATATATTTGGTATAGCGGATCGTGCGTAGGTGTGGCCGGTGCATATGCTGGCCACTATGGAAGTTCATGCGGCAATAGTGGTTTCAGTTCATGTGGAAGTAGCGGTTTCGGTTCATACGACGGAGATAATCGAGGGTCGTCGTGCGGATCATCTTGTGGTGGTGGGGGGTCATCTTGTGGTGGTTCGTCCTGCGGTGGTGGATCATCTTGTGCTGGTGGGTCATCCTGCGGTGGAGGTTCTTCCTGTGGGGGTGGAGCCTGTTCTTCTTAAAGCTATTTCGTGTCAACATCGTTTATGGGTCCAAACTTTCTTAACATGTTTAATTTATATGTAACATTAATGTCGAGTAGAATTTTGTATTCTCATTAATTAAATGTTGTGCAGATGAAGTTTATTTTGCCTGTGGCAAAAAATACAGTTCAAGGCGATGGGGGCGATAGAGATAGTCAATAGTGACGTTTCACGTTGGACCCTTGGTCATATCAACCTCTGATAACGTCAACATTTAAGTCAAATAAACGGAACTATACAACGCATGAACTTTACATTGCCCGACTTGCGGATCATTCACTTCAGTATAATAACAACATGCAAAACTCTACTATCCTTCACAAAGATACCTTTCAGCTTCTCAGTATTCGTTACATCAATTTCAAATTTCGTCTTTCCGGTCCGGACAGGACGGGATATGAACTCGGATGTTAAATATGGACTCATATTGAGTTTTAAATGATACAAATCAGCAATGTGGAGTTCAACTAACGACGGCTCAATATGGAGGTCTAACGGTTTCATGCTTATCGAGGTCTACAAAGCGACAAGGGAATGATAAATTATAAGAAGTAAATAGCGATATGGGAAATCAGAACAGGACAGTGTCAACCTACCAATTCAGGGAGTTCAATGTCAATAAGGAGTTTTGTTCCATCATCAGATTTGGTGACTCGATAGTTGGGTATCTTCTCTTTCTGTGAAGACAGCGGAATAATTTTGGGTTCTGCCTCGCTGGTCATTATGAGAGACTTTGGATTCGTAGCGGATGATTTGTCTTTCACTTTATCCCGTGATAAATCTGTTATAGCAGCTCGTTTGGGCCGTCGAATAACATGTGGCATTACAGGTCCTTTATGCTTTAATTTTGGAAGGGTAAATTCTAAGAAAGAAGTATACACTATGAGTTATTGCATCGTTCTGCTTTGATGAAACCCTAATTCGTACCTCTGCTAAGTTCCATCTTGAACCTTTCTTCAATCAGCTCCATAGCCAGTTCGATGATAAACAACTTGAAATCAAAGTCGTTCTCGGATTTGAAGAATGGATCCGAATTAATACATGCACTAAACACAACGCACGGCCTACCACCTTGCTCATAAATCAAGCCGGTTAGGATTCCGTTCTAGAAAGATCTGCACACTAAAGAATGAAGGGACTCATGAATACCTTTATCTTCTCCGTCCCTGAGCTCGGCTAAACTCAAAGGAACTTTATAACTTGTATCGGCTGCCTCAATCGCTCGTTTGATTTCTTCGTCTGTACATAACGGCGGGGCAGGTATTTCCGGTGAATGCGTCATGTTGATAAAGACTTTTAGACCGGCTGGATATGATTGTGTTGACTTGTTTAAATGGGTTTTGAGTACAAATCCACTTTGTGGTTGAATAGTATGAGACGGTATTGCAGCATTTTGTAGTTCTGATTTGGATTGAAAATTAAGCAGACAGTTGTAAAGAGCGGGTCAGTTCAATGACCATCGACTAAAACTGTTTTCTGCAAGGAATAGCAAGAATGTATCTCTCTTCAATTCGGTATCACTATACCTTTAATATTATCCTTGACTTGATCATCTTTCATCAAATCACTGAATACATTATTCATCATCTGATCCCACTCAGTTTGTGAGAGATTATTCCTTACATCGTCGGGCAAGGGGATATTAGAGAGCTGCTCGAGAATGGAAGGGTCCTTGTTCTTTCGTGCTTCCTTCGTCATGAAGATTATTGTGATGCACGCTTTTAAATAGGATTTGTCGAATGTTAATTGTTGAAATGAAGAGCCGCAGGAAAGTCCCATTGAACATCGCGATCACTTTTTGTTTATGGACTCTCTTCGGAATTTCGAGTTCGTTCGAGACGTTCTTTTTCATGGCTTGTATATGTAAGATGTGGTTGCTTCACTGTTTCATTCTCAACATTCCCTCAACAGTTCGCTCCCAGTATTCGTTTCCAGTATTCCATCCCTATAGTTACATGTCAGCTTTCCGCATCCCAGGCCTTGAACTTAAAATTCAATTCCTGTACATCTAACTTGGTCCTATTCCCGTTTCTTCCTGTCCATTATTTTTTCCAGATTGAATGTTCCTGGCCCTAATCTATGTATTTCCAGACTGCCCTGTCTCTGTGAATATATCTGCTGTATTGTTTTTAGTATCAATTTTCGTTGTGTCAATATCTACCCCATCTATGTCTTGATTGCACCAGATTTTGGGGCTTTTTTCTTGATTTGACGGATCGCAGTTGATTTGTCCTCGTGAATGATGTGGGGGTGGATTGAAGTCTATTCTACAAGCGTCATGTAAGGTCCTTATGGATCTTCGGATCCAAGCACATTGCTTTGATGCTTCACCTAACGTGATCGACTCTGCATTTGAAGTTGCAAAAATGCTGTGCTTATTCCAGGTAACGCATGAGACTTCCAAAAAAAATATAGATAATCGCTGCGAAAGAAGATGCTGCAATTATCAAAGGCCTTCGGGAATTTTAGACCACGCCAGTTTCTCATTTTGATCATCAAATACCGCGAAATTGAAAACAAAGCATCGATAGAAGTATGGAGTGTTAACATCAGTTAGCTCATATTCTCAACCGATGGGTGGAAAATAACGATGCGATATAGCACGCAGATTGTTTCAGAGAGCACAGATCTTTTAAAACTTTTGGGCGAAATTTCAACCGGTTCAGGTCTTTGCTAATGTCCGTATTATCGTTGAAAGAACTCACGCCAGCAAATATCTCCGATTATAAGGTTTATTGCAGTTGATAATACCAAGACTACACGTAATCTTTATAAGTATACACAGCTATACACTGTAAGAATTTTAGATAACCTATACAAATATATGACAACTGAATCAAATTTACAGATTCCTTATTAGGTTATACCGTTTTACCACATGATATATCACCCTCAGTGATCACCAATGTACAACCATACTGATATGCATTTATTTAGTGAACTCAACAGAATCTGGTCTTCCAGCCACCCCGTTGTTCACAATCACACCTCCTCTGCGTCCGCGATTTCCATTCGCAGCATT
>JAHLJZ010000029.1:0-254198 GCA_025602915.1 Paraphysoderma sedebokerense | reverse complement strand
GGTGTGCGCTTTGTCCAATGCCTCCATTTGGTAATTGAGTCTTGCAAGTGTAATTATGTAAATCAATGTTATGCGACGATAAAAAAATATAAATACATTCAGATACCGTCTTGATATTTCCGCAACACCCAGTCCTTTTCGGCATCCTTCAGCATCCGCAATAATAACGACATGATTTATTTACAGTCCAAACATGGTACACATTCACTATTGAATGTCGATAATAATGATCTTCCCCGCACTTTGCATTGACGCTTTGTCCTTTCTTATACGTGGCATCCGAACTTGGTAGTTGGTCGATCCCAGATTCCCTCTCCGATCCACAATATAAAATCCTCTCCCTCCCCTCTCTTGTTCCTCCCCTTCATCCAAAAGAATTTTGAAAAAAATGATTTTGCCCAAACCCTCGCCCACCAGCGAACCCAGAAAGCCAAACATCCCTCCTTCCTTGGCTTCGGCGCTTGGCAGGAAACTAACCGCTTGGGAGAGGCAACCCAACCTCGCAAAAGTCAAATTTATTTCTTCTTTCTCAGGTAAAATGCGGCAACAGATCTCAGAACTGACAATTGCTGACATTGTGAATGGTAAGTCTGAAAAATATCAGTCCGTCATAGAATCAATAAAAGTTAGTGCCCTCTCCTTCACTCTCGTCTTTATTTATAATCTTTTGAGAATCATTTTACCCCCATGTTCCGTTTAGCTGATACTATAGCCAACAACCGAGTGAAGGTCAACAATTACGTCTTCCCTAAATTTTCAAAAGTGTGCGCGGATAAGATTATCGAGAAGGGAATTGAATCGCAGGGCATCCTTAGAATTATCTTTGGCATGAAACACGACGTGGAAGACTTGGTTAACAAATATAGAACCGCCGATACATTTTGCCGGAATGACTGGGGATTGAAGTCGGGTGAGGAAAAGTTTGAATGCATCCACGACACTGTATTCATTGACATCGTTTGTAAATTCGACTGTATCGGCAGTTCTATAATTGTGAACCATGGCTTCTACTTCGTTTTTCATCAAGGATATCCTAAAGATACCCTGCGCTTCTAATCCCTTCTCCATGATCGTATCCGCGCACCCTTTTAGAAATTTAGGGAAGACGTAATTGTTGACCTTCACTCCGTTTTTGGCTATAGTATCAGCCAATTCATTTGCACTGAAAAAATCAACAATCGTGAGGGTTTGGCGTGATGCTCAATGACGGGATGTAAATTCGAATGAATGTATATATTCAGTGTGAATACATTAATCATTTAAATTCATTAATCATATAATGAATGATGATTATCCTGTATCCATAAGCCCAGCTGCAAAGTGACGGCATCTGGAGAGTCGCGTGACGAATGATGTCCATCAAGCGGATCTTCACTCACCCCGCTCATCTCAGAACTAAATCATCCCCCGAAACTCAGATTATTCCCGAAAATTATTATTAAAAGTTATCTAAATGCTTTACGCAAACGCACAAAAGTTTTATCGTCTGCAATTTACACGCCGTCAAGAGACGTCGGCAGCAATCCCCACGTCTGGCGATGCTCCCAATCCCACCGTCAAGCCAGCAGACAGCGAACAAACAGTTTCTGAATGGAAGGACGTCGAAGATTTAACAACAGTATCTTTGAGAAGCGTCATGAAGAAGGCAGAAGAAGAAATCGCAGTGGTAGCACAATCTGTGCGTTCCAGAGGTGACACCAAGTTCCTCCCGTTCTTAAAGAACTTTGGACGAAGAAATCAGGGAAGCGAACACCGACTCCCTCAATTGACGGTATGTATGCTATTGCGTTGATTTTTAATTTTTTGTCAACATTTATATAGATCGTAGGAATTATTGTGATTGACATTTCTTAATGATGGATCGAACTTAGCGCGATAAGAGCCCCATGATCGATTTACGCTGAGACTATAGCTAAAAACGGTGTAAGATTTAATAACTATATCGTCCCTAAATTTTAAAGATGTGTGCGGATGTGATATTGGAGAAGGGATTAGAAGCGCAGGGTATCTTTAGGATATCCGGTATGAAAAACGAAGTAGACGCCTTGATTCGCAATCATGGAACTGCCGATACAGTCGAATTTACAAACGAGGTCAATGTATACAGTGTCGCCGATGCCTTCAAACTCTTCCTCGCCCGACTGCAATCCCCAGTCATTCCGACAAAACTTTATCCCTTATTAAAGCACATCTGGATCAATCGCGCTATGGGAGATGCCACTGATGATGCCAGCGAGCTCAACGCGAAACAAATCGACTTTCAATCGCTTCAACAAATGAAATCGATTTTCAATCGCTTCAAGACTCAAGTCATGTTCTCCGATTCACTTTAGATTTGGCGAACAGAATAGCCGAACATTCTGAAAAAAATGACATGGTCCCCAGAAATCTTGCGTTGATGTTATGTCCTAACTTGTTTCCTGCTCTCGAAGATGAAGACAATCAGGTCGAATCGAAGGCTTTGTTGGAACTGAATAACGAGCAAGGTGACTATGGATTGTGGGCTGTGAATTGGCCACAAGAAGCTGTTCTTATTTGCAAAATTAAGTTTAAAAGTGAAAAGATACACTATGAACAGATTTAGTACGCAAGAACAAGACGTCAGATAGCTGCTGAAACAGGTTTGGATCTTACTGGGAATCCTCTTAATTACTATTTCATTCAACATTTTATTATTTATACTGACTTCGAATATAAGGATGTCGTCTATTCACCTTCGTCATAAATCAAGTAGCATCGCTGGAAATTAGCGCAAAATTCCTGTTTCTGATTTTACGTAGGAAGAACATTTATCATTAGTTCCTAATGAATATTGTTGTATAATTCTCAGTTTCTTCTCAATTTAATAGCTTTAGTATAGTATTTATTGTTATATCAAAGTGATGTATACCGTTGACGGTGTCTCCTTTTTGTGTTAAACTATGGGAAGTGTAATGCGGTGATTCTTTACGCCGAACATTGAAATACAAATTAGCCTTCCTTTTAATTATTCGTTAAGCCGTATGCATATCCCATGCGGTGTTCATTCTTTACGCCGAATATTAAAATAACATAGCCTTCCTTTGAAGTATTCGTTAAGCCATATGCATATTTCCTTCATGTTTCCGACCATTCAAAATAATCACAATGATTCATTATAATTCGTTAAATAAATTTCTAGATTTTGCATTCTAGAAGATATTGTGGTCAGTTTCAGAAAAACATTTCACAGGGGAACAATACAGAAAGACCGTGAGCAGTTGCGCAAAACAGACTCTTATTCTATTCAGTCTCATCAGCATATATCTGGAACATAGCTACGGCGGCTATAATAAGATATGCGCATGCAAATAACTAGTATACAGACTTTGGCGATGAATCCACGCCGAAACCGCGAGCTTTTATTGCTCGTCAGTAAAACATGAACTTATTCATATCTCAACCCTTAGGGATTTATAATACAGTAAGAACTCCTAGAGCGATCCAACTCGAGTCCACATTCATATATATATACAAATAATAATTTAAGAAAACTTCCAATTGAGATTATAATCATCAATTCAATTCATTCCACACCGCAAAGCCAATTCAGATCCATCCACGGATAATTCTTCCCAAACCTTCAGTTTGACATCCATCTGCACTCGATAAGCGATGGCTTCATAAATTCGCCCTACCAAGCTTGCACATGTCGACTCCCCCTCATGCACATTATCCCTCAGACAAGCCCCACCACATCGTTTCCTTTTAAACAGTACACTTGGAAGCAAGTGTTCGACTCGTTTAGCGCATTTCATGCACTTTGCGCAGAATGAAACCAGATGGCTCTTTATATGCAATTTGGTATCTTTGTCGCGTAATATCGGGAAAATGTCGCAGAGAACACCCCAAGAGGTTATCGTTGTGTCCATGATTCTTGTAAAGGTTTCGAGAAAAATGGTTCTTTCGAAACAGCTATCACGTTCCTTGCTTGTCACGCATTTACAGGTTTCCGCTACAGTGTCTAGAGAAGTATCCGTATCTTTCACCCCATCATTTTCGACTAACCGTGACAGGTCGAGATCAGGAGAGTTCGCGTTCAACCGGCAATGAGTATTTGTGTTTACGGAGTCGTCGGAATCAACTCTGGGTGGTATTTGAGTAGAATGTAGTAAAGGCAATCGCGATTGGTCGATGGGTGCAGCTGAGAATTTCCTTGTCCAGAGACGGGCTCTCCTGGACTTTAGCCTTTTAGTATATGCCTTTATCTTTCGACCTTGTATACCATCATTAAAATACGGTCTGATGACGAATGAAACTATCGCTTATGTCGCGGCATATATCGAAAGGTCGCGCGATTTTAAAAGGTGTTGACATGAACGCAAATTGTATAGCGTCCTAACAATCGACATAACAGCATTGAAGTCAGTGACGCTATGTTTTCTATAAAGAAACATTAGAACATACCTGGGTGAAGGATGTATATTTTGAGGTCTCCATCACGAAATTCCTATCTTTTAAAGTAGAAGTTTCAGAACGCTGTTCGTTGATAATTTTGTTGGGGGAGGGCACACTGCATTGTTTTTTACTTTCTTTATCTAACCATACCGTGGGATAGGGCTATATTAAAGTTAGTCACACATTCGATGTCGGAACATGAAGGATGAAACAGCTTTCTGACCTCCTGTGAGAGATTCTGACCGCCGATATTCGGCAACTCGCATCTCTCTATTGATCCAAGTAACATTACAGGAACTTGTTTTTCCCGAGTGCAGTCTTGCGTTTCGGCGTTGCGACCGCTTTTAGAAAACATAAAAGCTAATCCACTATAGGATGTTGGTGTCCCCGGTCGACATACCTCCGAATTGTTTTTTTCCTCATCGATTGATTCGACCCCGAAGTCTGATTGAGAAATGGAATAGAAAGACGCAAGACGCGAAGAAAGTCGATACGGCTGTGTATGATTAAATTTTGGTTCTAACCCCTCATCAGCTTCGTCGATCATCGCGATTGACAAGGAGGAGTTGATTGTGACAGGAGTTGTCCGGTTCGTTAAAGTTCCGCATGTGGGTGCCATTGCATCTGATACTGGTTCGGATAATTGACAGGATAGCTCTTGATCGGGAATTTTGTCAAAGTTGGGCATCTGTTTGTTGCTGTCCACATGGTTGGTTTCACAGACGTCACGGAATAATTCTTCAAGATGCATTTCGCTGTATCCAACAACCAACTCCGTATACAGCACTTCTTTCGCCGCTTGTTCCAAATATTGAATGAATGCATCGTAATCGACAGGATTGAATGAGTTAAGAGAAAGAATCATGCCGGCGATCTTGTTCAAATGAATCATTTTTGCTGTAAAGAAAATGACCATTTAGAGAACAGTCAATTATCTTATTGAATTCAGTTCTCGCAGTCGAGCATACCTTTTCCCAAAATCTTTGGAAGCCTATCTCTCTTTAGAGTCCCGATATGTTCGATTCCGTTTTCTCTGTTGTTAAACCAGGGCAATCGCTTAACAGGTCCTCTGCTGTACTCTATGAAGGTAAAAAGCAACGACTGCAAATCATCCACAGCGTTTTGAACTGAGAGGATTGTATGTTAATGTCCCACAGCAAGTTGCTGATTCTAAACCACTCCAAGAAATTACTTACCTAAACCTTCGTGTAGACGGAGGCTCATGTACTCGGGTGTCGTGACAGATACTTTCTCCTCATAAGCGAAGGGGGCAGCACTGAAATCCACAAAGTGGATATTTCCGTTTTCGTCTTCCATTATGTTCTGAGGTTTCAAATCTTGGTGGTTGATCTTCTTAAAATGCATCGATTTTGCAATCTCAATCTAATGTTGTTGAATCATGAGGTCAGACATCAACAGAATGCAGATTGTGTATAGAAAGTGGCACCCCATTACGTACTGTTTTACGAAAGTCCTTCAGAACAATCGACATAGGTATGATGCCGAATGAATAGTATAAAGCCTTCATCTTGTCCGCAAGGGTTCTAGTCAATTGCGGAAGGACAATGAAGGGTTGCTCCACGTCAAGTCCGTAAGCAAGCAGATCCGGGATACCGACTAGAAGTATGTCACTATTTAACTAACACCTTATGAAGTGAAAGTGATGAAGGTACACATACCACAACCACAGAGTAGCTGATATTTTTCCACCTCGTTCTGCAGCATTCTGTTGTCGTTATCATGATCAAACTTGATGGCGACGTCAACGCCAGTCTCCATATCCGTCCCGGCATAAACCACCTCCGCAACCCCCCTCTCCTAATACCTTCAAAACCTTATATCGGTTGGCTACTATGTCGGGAAAACGTTCCACAGCCTTGGGCATGGTTTTTCCGGAAACGTTCACATTCTGCAATTAAAAAATACATTCTTAGCTAATGTCTTCATGGTAACTCTTGCACTAACGCTTACCTTTTCTATTTCTTCATCAACCGCAGACACCGGGTCAGAAGAGTGACCGGACAGTGAGCTCTCAGAGCTAACATCGGAGCAATTGTTCAACAGATTTTCAATTTGTGCAGCATCATTTCGAATTTGAACAGCTGCTTCTGGATTGAATGATGTAGAACTGCGTCCGAGAGGATTACAAGGCCGGTACTCGTTCTGACGGCCACTTTGTTGCATATCATTGAGCTGATCATTTGCTGTGGCGGCGCTATAGGAGCGAACCTTGGCGTCTGAGGTATCAACGGGACCTTTGTCGTAACGAAATAGATGGAGTGATTGATTAATACATCCATCCAGAGTGAGATAAACAGAGTTGGCTGTATATCGATACATACATTGTCTGTCGCATTGGCGTCCACTTCAGGACATGGGAAGAACAAACCGGGCGGATATGGTAACAAGGTTCCACGATGTTGTGGAGGATAAGCGGGGAGCTAGAAAGTCAAACCTTAGGATCCGCCAACATGCAACCCGCTACGGAAGCTATAATCGTTACACTTACTGGATCATCCTCGTCCAAGAATCGGAGATCGACTCTCAAAGCCATTGAATCATTTTGTGAATTCGCATCCACGTCCCGCTGAAACCCATCTTGAGCCCGAGCCAGTGCAACCTTTTGGTAGAATGAGCGAATATAAGTGTGTCAGCGTATCGGTTAAGTTTTCGTCAGTCAAACACAATATAAATACCTTGGGATACATTGGCTCACAACCTCTGTCCCATGAAGGAAGTTGCGGTCGCAAGGGTTGCACCTAGGGGATCCAACACTGATTTAGATGTCTGTCCCTACCGAATCGGACTTTGCACAAAAACTTACAGGATTGCCCCCAATTTTAACAGAATATTTGCACTGCAATTGCTTTATCTAGCAAATACCGTGAATAGATAGATCATTGTTAACCTACTCAGACTTTCAAGACCACAATGCAAAAATACCTGGTCATTTGAAGGCCACACGGGTGTTTTGTCAGGGAGAGCATATCTCGGAGGAAGTTCCTTCGAAACAGTTCTAAGTACCAAATCGCGATGACAGATATTTACGGTCGAACAACGCTTAACATACCATGGCCTTAGTCTCTAACTTAATGTCCCGATGCACAATGCCTTTCGCATGTACATGTTTTAACGTATTGACCTAGGAGAAATAAAGCAAGGATCGATCAGTTACGCAATGTCCACAGACAAAGACTAAGGAAACTTTGATTACCATCTGCATCCCCACTTTACAGACTCTAGCAATGTCCCATTGATTCACGAAGCTCATTAAAGAGCGGCCGCATAGCTGGAAAACTAAAATATCCCCATCATAGGTTTGGGGTCCCGAGAGACTCCCAGGAAGGGTACGACCCCTTCTGCAATATAAAAATTGGAATTCATCTTAATAAATTTACCACAGATTTTTCAAAAAAATAAAAAAAGTTTGAGTTCTCCCGTCAAAAGGCATATCAGGGAGTAAATGAGGGACTCAAGATCGTCCCGTGCACTGGCCGCTAATGGGGAGGAAACGTTCGGTGATATGCCATCAGTAAAAGAATCCTAAATCAGTACACATATCACAAGGTTTACAAACCACATCCGCGATGGATTCTCTCGGACATGAAAAAAAGAGTACCGGCTACTCTCCTTCATTACACTGTCCGATCTCTTCGCCGAGCCCAAAGTCGGCCAAACAGACATTTTCGCTTCCGGGACTCAACTCCAACATGTTCTCTAACTTAATGTCCCGATGCACAATGCCTTTCGCATGTACATGTTTTAACGTATTGACCTAGGAGAAATAAAGCAAGGATCGATCAGTTACGCAATGTCCACAGACAAAGACTAAGGAAATAAACGTAACACAAATCAGCCGATTAAATGACATGAGAAAACGAAGGATTCAAGAAGTAAAATAAGGCGGAAGAGCGGCCGCATAGCTGGAAAACTAAAATATCCCCATCATAGGTCTTCAAGTCCGCCATTTTGTTGTTGAATTTAAGTTGAGTGTTTCGCGAATCCTTATTTTCGCCTTTGATACATTGATACTCGCACAACTTGTCAATGTACTCGAGTTCTCCCGTCAAAAGGCATATCAGGGAGTAAATGAGGGACTCAAGATCGTCCCGTGCACTGGCCGCTAATGGGGAGGAAACGTTCGGTGATATGCCATCAGTAAAAGAATCCTTAATCAGTACAAATATCACAAGGTTTACAAACCGCATCCGCGATGGATCCGCTCGGACATGAAAGTGGGGATGCAAATGGTAGTAGGAGTGATCAAATGTTCCTGGTCTATGTCTGGGGACATTGCGTAACGGATCGATCCTACGCATTATTTCTCCTAGGTCAGTACGTAAGAACATGCGAATGATCTTGTGCATCGAGACATTAAATTAGACAATATGTTGGAGTTAAGTCCCGGGAGTGGAAATGTCTGTTTGGCCGACTTTGGGCTCGGCGAAGAGATGTCGCGAAAGAGAGTACGCTGGCGAGTAAAATGAGACAGAAGCTAGGATTCTGAATATTTTTCAGATAAATAAGTCTGCGGAAAATAGAATATGTTTGGAATAGGAGGTGATGTCTTTGGTCTTTGGGAGGCTCCGATCTTGAGAAGGGTAAGATTCTGAATATTTCTCAAATTAATATTAGGGAAACCGAACAGTTTTGGAATGTGGGAGGTGATGTCTTTGGTCTTTAAAGGTCTTTGTCGGTGGAAGATATAAATATAATATCTGAAGGAGTGGATGATTGTGGTGGGGATGAATTGCAAGTCTCTCAATTGTTCCTCGGGAGATTTCCTGCTCGCAAGACACGTGATATTCATTTCCATGATTTCGCCCAATAGAAAATTGCCAACAGGGATAACTACCGATGGGGCGACAGTACGAATGATCAATGATGAATCAAATAGAATGAGAATTTGGATTGTCGCAATGAGGGCTATATAAACGTTAGTGCTGATAGACTGTCTTCATATGTATGCAACACTTCAACCATATAATCAAAAACGCATATGAGAGTATTTTATTAATATTGTTCTAACGAACGGCTCCGGAGAACTACAAGCTCGAGTCGTGCTGCTCGTCGTCCTCAGTGCTGCGAAAATACTTCACATATAACGAACAATAGCTAGACACAGAAAGCAAAGCCGTAATTAAAGAACGAATCAAGTACAATCACCCACCTCTATCTTCAACGTCCTCGGTTTCTCTCATTTAATGTTTCTAGTCAGTCTATCAATCCGACCGTCAGTATAGTCCAGTACCTCTAGAATCTGGAATACTCTCACTATCACTAATCTCTGCGTTTTCTGCTCTAAAATTCCCGTCTTCAAGGTGCTGGCACTGCTTGTTAACATTCATGCTTGTGGGTTCACGCAAACGTAATTGAAGGTACCGTGACAGGAGCTGTTGGATAACACCACACCGGATCAAAATTTTGCAGACTTCATCACTCCGTGACATTCTACCTTCATATTTACCAGCCAGTTCAGGTCACTTTTAAGACCTCAGATCTTAATGACTTTTTTACGCTTGACGCCTTGTTTTTTGCCGTAAAGGATCAGTTATCAGGATGCGCTATGGCGCGTAGTGATGCGCGGGGTAAAACCAGTTTCGCTCAGTCGAAGTATCACGCATTGTCCCGAGCGAAAGACGAGTTGACAGGAACAAGCTGTGCAGTGGGTACCCGGTATAATTATGGAATATAATGAAGAGTAGCATGGCTGATGATACCGTGAGGAAACCTACCAGGCAGGGAATGTATTGTATGAGTTGACGTGTACACCTATAGGGAAGATGATGAGAAGCAAGAAAAGTCAGACGAGCTCATAAATGTGACAAGGTCTTAGGTTGGGAAACTAGATCAATGTCAGAGTTTTTACAAAGTGGTGAGACCCAATATTATGTTCGTCAACCACTTTCGTGAATAGTTGATATCGATTCCATCCTCCACCGTCAATCCTTGTATTCGTTATAAATTCTCTCGGCTTTAACAGCTGCATATCATCCTCACTGTATGCGTGAGGATAGCGAACCAAATACCGCCATGTTTGAAGAGCTTCAATCACTCCAATGAAAATAAAACGGCCAGAATCTGAGAGTTTCAATGATTGTCGCAAGATAGTATTGATATTGGAGGGTGTCAACTCGCAAGACGGACTTGTCTTTGTGATATCAGCAATGATTCAATCATGCTGAACAGACTATGAATAATCGTTGCAAGTCGAAAGTTCCAATTTTCTAGCAACTTGCGGCAAAACTGAAACCCTGACAATCGTGTCGTCGAATTCTCATGCTGCGTTTATGTGAGACGGTTGCATGCTTGTGAGTAACCTGTTGGCCGATAGCTGTACGTACCCTGAATTGATTCGTAGTAAGACAAAGATGGAAATGATTGAGAAGTTAGGTGCAACATTGGAGAATTTGGAAGGTCATGCAAGTCTACCAATAGGCAAAGATAGAAGAGGAAATCGACTAGAAAAATCATAGGGCAGAAGATAGAAACCATTCGATATTTGATCGATTGAATTCTGTTCTCAGTCTCATAATCTTCAGAAGGTGTAAGAATAAAATACCCACAGAAAGCATTGATTGAATCCGAAATAAAACAAGCATCATCGACAAAAGACAAAATACTTGTAATGCTGATCATGTACTGTCGATCGATGCGAGACAAAAAGATTATCATTCATCGTCCGCAATGATGAGTTCTGTATAGTCAGTGGGAGGCGACAATATCTGAGTGTTATACTGAGTAACTGATGGCTATCAGAATCGATCCACCATGCAAGATGTGGTTTGTTCGTGCTTTGGGTGTGCGCTTTGTCCAATGCCTCCATTTGGTAATTGAGTCTTGCAAGTGTAATTATGTAAATCAATGTTATGCGACGATAAAAAAATATAAATACATTCAGATACCGTCTTGATATTTCCGCAACACCCAGTCCTTTTCGGCATCCTTCAGCATCCGCAATAATAACGACATGATTTATTTACAGTCCAAACATGGTACACATTCACTATTGAATGTCGATAATAATGATCTTCCCCGCACTTTGCATTGACGCTTTGTCCTTTCTTATACGTGGCATCCGAACTTGGTAGTTGGTCGATCCCAGATTCCCTCTCCGATCCACAATATAAAATCCTCTCCCTCCCCTCTCTTGTTCCTCCCCTTCATCCAAAAGAATTTTGAAAAAAATGATTTTGCCCAAACCCTCGCCCACCAGCGAACCCAGAAAGCCAAACATCCCTCCTTCCTTGGCTTCGGCGCTTGGCAGGAAACTAACCGCTTGGGAGAGGCAACCCAACCTCGCAAAAGTCAAATTTATTTCTTCTTTCTCAGGTAAAATGCGGCAACAGATCTCAGAACTGACAATTGCTGACATTGTGAATGGTAAGTTCGAAGAGTATCAGCCCGTCATCGAGTCAATAAAAGTAAGTGCCCTCTCCTTCACTTGGGTGTTTATTTATAATCTTTTGAGAATCATTTGCGCATCATTATCGTTGATTTATTCTACGTAGTTGCATTTCATGTTCAAAGTTATATTTCCTCATGCTGCTTTGAATTTATTGGGCGGATATTCTTTAAAATTCTTTTGTGGCGACCTATCTGAGATTGTATCAACACAATGCGGTACGCGCTCTGCATCTACAACACGCTAACAATAATTCATACCTTTTACTGACTTCAACTGTGCATTAGATCTCTTCCATGGTTTCGGTCATCCGTCGCATGGTTGGCAAATACAAGGCTACTGCGGAAGGGGCAGTTAGCGAGCAGGCGTCTTCCGGTGAAACGGTCCCGACAATCAGAAGAAGACGATTGATTGCGGATGCGGTTGAAATTATCGTCAGAAGCAGAACCCCAAAACGTAAAAGCGATGTCTGTAAACCAACGAAATTCGGAGTTTCCGAATCCGACATTCAATGTCTCGACGTTTCGTCAATACCAGAGTCAAAGTCGCCTCGAGCCCGTGCACCTCTGAACAAGGCCACGAAGAATAGGATCTTGAATTTGATCAATAACATCTACAGAACAGTCAAGAATATGTTGAGGAAGAATTGCGTTCACATAAGTTCGATTTCTTCTATGAAACTCGACGAGTTAAATGACGATGTTGCAGTAACCTCTTTCTGTTTCGCTCCTTCTACCACAGGGTACAATAACCGCAAATCTTCGAAGAAAGTCATTGACCTGGGAAATGGTTTACAGATTCAACATCTTCAAGTCGTCATGAATGCCCAAAACTCAGATGATGGCGCTTTTTACCAAAGAGTATTCGGTAGGCTGCTAAAGTATCAAACAATCCAGGGTTTAATAGAGGCCGTTGGGTAAGACCGATATTAGCTTCGTCTTTGCGTTTGGTGAATTCTAACATACAAATAGTGCCGGCACTGTGTCAGAGGCTCCAGAAGAATTGGAGGATGTGTTGCAGCGCTTGAACAATGACTTGACGTCATACGCGAAGGTAAGAGATTCAAGCCACCAGAGTTTCTGCTCTCCTATTCTATTCTAATGAATTACAATGTTACTTCTCTGGCTAGGCTACCAAATTGTTGCTCCGACATACCGCAGATGCGGAAGTCTTATTGTATCAGAAAACCCTACTCCCAATGAAACATCTTGAACAGCTCCTCTCCTTACAGAAGATTTCCAACGAAACCTTCAAGCCGTTCAAGCTCCATGATATTGAATTCTGTTTCGAAAAAGAGGTAAAAGAAATTAACTGTCTCGTTTATCAGGAGAAACAGGTTGTCGGTGGTGCCGTCGTATTGTATGACAACACAAAACGAGATTATTTGGATAAAATCGTAGTCGATCCTCAATATCAAGGCCAACGGTTCGGTAGCCGTCTAATGGATTACGTCGTTCATCAAGCCAAGGAACGGTCAATGTCTAGTCTTCGGCTTTCTGCCTTATTACATAAAAAAGAACGAATTAATGGAAGACTAGTCACTACCAAGCTTGCTGGAGCCCATAAAGTCTATCATCGAAAAGGTTTCCAGTATATGGTGGATAAGTCTTTTTCCCTCAAGTCAAGAAAGATATTGCGGTCACGATGATACTCGATCTGAAGTCTCCGCCAGAAATGCAACCTTCCCTTGACGACGCGATTCGAACGGCTCAAGCGCAAAAGTAGCGGTTACTCAATTGACAATTGCGGTCACAATCGTACTGGCTACTATTTCTAAAAAGGTATCCACTGGTTCGGCCACCATCCAAGGGTTCGTTTTTCTCTTGACAAGCGGGATGGAACTTTGGCACTGACGTTTGACACGGCACAGGTAGCCAACAATTAGTATGCATTCAGCGCAGACCCTGCATTGACACCATTTGTCTGCATCATATAGTTCGTAAAAGGTTTACTCGGTGACATAGAGTGACGGCCGAGTTCTAAATTAAAAGAAGGTAAAATCATTTGATTACTGGTAACTTTTGCAAATTATCTTAACATTATAAACTAAGAGAGACATCGGCCTGATATCAACGGTATACCCACGTCAAACGTAAAATCTTTAATTCAGGTCAACACAGAAAACATAAAGAGGTACCGTTGATTTTGTTGCCCTTTTGATTCAATTTTTGCATTTGACTCAACAATTTCTGTTAAAAAAAATCAGGTCAACAAAGTCTCTTGTGAATTGAAAGACTCGATATTCGTGAGGGTTTTTTGATTATATCTGATGAAGAGTCGAAAGAATGTATATATTCAGTGTAAATACCTTCATTATTCATTATATATGAGTCAAGATTTCGCAGTATCCATAAGCCCAGTTGGAAAGAGACGGCATCTGGAGAGTCGCGTGACGAATGATGTCCATCAAGCGGATCTTCACTCACCCCGCTCATCTCAGAACTAAATCATCCCCCGAAACTCAGATTATTCCCGAAAATTATTATTAAAAGTTATCTAAATGCTTTACGCAAACGCACAAAAGTTTTATCGTCTGCAATTTACACGCCGTCAAGAGACGTCGGCAGCAATCCCCACGTCTGGCGATGCTCCCAATCCCACCGTCAAGCCAGCAGACAGCGAACAAACAGTTTCTGAATGGAAGGACGTCGAAGATTTAACAACAGTATCTTTGAGAAGCGTCATGAAGAAGGCAGAAGAAGAAATCGCAGTGGTAGCACAATCTGTGCGTTCCAGAGGTGACACCAAGTTCCTCCCGTTCTTAAAGAACTTTGGACGAAGAAATCAGGGAAGCGAACACCGACTCCCTCAATTGACGGTATGTATGCTATTGCGTTGATTTTTAATTTTTTGTCAACATTTATATAGATCGTAGGAATTATTGTGATTGACATTTCTTAATGATGGATCGAACTTAGCGCGATAAGAGCCCCATGATCGATTTACGCTGAGACTATAGCTAAAAACGGTGTAAGATTTAATAACTATATCGTCCCTAAATTTTAAAGATGTGTGCGGATGTGATATTGGAGAAGGGATTAGAAGCGCAGGGTATCTTTAGGATATCCGGTATGAAAAACGAAGTAGACGCCTTGATTCGCAATCATGGAACTGCCGATACAGTCGAATTTACAAACGAGGTCAATGTATACAGTGTCGCCGATGCCTTCAAACTCTTCCTCGCCCGACTGCAATCCCCAGTCATTCCGACAAAACTTTATCCCTTATTAAAGCACATCTGGATCAATCGCGCTATGGGAGATACCAGCGAGCTCAACGCGAAACAAATCGATTTTCAATCGCTTCAAGACTCAAGTGGACGACTAAAAGTGGATGGCGAACAGAATAGCCGAACATTCTGAAAAAAATGACATGGTCCCCAGAAATCTTGCGTTGATGTTATGTCCTAACTTGTTTCCTGCTCTCGAAGATGAAGACAATCAGGTCGAATCGAAGGCAAAAGGCGCAGCCTCTGAAGACTTTTTAGTACGCAAGAATAAAAAGCTCAGACTCAAAGAGAAATTTGCAAAATTAAGTTTAAAAGTGAAAAGATACACTATGAACATGACTTGGCGTAAGAAATACGTCAGATAGCTGCTGAAACAGGTTTGGATCTTACTGGGAATCCTCTTAATTACTATTTCATTCAACATTTTATTATTTATACTGACTTCGAATATAAGGATGTCGTCTATTCACCTTCGTCATAAATCAAGTAGCATCGCTGGAAATTAGCGCAAAATTCCTGTTTCTGATTTTACGTAGGAAGAACATTTATCATTAGTTCCTAATGAATATTGTTGTATAATTCTCAGTTTCTTCTCAATTTAATAGCTTTAGTATAGTATTTATTGTTATATCAAAGTGATGTATACCGTTGACGGTGTCTCCTTTTTGTGTTAAACTATGGGAAGTGTAATGCGGTGATTCTTTACGCCGAACATTGAAATACAAATTAGCCTTCCTTTTAATTATTCGTTAAGCCGTATGCATATCCCCTTCATGTTTCCGACCATTCAAGATAATCCAAGATTCATTATATGTAATCCGTTGATACATTTCCAGATTTTGCATTCTAGAAGATATTGTGCTCACTTTCAAAAAAAATTTCACAGGGGAACAATACAGAAAGAACGTGACGAGTTGCCCAAAGCGGACTCTTTTCACTCTGCCTCATCAGCGATTCAGCATCCACAAATATCACCAAATATATTGAGAAACTACATATTCTGTCCTTGTATGCGGAATCATGAACCAAGTTATCAAGTCCAGGATAGAAGGTCACACTCTCTTCCCTCTCGTCACTCAACTGGTGCTATGTCGTCACAAGGTCGAAGTCACAACCGATGCCGAAGAACTCCACACTATAGTCTATAATTTGCATTCCCTCTTTGAAAATTCCTTCAAAAATTATCACAGCAACATGCGAAAATCCGATTCTGATACAAACGATGTTGACGCTCAAGTTGATTTGGTGGTGAAGGCTGCAATTACTATTCTAGTCACCCACATCTTGGAGATTACGAAACAACAAGAAAATATGGACAAGATGATGGAAAAGATGCTAGCTGATGCAGATAATGATTTTGCTATGGCGGTGTCCAGTCATCTGCCGTCAAGTATGCAGCCGCAACAAGGTATTCATTCGATGGGTCTGTTCATTTTGATTGGTTTTGAGCCCCAAACATTATCCATGGATACAGTGCAAATGCTTGGAAGGCATACATTAATTAAATTCTTGAATAATTTTTTCTCTTTACAGAACCATCTCAGTTTCAAGACACAAATTCGCTGTCATCATCCGAGCAAGCTCTTATAAATGCTACTCAGTCTCTAGAGCCATCATGCTCTTCAAATTCTTCATTTTCGTCGTCAGGACAGAACAACGTCAATGGTTCTTCTAAATCCTCTCAGAAAGGAAAGATAAGTAAGAGAACCAAACGATCTAACCATCCGCCTAATGCTGCCAAGTTATTGAAGGAATGGTTGATCAGCCATGCCAACGATCCGTACCCGTCTGACCAGGAAAAGAGTATGTTGGCCGAAATAACCGGGTTGAGGTATGTTACAAACTTTTCCATGCATGTACGGGCATAAACCTTTGGCCAAGTTCGCTGGTGGAAAGGGTTGTGAGCGTATCGTTTCAAGCGTTTTCGGTTGCATTACGATCAAGCGTGATGAACACTCTCCTCTCCGACTCCGTTTTTCCCTGGGTCTCGGCTTTGATAGGAGAGGTCGTTTCGTCCGATTCGTAATTCTTTGCACTAACGGCTGTCGCTTTTATGTCTTTCGATCGCCCTTGCACAACCTCATTCTGTCTAATCGTGCTCCATTCTGTTTGTGGACCCCTTGATCGTCTCATTCTCGATTGATACGATTTATTGTCTCCACTCGTAACATCTCAGTATACAACAAATAAACCATTGGTTTATTAATGCTCGTCGACGATTACTGCCGAAGGCAGGTATTCAAACTCAGCATCAAGTTCAGAAACAGATTGCGGCATCAGTTGCCGCACAGAACACAAGTAATAATATGCCGGATGGCAATGGATCCATAGTCAACATGAATGCAGGATATGCAAGGGGTTTAGAAGCCGGAATGAATTGAGTTGAAACACATCATTGGGTTAAGATGGGATCAAGTGACTTTTTGCATCATGGTGAGTGACCATAGCTCACACTTTGAGTGACTTAGTCTATGCCGTCATTTCTGGATTTTGCAGGGGATTCGTTGTGCAGAGAATGTTTAAATTACCTTGAGGACCGCTCATAAGCAATTTCTATGGTTTCAGTTTAATTCGTCAGACAGTTTTGTTCATTAAGTATTTGTTGTAAATTTTCTGGTGGCACCATGTTAGACTTTTTGGCGGGTTGATTTCGACAGTGAGGGTCATAAGTGGATGAATGATTACCTTTTTTACGAGTAACAGGGCTAGGAATATTAGATTTGCAGCTTTGTATTATATGTTTTGAAATTATCTATATATATTGTGAGGATTGAGTTTTGAATTTCTCGGAGTATGGGTCGAAATAAGTGGCGAATCTCTTGGCTTCATTGACCAGGGTTCCTTCATTCCCGCATCAAGGCCCCTGAGTGCAGAACCACAGGCAGTCGGCCAAAATGACGACACCTGCTAATTCTTCTGTAAATCTCTACGACTATATTCCCCAATATTTGTCATCTACAGCTCTCCAACATTTCCAACTCCCTTCGAAATGGCTGGAAATCATATGCGACCGTTATTCTGAAGCGCAAAGATACTATCACAATCAATCTCATATTACACACCTATTGAATCTGTATCGCTCTTTGACAACCTCGGGAAAGATAAAAGTATGTAACGAAGAGGTGATTCTATGGGCCATTTTATTCCATGAGTATGTTCTTCAGTCCACCTTATGATTACAGTTCGCCTTTCAACGGATGTCGATGAATCGAATATTTGCACTCACTCCGACCCAACGGTTTGCCTTTTTATTCGAAATTTCGTCTTGTCTTTTTCTCTTTACAAGTGTCATCTATGATCCTCAAAAGCCTGATAATGAGAGTCAATCAGCTCAATTGTTTCATGAATTTGCGATGGAGGTCAAGCTGGTTTGTGTCGCTTGAATCCCTCCATGGCTGTTTTCGATTGACATCTCAAATATTCCTTCACAATTCTTGCTATAATTTGCACTAGAAACGACATGTCACCGATTTGGCGCAAACATTCATTCTTGCTACTACGACACATTCTATCCCCGAGGCTACAGTTACCGGACAGAAGCTGAAGTCGGAAGAAAGAGAAGACTTAAAACTGTTTTTGGATTTAGATATGGAAGTGCTGTGCTGGAACCGGGAAGGTAAATAGGTTTGATCTCTATATCCCTCGCAAATTCTGGCTTTCTGCATTCATACCTATTTAAGTTGCTTAAAGAAATTTGTTGCATATTGCCTTGACATCATGTGCTCAAATTGATTAGCATTATCTGGCTTCAATGGATTGGTCGAACTCTAACCTTTTACTTTGCAACGACCAAGCATATGCAAAATATGCCCGGCAGATTCGTTCCGAATACATACATGTTCCAAACGCTCAATTTCAATCCGGTCGATCAAAAGTCCTTGTCAATTTCTTGGCCCGCGAAAAAATTTACTTTCTGGACATACTTAGGAAAGATAGTGAAGACTGCGGCTTGGGTTGGGAAAAGAAGGCCCGGAAAAATTTGGAGTGGGAGGTTAACGTGCTGAAGACAAGCTTAGTTTGATTTAATAGGTAAATAGTAATCACTTGTCGACAGATGACACGCCAACACCTCTGTTGTAAAGTATTGATATTATATAATAGATGTTACAATAAATAAATAACTAGTTAAAACTAACGGCGAATTACCTGCTGACATATGGGTGAAGTGATTATCCTGCTTTGAATCAGAAGTATATGATTTACAACATTTTCATGTTACCACACCTTTTGTGAGTCATTCGTATTTCGGTGCAATTGCAGGCCGACGTGTGGCCTCCAAATTGATCCACCAACGGACACCTTTCCTCAAAACCACACATAAAAGAGATATACCTTGCTTTGATGACATTCAGTTTATACGAAGCATCGCTTCCGCCAGAAGCCTTTACTTTTACCTATTTATTACGCCAACAATCGTTGGAAGATACGCCGCTGAACGAAAACTCGGAACATGCTTCTGTAGTCGATTTGGAATGGAGTTCCCTAATCGAACGGTTTCAATCTATCGTCTCTGACTCGGACAGTATAAATCCTACTAATATAATCCCTGATGAGGATTTGGAGTTGTCGGAACTAAAAGATGTCAACTTCATTTCTCCCCTGGATCTTCCAGATCTGATATACGAGATTGGGGATCATAAGAATGCAGTTGGATTGATCAACAATGAAATATTACCAGAATACTCGGACGATGTAGCTACTCCAGTATTATCAAACTCTATGGATGATTTGAGGTTGGACGATGTCATGCTTTATTCGAAAGAATGGTTACTAAGGTTGGTCCTTGCACTCGCTCTTCCTACCATGAGTTCATATAACTTATCTACTGTGTACATCAATAGTCAATGCGAAAAACACATTGCCGCTTCCCGAATATCAGACCAAGCCCTGGCTATGGATTCTGCTCGACTGTGCACGGATATTTTCACAATTTTACGATCAGAAAAAGATGACAGCGAGATTCAGAATGCACTCGTAGACTTGATCGGATACGATAATTTTGAATTTTTAACTTCACTAATCACCAACAGAGGCGCAATAGTTAGAAACATCATCGAAGGTCCTAATGTCTCCACTAAGGAGATAAGTGATTCCCCCGGCCAGAATGCTCAGCTGCGTCCTCGCTACGGAACGCAAGTTTCAATTCAGACGGAATCCGAAAAACAGCAATTAAAAGTTTATCGAAAGAAAGATAAAAGCGGAAATGGAACAGTAGAAGAAAGTGATATGGAATTGTCCGCTGCTTTGCTAGGTTTTGATTCATCATCACTGAGGGAGGCTCGAGAATACGCACTGATGAATGCAACAAAACCGCCGTTACCAGCTCGTCCAAGCACCCAAGAAAAATATCCTAATATTTACACCACAGCTTCTTCTGGCGGTGGTTCCATGTTATCTATTTTTGGTACACGATATTCACTGCCGATTGGCACTAAGCGGGAGGACCATCGAGATTACGAAGAAATTATGATACCTGTTAGCAGCCCTGCCCCTGTTCGACCGTCAGAGAAGCCGATTTTGATTACAGATTTGGAACCGTTTGCTCAAGCTGCTTTCAAAGGATATAAATCGCTTAATCGAGTACAGAGTATTGTATTCCCTGTGGCATATGGCACCAACGAAAATATGTTGGTTTGTGCACCAACAGGCGCTGTGAGTAACTCCGTTTCTGAGCAGCTTCACTTACATGCTAACTGACATCGCGTTTGTGTTAATAGGGAAAAACAGATGTGGCCATGCTTACAATTCTTCGGACACTCTCTACTTACCAACGCCCTAGCCCTCCCGGAAAATACGTCTTCTCCAAATCTGATTTCAAGATCATATACGTAGCTCCTATGAAAGCTCTTGCTGCTGAAGTTGTTCGCAAATTTTCCTCTCGCTTGGCCCCATTAGATATTCAAGTTCGCGAACTTACAGGTGATATGCAACTTTCTAAAAACGAAATCTTAAATACTCAAATCATTGTCACTACGCCTGAAAAATGGGATGTCGTGACTCGTAAGGCAACAGGCGATAACGAACTCTCGCAGAAGGTGAGACTGATTATAATTGATGAGGTGCATCTATTGCATGAGGATAGAGGAGCTGTACTTGAGTCAATTGTGGCAAGAACCCAACGTCAAGTTGAGACAAGCCAAAGTATGATCAGAATTGTTGGATTGTCAGCGACATTGCCAAATTATATCGATGTCGCAGGGTTTTTAAGGGTGAATCCCTATCAAGGGCTGTTCTTCTTTGATTCTGGATTCAGACCTATTCCCTTGGGTCAGGTAATGTCTTTTATAAGTTGTTTCATATGTGTTGACACGAGCTGATGTCTTTATCAACAGCATTTTGTCGGTGTTAAAGGAAAGCCAGGAAGTCAAAGCCACATGAACTCTATGAACAGAGTTTGCTACGAGAAGGTACTTAACACGTGCTAGTAATCTCTCCAATTGACGATCTAGTTTGACACTGCCTACTCGTAGGTGCATGATTTAGTCCGAGATGAGCATCAGGTAATGGTGTTCGTCCATTCCCGAAAAGATACTGTCAAGACTGCTCGAACGATTCACGACATCGCTATACAAGAAACCACTGCCAACGTGTTTGATCCCACGACGCATCCCAAATACGAAACAGCATTGAGAGACGTGGCGAAATCCCGCAATAGGGAATTGAAAGAATTATTTGCAAAAGGATTCGCAATTCATCACGCTGGAATGCTAAGGTCTGATAGAACTCTCGTCGAGAGACTTTTTGCCGACGGAGTTGTAAAGGTGTGTGGGTGTATGATATTTAAGCGATCGGAGAAGATGTTTACATCCTTTGCTTCGGCAGGTTCTTTGCTGCACTGCCACACTAGCTTGGGGGGTCAATTTGCCGGCGTACGCTGTCGTTATCAAAGGGACCCAAGTTTATGATACCCAGAAAGGGTCTTTCGTTGATCTTTCTATCCTGGATGTACTGCAAATCTTTGGTCGAGCTGGACGCCCTCAGTTTGAGGCTTTTGGTCTTGGCTATATTCTCACGTCATATGATAAACTTCAACATTACGTTTCTGCTATTACTCAACAGATTCCTATCGAATCCCAGTTTGCCGAACATATGGTAGATAATCTCAACGCGGAAATAGCGCTCGGAACTGTCACCAATATCGATGAAGCTGTTCAGTGGCTGGGTTATACCTATCTTTTTATTCGAATGAAAAAAAATCCGTTACATTACGGAATGAATCATGAGGAACTGTTTGAAGATCCACTTCTGGGCAAAAAACGGCGCGACTTGATTGTATCTGCCGCCAACGTCTTATATAAAAATCAGATGATAATTTTGGACGAAAATACCGGAATCTTATCACCGAAAGATTTAGGCAGAATCGCCTCAAATTATTACATTAGGCACACTAGCGTTGAGATATTCAATAATTTTATGCGATCTCGGATGACGGAGGCGGATGTTTTAGCAATGGTGTCTCAGAGTACAGAGTTTGAAAATGTGAAGTTGAGAGAAGAAGAAGTTAAGGAACTCAAAGATTTAATGGAGAACGCATGTTATTGTGCAGTGAAAGTTAGTAGCGTTCTCTCAGAGCTGTGATTAAGGCTTGCTAATGATGATAATCTTAGGGCGGCACTGAGAATGCGCATGGCAAAGTCAACATTTTACTTCAAGAATACATTTCCAGAGCTCAAGTCGATGATTTTTCCCTTGTATCTGACACCGCTTATGTCGCTCAAAATTCGGGTCGTATTCTGAGGGCACTCTTTGAAATCGCATTGAACCGTTCTTGGGGCCCTATTACGTCTGTTCTATTGTCACTTGCCAAATCTGTTGATAAAAGAATGTGGAGCTTTGAACATCCCCTTGCTCAGTTCGACATTCCGGGCGATGTACTGCAAAAACTCGAGAATCAAACTAACTCCTTGTCGGTGCAAAGTATCCGGGACATGTCTCCACAAGATGTTGGGGCATTGATTCGACATCATAAATATGGTCCCATTATTCATCGTTACGCCAACTGCTTTCCACTGCTTGAACTCGAAGCCGAGGTTGCCCCGATAACCCGTAATGTCCTTCGCATTCAACTGGAAGTCACTCCGGATTTTGTATGGAATGATAAGATTCATGGCTCGGTTGAGCCGTTTTGGATATGGGTAGAAGATGCTGAAAACACAGAGATTTACCATTCGGAGTACATTGTATTACAAAAGCGTCAAGCCCAGTCATACGAAACCATCAAATTAGGAATCACAATACCGGTTGCAGAACCGTTGCCGCCGCAGATTTACATTCGGGCTGTAAGCGACAGATGGATTGGAAGTGAAACAGTTTTACCTGTGTCCTTCCAACATCTTATTCTACCTGAAATGAATCCGCCCCAGACTGAATTACTCGATTTGCAACCGCTGCCTGTTTCGGTTCTAGAAAATCCTACTTTGGAAGAAATTTGCCGCAAGAGATTTGAATTTTTCAATCCGATTCAGACACAAACGTTTTTTACATTATATCATACTGAGAAGAATGTCCTTTTGGGAGCTCCGACCGGATCAGGGAAAACCATGGCTGCTGAGTTGGCTATGTGGTATGTAATATTTATGCTTTAGTTGCCAGGCTCCACCCCTGCTAATGTCTATTCATCAGGGCTGCATTTCGTGATAATCCCCAATCAAAGGTTGTTTATATTGCTCCTCTAAAGGCTCTAGTCCGAGAAAGAGTAATCGATTGGAGGAACAGGCTAGTAGGACCCATGAACCGCAAACTGGTGGAGTTGACAGGTGATGTCACCCCAGATCTAAGAACTATTGAGACTGCGGATATTATCATTACTACTCCAGGTAATTTGCTGGCCTATCAGTTTGTCTGATGCTTTATGAGAACTAATAGGTTCCCAATAGAAAAATGGGACGGTATCAGCCGGCACTGGCAATCAAGAAGCTATGTCAGGTCTGTCGCGTGCGTAATTATTGACGAAATTCATCTTCTTGGGGGTGATCGAGGGCCAATCTTGGAAGTGATCGTCAGTCGAATGAATTATATTTCATCGCATACGAACAATAAGATCCGTATTGTTGGATTAAGCACAGCGTTAGCTAACGCTCAAGACTTGGCTGATTGGCTTAGTATCAAAGATAGGGAAGGGATGTTTAATTTCAAACATAGTGTGAGACCTGTGCCATTGGAAATTCATATTGATGGTTTTCCAGGGAAGCATTATTGCGTAAGTTTCACCTTCTAACATCTACAGGTGTTCAGCAAGTTTATTTAACGCCTTTTACTTCGTAGCCACGGATGGCAACTATGAATAAGCCCGCTTATGCAGCCATTATGACGCATTCCCCAGAAAAGCCTGTGATTGTATTTGTATCGTCTCGTCGACAGACTCGTCTAACGGCACAAGACCTAATCGCTCTTTGCGCCATGGACGACAATCCTCGTCGCTTCGTTCATATACCGGAAGACGAGCTGGAGATGGTTTTGGCACAAGTTAAAGATTCTAATTTAAGGCATAGTTTGGGTTTTGGAATCGGTTTGCATCATGCTGGCTTGGCCGAGACTGATAGAAGACTGGTGGAAGAACTCTTTGTGAATTTGAAAATTCAGATATTGGTAGCCACTTCCACCTTAGCCTGGGGTGTGAATACTCCTGCCCATCTTGTAGTCATTAAAGGAACTGAATTTTATGACGCTAAGACGAAAGGATATGTTGGTGAGAATTTCATTCTTAACTCTCGTGTTATCCATATCTCAATTCTAACTTTGCCATCGTGTAGATTTTCCCATAACGGACGTCTTACAAATGATGGGTCGAGCAGGTCGTCCTCAGTATGACGATAAAGGAATTGCTCGAATCTTCGTTCACGATGTGAAAAAGAATTTCTATAAAAAGTTTTTACATCAACCGTTTCCGGTTGAATCATCGCTCCAACATCACCTGCATGATCATATCAACGCTGAGATCGCTTCAGGTACGATAAAATCGAAACAGGATGCTGTTGATTATTTGACTTGGACATACCTGTTCCGACGACTACAAATGAATCCTAGCTATTACGGCTGTGATGGTTCCTCACCCGAAAATATCAGCGTATTTCTGTCTAACTGTGTTGAAGATACGATCGAGGATTTATCTGAAGCCGGATGTGTTGAAGTGCTCGATGACTTCCTTGTCAAGCCGACAGTTCTTGGAAATATTGCTAGTTACTATTATTTGAGTTATAAAACTATCAAATTATTTCACGATCAACTTCGACCTGATTCGGAGTTCCAGGATGTGTTGGAGATGGTTTGTATGGCCAACGAGTATTCGGAGCTACCGGTGCGACATAATGAAGGTAAGCATTCCCACGATCTCCATTTTACCATATAGCACTTAGCTTTCTAATTGAATATTTTAGATCTGCTCAATAGAGAACTTGCAAAAGATGTTCCATTTCCTGTCAATGAGTTTACCTTGGATTCTCCGCATACGAAAGCGCATTTGTTACTTCAAGCCCATTTCTCCCGCTTGAGGCTCCCCATATCTGATTATATCACTGATACCGTGTCAGTTCTCGATCAATCAATTCGAATCATTCAAGCCATGATTGACGTCGCAGCTGAAAAGGGATTTCTGGCCACTTCACTTATAATCATGAATCTATTACAATGTATCAAACAAGGAAGGTGGTTGAGTGATTCAACTCTACTGCAACTTCCGAGATTGGAAAACCATGTGGCTGATTTAAGATACAAGGTTAGTTTTGACTATGATGTTCATCCCCTCTCAAGACTGATTAACCTAATAATTAAAATTTTATAGGGAAAAAGAATTACTGCCCTTCCTGAGCTGTATCAAATCCGAAATCGATCCGAGGTTGCGGAGGTCGTTCGTTGTATAAAAGGTTTAAGCTCGACCGCCGTAGATGAGGTACTGTTGGTTTAGTTGTATCATTTATTCTTTCATTTTCTAATCAGACCATATCGCCAGATCATTTCGTTCTTGAACAATTTCCCAAGATTGGATGTTACGTACCCAAATTCCCTTGAATTACCTCCGGCCAAACCGACTGAAATGCGAATTCAACTCAAGCGATCCCCGTTAATTCCTAGTCAGAATTCGAATCGTGATCTCCGCCTTTTTGCGCCGCATTTTCCGAAAATTCAGTTTGAAGGTTGGTTTGTCGTAATAGGCGATGTAGAGAATGGTGAATTGATATCCCTGAAGAGGGTTAGTATGCGAGGTATTGGCAAGAACAGTGGTGCGAAAAATCAGGTTGATATAACCCTTCAGATTACTCTTTCTGGCGATATAAAACCGGGTCAGAAAAAGTGGACTTTGTTCGTGATGTCTGATGGTTACTTAGGGATTGACCAGATATGTGAACTGGATGTCTTGATTAAGTAGAATAAGATGAAGGTGGGCTCCAGAATGGCGAGCTTTAACCAAGATTGATAATTAACTGTATTCTGCTCATGGCTTCTCGATTCGTAATGTAGAGATGTACTTTAATACAGCATTGTAAACATATAAGATAAAACTTAAAAGGAAGTTATGTATCATATAATCCATAGATCAGGGGTTGCAGGCCATATGAAGATGTTTATAGAAGCAAAGATTATGCGAAGATACATTGCTTATGTAAACGTGTATATAAATGCATGATTCAACTTCAGGGTGAATGCAGAAAGAAAGCAGCTGAAATGAAGTCCGATCAACTCGAAGACAGAAAGACGTGTCAATCTTTCTTCCTTGCACAGTACACACTCATCGGATTTGCAGTCGAATACGAAGATTGTTATATGTTCTTCTGCGGATATATGATTGATTTGGTGTGATTTTCGACTTTGAGGTACACCCGTGAAGTGTTCAGCATTGCCCGGATTGCTCCCACCACTTCGATATTGCCTCCGCGATTGCATGTTCCACACCTGTATTTTGAAGATTTTGAAGACGAGCTTGTGAAATAGAAGCAATACTTCTAAAAGAGTCCGTGAGAAGATCTACATCTACAAAGAAGAGAGAGTGTTTATCCAGTAAATATATTGCCCGATACAAGAATGGTATTCGGAACACATCATGAATCATGGAGATTAGACACGACCGACAAAAAAGACGATTCACATATGAGTAACCGACTAACCGTATGATTTAAGTTTGATGTTGCTGCCGGCATTTTGGAGCATAGTGGCGACCACGCTGTTCCATTTTTGAGAGTTCGTATTGAGATCGTTGACTCCCGAAGAACGCGACATCTGGTGTAGCCAAAGTTACGTGTTAGAAATTTAAGAAGACAGCAGTTTTGTGGATGTTTCACATGGTTAAGCGGAAAAGAACGGATAGCCATACTTGAGAGAGAATGTTTTGCGAGTTGAATAGGAAAGTAGGCATGATACTTAACACAACTTGCTGAGTAACAGAAGTGAGTTCGGCGGCAAAGTGAATGGGGAAGATATGAGGTTGGTATTGGAGCGATGCGTTCTCTAAGAGACTACATACATTCAAGTCCGCGGTAAAATATGAATAATGAACAAAAAGAAATATTAGCAAGATAATAATAGAGCAGCCAATCCGTATTTAAAAGTGACGGGTCTGTTGTTGGAAAATAGAAAAGATAAGATAGATACATGTTCTGTAAACGGCAAAAAGCGTTCACTGACGCCTCAATTTTGTATTCGGCACTTTTCTGGTCCGGGATATGAGCAATTACATACATATTTTTGATGTCATTCTCAAGGTTGAGTATTCTATCAAAGAGTTAGTCAATCCACAACTCAATTCTAAAGTGAAGATCATCTGATCGATCCAGCTTGGGAGTTGGGATACTAACCTGGAAATAAGATTATCAATCATTGAATCAACTTGTTTACATTCTATCTCGGCGTCAGAGATATCAATATATATGAATCCCAAAGAAAGTTGTGGAATGATAATGTCCTGGCAATCGCGATGCAACAGAGGGATGCCAGGGCAGGTTCAGTCAGAGAATAGATACTATGGGGTTAAAGCGAGAAAGAGAATATACCGGAGAAGGATCATCAGAGGGATTAAAGCCTGCTTATTCAATGTGAAGAAAACCATTTTTCGCGAAACTGTCACTGTCAAATGTTCGTAATCTGCAAATCGGAAGAATACTTTAACTATACAGTACCGATGACTCGATAACCATCAGACTCCAGATTCGGTTTCAGAGAATCGACACGATCCAGCAATGTCGCAGTAATGTAGCATTCTATAGCTTGTGGGGGGCTCATCTTCGGGTGAAAGAGGGAAGAGATTGGTGGCGGCGCGACTGCCTTTTTGGAGAAAAGATCAATTATATGCGGACGAGCGATTATAATTTTTATTTCATACCTCATCGTGCATTCTCTCAAATCACACTAAATACATCTTTTCAACTTTCATACTATCAGCAAGTATGGAATGACTTTTCCATTCTCGGAGTATGGTATCTATACATTCTCCATCACGCCCTTCTTGCAAGGAAGAGGCGCGATCCTGCCGCTACGTAGCAACGGTCACGTGGAGCGACTAATTAAGGTAATGCCAGTCAGATGATGCATTGTGATTGTCTATTCAAACTCTCACAAGAAAGCGGATTCGAAACTACTCTGCTGTTATCATTTATTCCTTTTGCGATCAACTGGCAATCATCAATTTAGGTTTGACAATCTGAATGGGATTGTCTCCGCTCTTCTCCTGCTAGGTACCCCGTCTGGTCCCCTGCCACCTCCCTGCCAATTGATCCTTTCATCGTTCTCCGTCTTCAATCATTGCTAGGGGCATATCTCGGATATCACCGGTTGCTGTAATTGATCATGCTTGACTTCGTCTCTTATTTCTCGTCATCGTTTTCTTATTCCACAGCTTGCCCTAGTCATCCGTCTTGGAAGACTGTCTGCTAATTGATTTTCACACTACTACTTCTAATGGAAGATTCAATTCACCCTTCCATTTGGTCGGGGTTTTATAAGAAAGCCTTGAAAGAACGTCAAAATCAGTTAAAACTCGCATTTCCGAATCTATTCCCCTCAACTACCAATGGAAACAGCCCTGTCACTAGCCCAAGTGGGAGTCCGTCTCTCGGCCCATTAAATGATTCCAAATACAGTTCCTTAAATTCGGGCTACAGTGCCACCCAGAAAATTAATAATGGAACCACTATATCTCAACTGGATGAATTTCCGATCAAAGGATTGGACGAAAGAATCGCCGATAACATGGTGGAAAACTGTATCGGGTATAGTCATCTTTTCAGTGTACCACGTAGGGATTTTCATGCGTGAGGTATATAATTAACCTTCACTGTTTGTCCTTCTCAACACAGTACTATCGGACTACCCGTTGGCCTAGCACTCAATTTTACGATCGACTCGAAACCCGTTGTCATACCCATGGCGGTGGAAGAACCTTCAGTTATCGCCGCTGTATCTGGCGCTGCAAAGACGATATGTGGTGCCTCTGCTTCCGGTTTCAGTGTTTCTGTTAGCGAAAGAAATGTTGTTATTGCACAAATCCAGTTACTAGATATACCTGACACCAAATTGACGGAAGTTGAGCACAAGGTGTGTTCTCCATGCCAGACAGCTTTGATCCCTTTGCCGCTAACACTGCTGTACAGCTTCTATCAATGAAATCTGAAATCATAGATTTTGCGAATCAGTATTGTCAAAGTATGAAATCTCGCGGGGGCGGCGTTATCGATGTCGAACTACGTCGAGTGACCCGTAACGTAAACCCGTACACTAAATTATCAATGAATTCGAAATATATGTCACATTTTACATCCGTCAGACATACACCGTCCTTCCCGACTTGGTTCGTGGCTCATATTTATATAGATGTTTGTGATGCAATGGGTGCGAATTGCGCCAGCACTGTTGCGGAGGGCACCGCACCATTTCTGCAGGATCTCACGGGTTGCAGAATTGGCTTAAAAATTGTTTCCAATTTGAACACTCATAGGATAAGCAAGGTAATGCCTACTACTATACATCCGCCGACGTTTACATTAAAGCTAATACGCGGTCTCTTCGCAGGCTTCTTTCCGTATTCCAGTCTCTGCGTTAGAATATAAGTCTCACACGGGAGTCTCAGTCGCCTCTCGCATCCTTGAAGCGTTCGAATGGGCGAACGACGATCCTTATCGTTGCACCACCCACAACAAAGGTATCATGAATGGAATTGATGCTGTTGCTCTTGCGACTGGCCAAGATTGGAGAGCAATTGAGGCCGCAGTGCATTCGTGGGCCGCCGGGAGCGGGCAAAATAGAAAATGGGGTTACCAAAGCTTAACTAAATACTGGGTTGAAGACGATGTTCATGATCAACTTTGGTTTTGTGCTGAATTGGAGTTACCGATAGCGGTCGGAACAAAGGGTGGCGTTTTAAACACAAATCCAGTGTATCAGTATACCCTTGGGTTAATGGGACACCCAAATTCACAGAGATTGGCGTCGGTATGCTCTTCTTTATTTTGATTATATACCACCAATTTGAATGTTCTGATGTCCTTTCTCTTAATAGATTATGTGTTGCGTCGGTTTAGCACAAAACTTCGCTGCTCTTCGTGCCTTGGCTACCGAGGGTATCCAACGGGGACATATGCATTTGGTAACTATTCCGAATTACTTCCTGCGGCTTTGATAGGCCTATTCCGTAACACTTCCACTTACTAGCATGCCCGAAACATCGCTATTGCGGCTGGTTCGCCAACACATGCCATCCCTGAAGTTACCGCCTGGATGATAGAGAAAGGGAGAATTAGTTTCGATGCCGCCAAAGAGTACATTGTTGCGCACCATCTCTATACCAACATTCGAAAACGTCTAAATGGAAGCGAAACAGCGAACTCAAGTTCGCTGCCGAAACCTCCGTCTATGTTCTATTTCCAAGAACGTCTTCCATCTGGTTCCAAAGAAAAGCCATTTTCTATTAACATCGCCTTTCAAACTTTGGGTCCGAAACCTGTTTTCTTAGACTTCACCGAGTCCCCAGATTCGAATCCGGTGTATGCAGTTTTATTTGGGAACAAAACACACGAATGGTTGATGCAATTATTTCCTCTTCTGGACTCTATTCGGCTGATGCCTTCTTCGGCGCCCCCATCCCCCGCAAATGAGCTGCTTTGTAAAAAGCTCAAAATCTTTTCTCTCTTGCTCAACATATTGACTCGACGGTTGATGCTCTGGTGTCCGGAGGAAACAAGGGCTTTTGTTAACAAGATATTCAGCCACACGAAAAGTGGAGCAAAAGCGTTTAAGAACATTTCTGAAACACGAAAAAGCAAGGGATATACTAGCCGCAGTCAGACGGGGGGCAAGAAACCCTCGATTGCGCGATTTCTCCAGACCCTCGCAAAGCACACTGAAAATTTAATGCCCGTGATTAAAGATGATACGCACGGAACGCAAGAGAATTCAACAGGGAGAGAGGAAGAGGATCTATCCATCGTCACCTCACTATTTCCCAATCTAAGTAAGAAGTCTCCTTTGTCAGTCTCGCTCGATCTGTCAGCCGATCTGTCGCCGATTTCGATATCTCCTTTAAATTTGAGTTTAAACTCTAGTGGATCTTCCTTTTCTGCCTCACCCGTTGACAATGACACAAGTAGTATTGAATGGACATTGCCGGATATCGGAATTTTCAGATCATCGTTACTAGACGACGAATTTGATTTGTCGGATGAGTACACGCCGGGTCCTCCTTCAAATTCATCAACGAAAGATAATGTTAAACCGTCGAACCCGAAGTCAGACTCGTATGCCCCAAACTTATCCCAGTCAAATCTACGGCATTCCATTACGCTCACTGAACTCAACGTACCTTCTAAGAAGCAGATATTGCAAGTGGGATTTCCTCTGCTGTTGTCAATCTGGCAAATATTTGAAGTTTGGGTTGCTCAATCAGTTGGACACCGCACTCTTGCATCTGCACTTCTTGAGGAGCAGCGAATCATCGTTTCTACACTTGTTGCAACCTCCAACGATATTCTCTCGGTATCTAACCGCTTTTCGTCATCGCCAACTGATAATCAATCCTATACTTCCGAAGATTTTGCTTTTTTGTTGGATTGTAGTGCATCCATACCGACTTCTGCCACTACTAGAACCGATTTATCATCCCGATTAAGAGTTTCGGGTCTCGCTGACGATTTATTCTTGAAATTTATGTCAATTCATGCCAAGAGAGCGCAATGTTCTTTATTTCTACTTGTTGATCTTATTTGCTTTGATTCTTCGATGGTAAATAGACAGTTGATCGGAGTGGTTAAAATTGCAGGATCATATATTGAATGGGAAGCAACTATAGCACATGATTTAGCAAGATTGAACAGGGATTGGTCTGTTGTCTTCGGCGATGGGAAAGATATTGAGACCATTTCGGGATACTCATGGGACAACAGCCAAGCTGATCAAGGAGCCCAGGAAATACTGTCGCCTGAGTCGCCTCAATGTAAACTCAAGTACAAAGAACGACGTGAAACGTCATCACTCTTAGCATCGCCGCTCTCTTTGATGCATTCCCAGTCGATCGAACAGCTTTATCCGCACAACGTTACGAATACGCCGCTGCTTCAACTAGATAAAGACTCGATTCGAAATAGCATTCTCGCTTTCGTGTCACTACATACGAAGCTTAGTCTGGTCAAGGACGCAGTGCTCAAAACCAAATATTCAACAGCAGCAACGCCCCTTAATCTAATGATGCCGTACAGCAAGTTGGCTGAGTTCATTCCCGAATACGTTAGCATGGTTAAATTGGATCAATTCAAGAAAAATGTGGCGAAAGAGATCGAGTTTCTCGTCTCTAATGATTCTGGAGTGTTCGTTTTGGGATCTGGTTGTTACAAAAATGAATCAAATATCGAGGACGGTCAGAGAGAGTTGAGGAGTATTGAAGATATTGAGGGATGGTTAAATTCTGTGGCACACGTTTTTCGGAAGGGATTTAAGGTTGAGGCGATCATGTCCGGCCAGAAGTGAAATTTTGTTGGGTCAGCATAAAATTGATTCTTGAGTGTAGAAAGTGATTAGGTTATTCAAGTGTTGTTGAAATTTGCCTGTCTTGTGTACAGTATAATATCAGATGGCTAGTAAACGACATAGAAAATAAATGTTAAAGCAAAGACAATCGTCATTTTTATTTCTTCCGACTCGACATGAATTATAACTTTGTTCAATACTTGTTCTGAGCATGAAAAAGTGTAGGGGATATCAAAAATCTCTTAAGATGCCATCAGAAGGTACCGACACATTTGCAGTAACAAGGTGGTGTGGTGGGCAGTGCCTGATTTCCTAATTTCTCCAAGACGAAAGTCCTACAGAAACTATTTCATCAACACCCAATTCATCATTGGCATTTTGATTGATTGGAAGAATCAAAGATCAACTGAAAAAAAATTGAACAATTTATAGGAACCGTCACTATGGCAACGTCAATCACGTGACACTCACTGCCAAAATTGTGACCAGACCTTCCTCCGTCTACCACACAAAGAAAATTCTACATGATGTGAGATAAATAATAAATTTTTGCATAAATTGTGGATAATCTCAGTATTACTTGAACACACTTTTTATTTTTTACATGCAACATTTCCTTACAAATCACTTTTGTCGAAATAGCTAGAGTTAATTTTAACTTTGACTGCTTCCGCGGCCCCGAGAACCACGTCCTCTTCCACCTCTTCCTCTTCCTCTAGTAGTTCCGCTTGGAGGCGCGGTCACACCTAAAACAGAGGGTTGTTGAATGGTCGATGCAACTAGATTTTGAATACTTGGAGGCACTCTACTGGTGCGAGTTGTTCTTGTTGTAACGGTGGTTGCAGCTGGTGGTTCAGCAGCAGCAGGAGGTTCGGTGGTTGTCACTTTTCCTCGGCTTCGTAATGTCTTGCCTTCTTCGCCACCGCTGACACCGGGTTCAGTCTTGCGCTTTGATGCTACTGGAGATGTAGTCGCTATGAAGAGAAGAGAATGTATTAGCGAAGTTGCGACTGGTGAAATATAATACGTTACTTACGCTTGTCAGCGGGTTCATCAAACGTGATCGGAATAAATTTGAACGCTCTTCGCCTTTCTTCATCATCTGCACTGTCTATTTTATCACCCATAGATTCGTATTGTTGGTCCAACTCCTTTAATCCTTCCTCCTCACCTTCAACCTCTGCTACCTGAACCTCTTCGGCGCCATCATCGCCATCTGCAGTGTCAGTAGAATCGGCAGGTTCAATGGCCTCGCTTGGAAGTTCCTCGATCTCTCCTTCCTCAGGTGTCCCGATTTCTACCTCCGCTTCTTCAATGACAGAAGGTTCTTCCGAACCCGCGTTATCGTATACAAGCTCTTCCGATTGTTCCTGCGATTGTTCCTCCGTAGTGGAATTCTGCAAAGATTCGTTCATAGATACAAGATCCTAAGTATTAAAGGAGTGATTTAGGGCGGGCACTGTCAACCGGGTGCTAAGTTCTAACGAACCTGGGTACCATCATCGACGACATGCGATGGATCTTCATTCTGGAATTCTTGTACATTTGTGGGAGCTTCAGTGTCATCAGATTCACCTGCAATATAATTTGTGTTAAAAATTGAATAAATGACGAATTATTGAAGAACAAAAGAACCTTGTTTGTCAATCTCTTGAATATCTCCAGAATCCTCCATGACCACATCCCTTCTGTCGGTATTCACATCTGAAAGTAAACTGGGAGTTTCCGATTCGGTAACTTCAGACATTGGCGTAATAGCCGGACTCGGGCTCTCTGCAGTAGATAGTACGTCAGAAGTAACGACGGGAGCCTGTTCCATTTCGACTTGGGTAGCTGTTGGAACTTCGGTGATAACAGGTTCTGTGATTGAAGGAGCACTGGCTTCCGATTCCATGCGGTTCGTCATTTCGACTTCACGTGTCGAACGAAACTGAACCATAGTTTGGGATACAGTCTCAGCTGGTACCAAAGATTCCTGTGACGTTGAGGTGCTAATTGAAGCGGAAGCCATGATAACTGCAGAAGCTGAAGCGACACGAATACGCTTTGGGCGAGGGGAAACGGACGATGATGGTTCTTCCTCAGGTTCAGTAATTTGGGGATGTTCTGAAACATCGATTGATGTATCCTCTTCTCGTGGCCTTTTGGTGGATATCGACGGCACTGCAGGTTGTACAACTGTTGTCAATTCTGTTAACGGGGTCGCGGTATCTTTTTCAGCTTGGCTCCCTTCCAATTCTGCTATCCGATCCTGTAATTCCTGCAACTTCTTGCGGTTACTATTGATAGTAGACGAAGCCAAAGAATTCTTCATTTCTAATGTTGCGGTATCACGCTTATGTTTGCTTTCCCAGTCAGACGCTTTTCTATTTGCCTCCTTCACGGACTCTAAGGCTTCAACAAGATTTGATTCTAGCTCCTCCACACGAGCCTTCGCCTCTTTCCAATTTTTTTCATTGGTGGTCTATATATCATGGAGGTATCAGTATCAGTCCAAAACGAAATCTACCTTGAAAGCACTTACATTAGATTCTCTTAATTGCTTAAAGTCTCTGAGCAGTTTATTGAATTTTTCGACAAGCAGACGGTTGCGTTCGGTTAGTTGATCTCGTTCCGCCTCCATTTGTGAAAGAGCGGAGTCTTGAGTGGCAGATGTCTGCGTCTGTCCAACCGATACATTAACATCAAATCTCAAGCTTTTTCAAAGAGACAGAAGCGAAACTAAGATATACCGATTGACTTTTGAGAGTTTGTAATTGATTTTCTAATTGAGATTTTTCCCCTTCAAGGGTTTTGACTTTTTCATTTAATTCCTCTGTCAGCTTTGTAAACTCTTCGATTTTTTTCTTCTGAGCATTCACCCTGGCAAGTGCTTTCTCTCTCTGTGTAGCGACAAACATTAGCTTACATGTCCGATAAATTGAAAAGAAAAACATACAAATTCCAACTGCTTCTTAGAATTATCCTTCAGTTTTCTGTCATATTCGGCTTCAATTGTTTCTTTCTCTTTCACCCATTCAACACGCTCTTGAACAAGTTGATCACGTTCCTCTTGAAGTTTGTGATGCTCGGCTGGATCAATGCGCTGTATCAGCGGTGAAATTTTCCTTTTGGTTAGAAACACAGATTAATTCTGGTGACAAATTTTTGTAGAACTTACATCGTACTTGCTCAAAAGCGAATTGTTTCGTTCCTTCCATTTCGTATTGTCTACTTTGAGCTGTTCAATCTCTTCGCATCGGGCTGAAATCTCAGCCTCTAAATCACCAATCTTCGCTTTCATCGGCTCAATCTGGATTCTTAATTGAGCGACTTGAGCTTGCAAGTCTTTAACACGCAATTTGTGGCGTTCAGATTCTTCACGCAGAGTAACGTTAGATTCGCGGAGAATATTCAATTCGTTCACTTTAGCTAGCAGATCCGTGTGAGCCTGTTGGCTAGATGCCAAGGATGCACGACTCGACTGAGCCTACAGATTGCGGGAAACCACAACGAAAGTCAGATTCTGTGCCTGTGGCCATAGATGGGAAACTACAAACTTCTGCCAATAGTCCCCGCACATTGTCCATTTCCTTATGTAAGACACCCAATTGTTGTTTCAACTTTTTCAATTCTTGCGAGGCCATATCATGATTACATTGGACGATTTCCTTTTCGCGTCGAACATGCTTGATAACTTCACGTAACTCTCGAATAGTTTTATCTTTCTCAGTAACAGCGCCAATGTCACTACTCGTAGCTCCAAGTGTTTCTATTGAGGACGACTGCAACTTTTCAACTTGAGCGGATAAAGACTCCAGCTGTGTATGGAGGAGATTATTTTGGTCGGTGTATTCGTTGCAACTATACAAAAACAACACATAGGACAAAATATTAATAAGACATCAAGAACTATATAAAATTGATAAAACGACGTACCGTTTTTCCAGCTCTTCCATGTTATCTTCAAACATCTTTCTTTCGTCATTCCAGCTTGCTTCTTTGTCTCGCAACATCCCTTCGGCAGATTCAGCCTTCTTCTCGAAAGTCGTAGCATCGTTCTTCAACTTAATTAATTGCTCTTTGACTTGACTCAATAGTCTCACATCATCCGCGTGCGTCATCAACTCCCGTTGATACCGGCTCTGACTTTCTTTGGCTAACTGCGTCTGCAGATCCAAATCTTTCTTCATATGCTCAATTTGTTCGGAGGTTCTGGTTTCGTTATCTTTATGTATTTGCAAAGTTGATTCTAAGGACTTGGTACGCGCGGCATATTCAGCCTGCTGTACATCCATTTGTGTGTGGAGTGAAGCAATTTCTTGCGCAGATTCATCAAGGCGATTACTAAGATCAGTTAATTTTGCACGAAGATCTTCAACTTGAGATTGCTTGGCAGCGAGGAGTGACTCTGTTTGCGTTTTGTATTCGTCGTATGAACTCGATACGGCTGCCAGATTCTGTTCCGCTGATTTGGCGAGATTCTCATATTCAGTGACATGAGATTGTGTAAGCGCCAGCTTGGCCTTTGTTGATTCAATCTCGGCACTGTTAAGACACACAAGACGACGATGAGAAGAGTTGCAAGTTACATTCACTAAGAGCATTTATATACTTACCGAAGATTTTCCACTTCACTCTCTAGCAGCTGTTCTTTCGTGACGCCACCCTCCGCCACTGCAGCCTCAGCTTTCCTTCTTTCGTGCACAGCGAGTTTCTCTTCGACAGTTTTCAATTGTTTCGTGAGATCGGAAATTCGAGTTGTGTAATGCTGCAAGTTCGACTGTGCCAAAGCAAGTTTCTGCTGCGATTCGGCTAAATCAGTTGTCTAATGTGCGGATAATGAGAATCAGCAGAAACCTTAAATAAAATTGTAAAATTTACCAAAGATTCAATCTTAGATTTGCTTTCGTTGATTTCTACGTCACGTCTCTCAGATATCATTTTAAGTTCGGTGGACGATTCAATCAATTTAGACTTGGTTTGATCCCTGGGCAAGGATGAAAGTGAGGTTAGAACATCCACCATTCGTTTCAGAGTCAAAGTAGAATGAAGTTACAATTCATCCTCCAAACTTTTCACTCGTTCTTCCCATCGAGATTTTTCATTTTCCATCCTTCTCTCAAACTCACTCTGAATCCTTCCCCAACCCTCCACAACCTTCGACAATCGCTCTCTTTCCTTCTGACCCTCACTTCGTTCTCTTTCAAGGCGAGTCTCAATACTCTTCCATAATTTCTTTTCAGATTGTAAATTCGTCAATTCGGAGTTTATTTTTGTTAATTGGGTCTGAAGCGATATATTTTCGGAAGTGAGATTTGTAAGTTTGGACTCGGCAGTGTTTAACTGAGATTGCAATGTGCTTGTAAGTGTTTGGTGGGTGGCAAGGTCATGAGTCTGAGTTTCGAATTGCGAGGTAATGAGATTATACCGCTCTACAAATAAGGGAAAAGGACAGTGAGATCGTTGTCATGTGCAAGTACAAACGTGAAAATATCTACCCAGCAATCCGTCGCTACGGGCTTTCTCCTTCGCCAAAGCAACTCTAAGATCGCCACATTCTGTTCTCAACTGGTCAATTTGGTCCTTGAGCATCTTCTCATTGACTCGTAAATCTCTCTTCATATTTTCAAATTCATGTTCCTTTTTCTTCAAGTTTTCTCGCTCGCGGTCCAGTTCTAATTCCCGAGCAGGAGATATCGATCTGGAAAACGTCCTCATCGGACTGGGACTCCCAGCAACGCTTCCACGGCCGCTTAATTGACTTCTGAGTACTTCTTGTTGGTTAGACATACTGGCGACTCGCTGTTGTGATAATGCGAGCTCTTCTTTAAGGCGGTTTATTTGGTTGTACATATCCTGAGTGGTTTCTAAGGGGGATTCGACTTCTTCGAGCCTGGCCATGGCTGCACGGAGTGCTTTGAGCAGATTTTTATTTTGAGTCTGAAGTTCTTCGATGTTGCGGAAGATAAGAAGACGATTAGTAATGACATCCTCGGACGATTCGAATTCCATAATAGGATGGTTCTCTGTTTCTGTGAAGTTTCCTTGAAGAAGGCCTTGAATTTGCAGTGAGAGATCTAACCCAAAAAGGTGAAAATCAGTGAATGAAGAAATCGCATGACCTATATTTAATGAAGTACCTCTGTGCATTCTCTCGTGCTGATCTTTCAATGTTTCATGCTCTTTCGTTAATTTCTCCAATTCTTTTCGCAGGACACCAGCTTCTCGTTCCTTTCTTTTGTAGACTTCCAATTCTTCCACTAAAGAGATGCATTTTTCTCTTGTTTCGGCCATCTCTGGGACACGCTCCTCGATTTCCGACATAACTTGGGTCAATAACCCTTCAAGCCTCTTCCGTTCGGACTCTGACTTCTGAAGATCACGATCTAGCGAATGAATACGGTCACGCTACAGGAGGATGCATATAGCACAGTTAAATGTAGACAGTTATTTAAAGCTGAATTTCAACAAGATGAAGCAGCAAGTAATGCCGCAACACAGACGAATCACCAACCATGTCAGTTACACTTTGACCGCTTTCCTGCATTTGCTTCCACATCTCTGCAGTGGGACTAAGCGCACTTATTGTCGTTGTATCACTTTCGGCAGCCGATACAAAGCCGCGGCGTTTAATGCCTTCCAATTCTTTCGTCACGTCGTTCAGCTTTTTTGTCACGTCTTCAAGTTCTTTTCGAAGATTTTCCATTGTGCTGTCTTTGGCGTCCAACTCTAGATACTTGTCATTAACTGCATCCTCCAGTTGGGTCGATATTTGCCTCATTTCTTCAACTTTAGCTTGTAAGTCTTCTGCATGTGTCTTGTAGAGGTTGGAAGATCGAGTAGCAGTGTCCAAGGCCGACTTGTAATCAGCTTCTTGGGAAACTAACTGGGAACGGAGACTGTCGAGCTCGTTAAGTGTTTGAGTATGCGTTTGCTGAAGATTCGACAATTGAGTGCGCAAATGAGAAATCGTCTGAGTGTAGGAAAGGGACTGAGTAGTAAGACTATCAACTTGACTTTGAAGAGAAAGGAGTGCGGAAGACTTAAGAAAGAAAAAAAATTGCAATTTAGTGAAGAATATTTTCGGGTAGGTACGATTTGAGAGCCATACTTTCTCTTTTCGATATTGCCCAAATTCTTCCGTCTTCTCCTTGAGTTCACTACTCAACCAATCATTTTGATCCGTCAAAATTTTCAGTTCTTGCTCCATTTTCTGGCGTTGAAGCTGCAACGAAGAACTTTAGGTATATACAAATCAGCTTGTGTGGAAGAAACCGACAAACCTCAATAGAAACTTGTCTCGCTCTATATTCATTCAGTTCGGAACTTAATTTCTCATTTTCAGTTTTCAGCGAAATATGTCGACTCAGAAGGTTATCGTAGTCTACAGAAATAATGACAAACGGTTCACCAGTTCGTTCAGCAGACGTTAAAAGAGATAGCCAACTTACCATCTTTCCCTTCAATTCCCTTTCCTAACCTTCTTACTATATCTCTCTTCTCGCTTTCCAATCCCTCGATACGACTCTTTAACTTGTTTAATTCAACTTCACGTCTTTCCTTGACATCCCTTTCGTGGGCAAGATTCTGTTTTAATTCTGACACCGTTTTATCAGATTTTTCCATTTCATTCTTGAAGTGATCCAACTCAGTTTGCATATGATGAATCTGTTCACGAAGAGAATTAATCGTCGACAAATGACCGTGAGTTGTGTGCTCAAAGTTCACTTCCAATACAGCCTTTTCAGATTTGAGTTCTGTTATTTGAGCTCTAAGTTCTGCGATATCTTCACTGACCGATCCTTCAGCCGCAGGCTCTTCACCTTCGCGATTTGTATTCAATACGGACTGAGATAGTATCTTCTCCATTTTGGCAAATAAATTCATAATAGCTTCAGGAGTATCTTGAATATGCGAGTTTCGAGGATCAAGAAGGCTAAGATAAGTGGAAGACGGAATGTCGAGAATGGCACATAAATTACTGATCACATTGGACTGGGGTGTCGATTCGTTCATAGGAATGGTTAACTCTTCGTCGACATCCATTGACGTTGGGTGAGAACTTTGTTGAATTCGAACTGGAGATGGAGTTCTGTGAAGCGTTGCGGCAATGGTCGGGTTAGAATCTAGATTTTGAGATTCGTCTTGTAAATGCGTTTGACTCGATGTTTGCGCTACTTGTCGTCTGGGTGATGGCGTGCGAACTTTCGGCGAGTCAACAACCATGGCCTGATAAGGTGAAGAAGCTCGTTGGGTTGTGGGTTGTACTTCTTCGTATTCTTCTTCGACATTCTCGACAAGATGGCGTTTAGGAGACGATGACGGTTGCGGAGACATCGATCTGGAATTATCCGTTACTACAGGCGACGTCGAATCTTTCGCCAATGCTTTTGGCTCAGTTGCAGATTGTGTAGCTGGAGAATATCTTTCATCAATGTCCATAGCTTTTTTTGGGGATGGACTACGCTGCAGTGTTTGAGCTTGGACAGATCGTTGCGGTGAACGGGAACGAGATTTCGGCTGATCTAGGCTCGCTTCACCTTGCTCTGGAGGCATTGTGATTAAGTCTTCCATTCTAAATTGGTTACTGCGGATGTTCTCTTCCATACTCAAGTCTGCACTCGTTTCGGGGAAAGAAGACAATAGCTCGGCCGTGGTCAACTTGCTTGGAGACAGTGGTGCTGCCACGTCTTCCTGATTGTCCCCTTGAACTTCTTCCACGAAAATACTCTCTGACTGAACATTACGAGATTCTTCGGCTTCTTGGTGAGATGAACTTTCACCCTCCTCTGTCGGTAATAATCGGGCAATCTGTTGCCTTTCCGATGCTTGCTGTTCCTCGGCAACTTCTATATCAACAGATATTTGGCTAATCTGACTTTCTGAAGGTCCTCGACTTTCGTCATCGTTCTCCAACTCAGATCCATGTGAGCTTCTCGTTCGACCCCGCCTGGTTCTTCTTCCGCGTTCGCCACTAGCCGACGGTGATTGTGAAACACCCCGCTCGACAGATTGTCGTCGTTGTCCCGGAGAAACGGACGAGATCGGTCGGACTGGAGAAATTGATCCAGTCATCGAACGAGTAATGCGGCGTGGGGTGGCAATAGCAGCTCCAGCTTCGCTAGCTTCCGCAAGAATCGGTTCTTCGGACTGCTGCTGTTGTCCTTGCTCTTGGAAATGTTCCTCTGGCTGGGGTTCGTTCTCGTATTCCTTGCTTGATGAAAGAGATTGGTCTGAAGTCTCCACTTCAGGTTGATCTTCAACATCTTCTAGTATAGGGAAAAAATAAACAGAGTTGTTTACAAGCACACAGAACATTGACGAAGTTAACAATCGGCACATCATGACTGATAATAATGATACCAAACACAAAACGGGTTATCTCGAAAAATGCAAACAAAAACGCAAAAGGCGGCGTTGAAATAATGTAAAACGAATATCGAAAAACAAGAGGCAATGTCGATGAACACTCTCACCTTGACTTTCTTCATGCTCTTGCTCCAAGGGAGTTATTTCTTCCCCGTTGTTGGATTCGATTTCATACTGTTCTTGAGGCTCGGCTGAAGATTCATTTTCTGCGTCGCTAGAGTCACTAATTTCGATGACTTCGGGCGGCCCGCCCTCACTTTGGTTTTCATACATTTTGGCATCTTCGTCGTCTTGTTCGGCGTATTGTTCGTACTCTTCTCCGTAGGATTCGGAGTCCTCAACATCGGATGATGATTGGTGGAACGTACCCTCTTCATCCCCTGAGAAGGATGGAGGGTCGCCATCAGAGAACTCTTGCGGTGAAAGGTTGGACTGGTTATCGTCTGATTCCATGTCCTACAATGATTATTTTTAAATAATGAGGGGATGCGGTGGATGAGGAATGAACGATGGCTGGCCGGTGCAATGAGCTCGAGCGTGTTTGTTTTGCTCGTTCAACCATCGACCCAAGAAAAGCTGGTCGACCGCGACAATACGATTACACTAAAGTATATTTGATACAATTTATGACACCCTTAGTATGCAATGTGTAATGCCATATACTGGAGGGAGCAAACCTAATTGCATATTGCATAGATCAGATCCATCGTCATGGGGTTACAAAGTAACTTCTCTATCGAAGAATGAGCATCCCAAAATATTGACGTGATCCGATTAACTAATGGAGCAATCCATAAACTCAACAGTGCGCATAATCCATAATCCACGGATCCGTTGGCCTTGTCATTAACTGCCTGCACTATTGAATTTTCATTCATTCGCAAAAGACTTCTTGGCAGGTGAAAGTTCAATCATCTGAGGTTTCTTTTAATTAAATTTCCGTTCGTCGAAAATTACAGTTTACGATTGATAGTCACTGATCATAAACGCAATTTCAAAATATTTTGATAGACCGGGTCGGCATAAATGAATACTACATTATTTTTCTATAATTTACTTTTCTTTTGGTCGCCGAAAGATTTGTTGCTGCCTTTAATGTACCAAACCATTTCCACTTCTTTTCGTTCGAAGCCGCATTTTTCGTAAAATTTGACATTTTTCTCGGCGCAATCAAGAATGACTGTTCAATGCGGCAAATAAAATTCAAAGAAAGAAGGACACAAAGGAACAAATCCACGTCAGTCATTCACACAAAGCTATGTCGGAAATATTTTAAACCAAAAATAACGTACTCTTGTAGCATCCGACAGCTTGACCAATATGTTTTAACATATCTATGATGTATCTTCCAAACTGTAATCCCCGATATTTTTCATTCACAACAATGTCCTCAATGTGACCGACCAGACCACATTGTCTAATAAATTTTCTTTCTACAAGAACAGTACCGGCAGCGGCAATTCGTTTGTTGTTGACATCCTCAATCACTATGACAAAATATTCATGCGAATGTAGCTTCAAGTATGCAAATCGGTCTAAAGATGCAGACATACATATTAGTACCAAATCGACGATGGTGGCGTCTGATCAAGAGGCGAAACTCTCAGGAAAAGGACGTACCGACAAATTGAGCTCGGGAGATTTCTCCGACAACAGTAAGATGGGATAAGCAGTCAAGAAATCCTACAGTTGATTAGAGAGCTATATTTAGGGCAGGGAACTGGGAGGGACCAAAGAGAAGAGAAGGCCGAGACAAAAACTGAAACCTTTTTCGTAGTCTGATAAATCAAGCGAGCGAATCAAATATCCCGCAGGTAACTTTGATTGTATATCTTTGCAGATGAGGCTGGAAGAGAAAAGCTGCGATTGTGGAGTGGACATAATGTGCGTTGATAAAAACACTGTGTGTGAGTACAAGGACGAGCGAGCTTATAAGAGCGGCCGCCACCGCCACCACGGAGGCCAAGAAATTCTTAATTTACAAACTATGGCCGAATGGAACTCCCAATACACGAATTATGCTCTATGATACAAATTATATGATTACACCTTCTTGATGGAATTAATTACACTGGATATCTGAGAAAAGAAAAATAGTGGCCGGCTGTAACTTTCAGGCCGTTTCACTTCGACTGTCAATGCATGTTCGTAGCCGAATAGATCTGTACGCAAATCTTTCACATTTTCTTACTTCTAAAAAACTGTGAAACAAGATCGAATCACAAAAAAAGGAAATCAGAATCGGTGTGAAGTCAGTTGCTCGCCCAAAATACGTTATGTTCACGTTTCTCTTACGACACGCACCTTGCCCACTTCCCCCATCAGCATCCCGAAAGACTTCGCATTCTTTAAATCTCTACTGATCCAAGTCGGCAACTTGTTCTTGATTCTTGAACTAATTACGAACCTCTTATCTAGCAGTATGATAGATGCGTAATCGTTTTTGTGTCTTATCGCTCGACCTACCATGAATGTCACCACCATTAAAACCGAAAGAAGAAAAAGCGAATGGAAACATAAATGGGGAGTTTCGATAAAAAAAACATTACCAATGGACTGATTGACAGCTCGCATGCAGAGATTTTCATAGTACTCTTGTGACGCATTGGAATTCTAATTTTTGATAACATGTTAAAATTCAGACGTGACAAGTAAGATCAAATAGATTTAAACCCAAACCTTGGGAGCGACACTGTCAATATACTTCATCTTTTCTTTCAACTCTGGGGATCCTAAATTGGGAAAAGGTAACCCAACCATGACAATTCCCCTATGATCGCAATAAGTGAAGTCAGGTTATCCATACCAATTAGGAATTTCTCTTTGGTAAATAGATCTTAACGCACCGTCCTAGCCGATCCGAAAAATTGATTCCCTCGGACATTTTGCCTCCGACTACAGATAACAGAATAGCTCCTGTTTGCGACGGACTTCGCTGGCTCGGAGATTCGATTGTTAGAGCGTACTCTCGCAGAACTGTTTCAACCGATGAACTTGACTTCGGTTCTTTAAAAATCTACTCATGTGCAAGGCCGACGTACAATAACATAGTTAAATCACTGTCGCCATAAATACGAATATACAATCTCAATACCTTTTTCTTTCTTTCGAGCCGTTCAAGAATGCCGACTTTGCTCCATCTTTCATATACCACGTCCAAGTAAGAGTAGGAGGCTAAGAATACTACGATGCCATCTGGTATGACATTACATAGATTTACAATGGCATGACCGAGTTCCTCAATCTATTAACCGAAATACATTTTTAGTTGGCAGTCATTAGGGGAAAGTTAAGTAGGGAAAGTATACCAATAAAGGGTTATTGCGATTCTCAAAAGTGAAGTTAAATTCAACTTTTCCAGAGGGGCCGGTGCCGAGTGATGCGGTAAGCAGATTTTCCTTTGGAATGACATGGCCACATGAAAATCGCGAGATTTGTGTAGCAGGCAGATATGGGAACAAATAATTGGTGAAATCGGTAATCTGCATATATGAAAGCATCAGTAAGTAGATGCAGAGTTTCTGACCACTTCTCTTGTACTCTAGAAGCAAATTCGCAGTATAATACATACAGGTTCCATAGTTCCACCTGCCAAAATAACCGTTTTTGCTTCGTCAACGATTTCGCGAAACCGATCAGCCGGATTCAGAAGGATGTATTTCAACTGTGGATTTGCCTGGCCTAATGAAGATGATATAGTGTGACTGCTTTTGTCAATGTTGCAAAACTCCAATTAACAGCCTTACCATTACTACCACCATCTTCCGCCTCACCGACAGGTAGAACAAGAACTCGGCCATCTTTATCTGCGTTCGTTAAAGCCATAAAGAACTCAGTGATGTTGTGTATCGGCGACATGTTCTTCGGAACGAACACTTAAAAATGAACTCTTGTTGAGATAAGACTGGCATATGTAACAAGCAAATGTCACGACCTACCTTCGTCTTTCTCCGACATGCTGACATTGGTATCCATATTATCCTGCTTCATCGCTTCCTGCTTCTCGACAAATCCATTGAGCTATCCGTATGTCGCCATAGACATTCAGAAAAAGGATCGCAGGTATTTGTAAGTCAAAATCGCGCCAGTCATAATTTAAAAGGCCTTCACACCTTCTTCGGAAGTCCGCTCTCTTTCAAATACTTTTCCAATTTGAATAAATTCAAATGGTCTACTCCTATCTCATTCAAGAATTGATTAACTTCGACCATTTTGCAGTAATTTTCTGCGTCCTTGATTGTCGGCCTTCCAGAATCCTTTCCTTTCAGAACATTTCGTCTATTTTCTTTTTCTTTATTGGTTTTGATATTTTGCAATGTCATTCGAAAGTACTTGTGGAGCCCTTTTAACAACAACAATAGCTGACGAATGTACCGCGTGTTCGATCCCTTCAGTCGAGTTTGATATCGAAGTAGATAAGAAGAAGTTTGAGAATGGGCACGTTCGATCTAATGATATCAGATAGTATTAGGTAAGGCGATGAATTTTCAAGAACTAGATATCAGCGATTACCTGCTTTGCGTCTATAGAAATACTGTAAACGCTATTGATTGTTTCGATAATATTGTGAGCTTCATCAATCACAACTATGTTGTTTTTAAGTCTGACATCTAGCGACTCCCGAGATTGCTTTGACAATAACAGGTTGTAGGGTAGCGTCACAAGCTATCACAACCAAAAATGAACAGAAAAAGTATCTCTGAGAGTTATAAAAACATTTGCGAGCAAGTGGAGACGGTGACACTTACATGCGCAACTCTAATGGCCTTTCTTGTTCCGTAATACGGGCAAACTTTTAACTCTTTGCCAAGTGTGACTAATTCTTCTATATCCCTTACCGACGCCTATACTCCGAATATAAATAATCTTCATAAAGAGAATAAACTACAAAAAACTTCAAAATACCAGGCTCCAATCTCTGAATTCACGTAATTGATTGGCCCTTTCTACCGGATCTCGGCGGTAATATTCACATCCGCAAGAATCTTCAGCTGCCTTCCCTTTATTCTTGGATTTCGAGCTTCCTTTTTGGAGATCGATACAGTAATCATTCAATTTGATTAGGCTTCCTTTACTTTTGTCGATGAGCTTCTGATTGATACATAACGTTTTCCGAGAACCGAGAGATGTAGTATATATAGTGTATGTCCGAGGTGAACGTTCGCCTTCCACGCCATCTCTTGGGGGTGAGTTTGACACATCTGACGATTGATCTTCGGTCTTGTTCTCAAGCTGTAATTCACCTTTTGTTTCAGTGAAAGGAATATCAATATCCATTGAGGGAGAGTAGCTGTATGATGTTTTTTTCAACTCATTTATAAACTGGGATAGCTGAGAATGGGTTCTAGATGCGTAGTAAATCTTCGGAACTTCTGCGTCCGAGTCAGAATCGGAATCAATGGCTGCGGCTCTATGGTCTTTTTTTCGGCGAAAAATCTTCGGTTTTCGAGTTTTGGACGGCATACTGTCAAATTCATTCTCTGAGTCTGCAGTGTCGCCGAATCTTTAGGAGGAAGCAGTTGTAAATAGCTGATCGAACTGACAAATTCGCAAAATTTTAGGACATACCTTCGCAATAAATCCAAAGTTTCCTTGCTTAAACCTGTCTCCTCATTACTTCCACCTCCAACATTGTTGGACCCTTTTATCGATTTTCCACAACCGTCTTCAACATCACTTGTATACTCGTCGACTAAAAACTCATCGTCGGATGCGTTATCGATATTCTTCGGCTTGACGTTTCCATTCCAAGGAATCCTTCTTCTTTTAACGTCTCTATCCACTCCATATTCACGTTCTGACTGCATATACCTAAATTTGGGGTTTGAGCGAATTGCTTGGATCCGTTGATTGAGAGAGTCGAGCTTTGCCTTCGTTTCCTTGACGCGATGGAAGAACTCATGGCGTAGGTGCAATTGGGATTGGGTTGTGACCCAATCTGGATCTTGGTCTGTATCTTGGTTGTCCGTATTATCTTTAAGTAAAGTTGATATAAAAGCTGATATGTTAATACAAGGACAATAATTTGCTTTAATAAATCAGGTAAGAGGTAACAAAATGCCAATACCAAATCGATCCACCTCGTCACCTTCGTCCTGTTGGGTATCCTCCAGCCAATACCAGGAGTCATCGTTTAACTTTTCAGTCAGCCACTTCAAAGATCCACAGAGTAATGATAATGATTTGCCCTAATATATTTACGGATCAAAGAAAAAAGCAAATGAGATCAAGAAAGCGAAAAGAAAATCATCAGCCACCGATGGATGTTTCGAGCTAATCCTTAAATTTAACAAAATCAAATCATTTCTCCAATCCAATGCAAAGAATTTGTGCAGAGATAATGGTAAGAAATATGTCAGTAGGTAGGATGAAAGCTGCATTCTAGCAATAAGTACCGTTCCGGTTGGAGATTCAAACAGGCCAACTTTTATATTTGAGTCGTTCAGGGTATCATAGAGGCTTTGCATAAAATCCAACTGAATAGGATATGGGGGAAAAGGAAAAGAGAATTCCTTGTTAATTTTGGATGGAGATGCCATTGGTCCTATTGGTGTGTGTGTTTTATAAATGTTCCCAAGATCAAAGGGAAGGAAGCGCGAACAAACTGCACAATTTCAATCAATAAATTTCGTGTTATTGCTTTGGGTTTTTTTACAATTGACAGCCTTTAGATACACAACTCTCACGCAATACTATGCGTCACTATTCCGTTTCCATAGGAGCAGCTGTGTCTGCTGCGGGTGCGTCTCCTCCAGTGCCACCTGTGCCATCTTCTGCCTTGATCCTATCCAAGTAGCCAACCACTTTCTCACCTTCCCAGACTTGAAACTCAATTCCTTCTCCTACGACACCGATACTCACATTCTCTCCTGTCAATTCTTTATCTCCCTGTAAACTTTCCCTAAGCGCCTTTAGACCATGCAGCACCAAATCATCCAACGACTCACAAGTCTCAAACTCCTTATAATACTTTTCTAAATACGTTCTACAAGACTGACTTCTAGCACCGATGGACTGAGCCATATAATCGTACACGTTTCCAGATGGAGCACACTCGTAGAGATGTGGACCGGCATCGTCGTGGCCAACGACCAAAAGGCCGACTCCATAAGGACGGTATCCATAACGTTGAGTGTTAATTTGGGCTTTGTTGGCGATAGCCTGGACAACACGGTAAGTGGGAACGGGTCGATCAAAGTTAATTTTGTGCTTCATGGCCTCAGCACGCATAAAGTTGCTGTAAAATGGGGACGCAGTAGAGAGTTAGTTGAAGGTTGCCGATTGACCTACATAACAAAGCTTGCGACAATACCTAAGTACTCGGGCGTCGGATGTCAGACCGGCAATGGCCACGCCCATATGGTTGTCGATGCGGATAAGTTTTTTCTGATAGGAAGCAAGTTCACCTCCAGATCGCTAAAAGGAAAAACGCAATGTTAACCAAAATGTACTCGTCATGATAGATTTCGCTTCTCTCCGTAATGAATCACTGATGTTGATGTCCATGGGAATACAAAGAACTGTCTGACGTCGAGAAGAGTGCCACAAAAAAAGCTATTCCTGAGCGGGCAAAGTCCGAAGGAATTATTTCAACCACTCCCGTCCGCATTCCAAATTCAGATGTTGTATGTACCCAAAATAATCGAGTTGGTTAAGAATTTCGCCTGGCATACTATAATTACCTTGAGAGCCAACAAGACTGCGTATTTTTTACTTTTTAGGCCGACCGCGGCAGACCCTTGTTTGACGGCCTCCATTGCGTATTCGATCTGGTGCAGACGTCCCTGGGGACTCCATGTGGATATGTCATTGTCGTATTGATTCCTGAACTGATAGGGGGAGAGGAAGGGTGTAGAGGGAATTGGAGGGAAGACGAGGTTAGAGGGGTGGGAGGAGTGGAGAAATCAAAAGGTGATGACGTGTTCAGAGAGAGGGCGGTTGAGGGAGAGAGCGAGTCAGGAGGAGGGGCAGGGCAAGACAGAGAGGGAAGGAGCGGGAGGAGCAACAACATACCATTTCTTACTTTTGTTTAGAGATAGGGAGGTGGAGGTGGAGGTGAGGGAGGTGGAGGTGAGGGAGGTGAGTGGAGCAGAGAGGAATCAGAGGATGGAAGCAAAAGAGGGAATGCCACTGCTGGTGATTCTGCCGGTGTGGCTCAACTTGCGCGCTGACTGGAGTGCACTGCGATGGAGGGAACCTCAACCGACAATGATACGCACTCGCTCTCATGACTATCAGCCAGAGTGTAGCGATCACAGAGTGTATGTTCAAAATGCATTATATAGACAATAAATCAAGTGGTGAGATTGAGATGGTTGCTCCATTTGCGCACTCGTCTGGATTCCTAGTGGATGCGTTCTAGGGTAAACACGACCAGGCAGATTCCCCAAATTCCCTCTCTCCGCTCTCATCACCTTCAAAGCTACACTCCCTGCATCATTGCCACATCCCAATCCATCCTGCAATGACTCTCCCCTCCGTGATCATCGCTCTCTCCGCCGCCCTTTGCATGCTCTCCACCCTCCCAAAGGCCCTCTCCTCTCCCGCCGTTCCTCTGGTCGCCTGGTCCTCCTCCTCCTCAGTTCCGAATGTAAACACTGCCATTTCTGTCGCTCCGTCCGACAACCATTTAGACTCGGCTTTTGCTGATCTAATCAGCGAAAGTGCTTGCACCAGCTCGAATGGAAATAGTTTGCTTTTGGTCGTTTTGTCTCAAGCAAATGTATGTTGTGGTCATTAGTCGAAAACCGATTTGAACCCGTCACGCCAAAGAAAAAAAACATAAATTGACCTTTACCTCTTTAAATTTGAATATATAGGTACATGAGTTGGACCTTACAAAATACGTCAACTCGTATTCGTTATTTAATTCTATCAAAGTAGGCCTTTGTTTCTTTTTGCCGGTTTCCATACCTAGTAATTGACCGTTGTCCCCGATCAATAGAACTCTATTCAAACCGCTAAATCTACCGTGCAAGTATCATATTGCGGTATTAATCCCGCAGAATACCTTACAAAGAAAGTAAAATCTGCGTGTGATGGTGTCTCTATTATTGAACGCCCGTGGAATGGTATGTGTTATGGATGGCATGGTTTCTTAATTAGCCGATAGCCGATAGCCGATTTTAGCCGTAGTCCTCTTGTCAAACCTCATAGTCAACCATGATGTTTTTTATCTCCATTAGAAGTTACCACATCCTACCTCAAATCTATTTCTTCCCGTCCTACTATATTGCGATTACATCTTCCACCTTTCGACTCATCCCAGACGGATAACAGCCTCGTTAACGCGGATGTCGAATCCCTCTTGAAAGAGATCGAGATGGCCGGATCGCACGAAAAGAATCTTAATATTGTTACTGTATATCACGGCGAGCTCAAATCAGATATGGAAAATGATGAACAGGTACTCCCACGATACTTTTTTTTCCCTTTACTCTTTAGTCAGATTCTGCTAAAGCGAACAACTGACATGATCTAACTCGTTTGCATATCACTCAGACCGGCTTCTTTTCCGTTCATCAAAATCAGCAACCACTCATGTCTGCCCTCGCTTCTCCTTCTAGACCAGCGCGCAATGATACTTCCTTCCTCGCCACCTACGTGATCTTTTCGCCAGGCTTCTTCATGAGCTTGAGCACTACTCTGTTCTTGATTTTTGTGACGATTGTGGGTATTTGCTGGTTAGCCAGTGTTAACACTAGTCATGGTTTGGTCACCTTTGGTGGTCTAAGTGCTAAGAAAAGACAATAAGGACGTTTGAGTGTCTTTGTCTGCTATCCTCAACTGTTAGTTGCAACGGCGTAGGGTTCGAGGACAAAAACTCTAGTGCGCCGACAAGAAAGGAGGAGTAACTCTGTAGATATGCCTAAAATAAGGATACAATGAAGCAATATTAATATACAATTTGCTTGGAATAGTAAATATATATAGTTTAGGTGATTCATCGACGTTTCTTGCATATCATCTCTAGATCTCCCTCCTCTACTCTGCCACAGATCAAGTCACTTCGAGGCCTTCTCCTATGTTACGAATTTAAACGTTTGTCGCAAGCTGGAGGTGTATTTTAGTCTTGAGGACCGCATTGTTATGATCCCAATGAACAGCTCAACAATAGCTGACGGCTATCTGGTGGCCATTCCAAAGTTCAATATTCGTTCTCAACGATCCTAAACCCAAGCAGTATTGATGTTCGTCCTCATCTGAATGTATCCGTTAAGAAAAGTGTACTATAATAACTGAAGTCGTTTGAATCAAACAACAAAAACGGTGAGCATAGTGTGCCAATCCACAGCTGTGCAAACACGCATTTATTCATGTAGTCAAGAAAGGTTTTCGTGAAGTTCCCAATGACCATGTCAGCGGTGCTCATGATAAAAGGAGGCATTAAAATACACCTTTTAACGACTGCAAAAAGACAACCAGTGAATATAATCATGTATCGAACACGTCTGGTGTTGCAGAAGTAAACACTTTTGACACATGATCATGAAGAAAACTGATAATGTTGAAAAGTGTCTCGACTCTCGCATCTATTGAAATACTGAAGGATATTTTTGGGGATCGATTCCTTATGGTAATACGCGCTTATTCTCAATATGCGATATATCGAGGAGCAATATTAATCGTTCCGAATATAGTAAGTATATTTTTCAATACATAGTGATCAATAAAATCATATTTATAAAAGTTTGTAAATTACAATTCCATGTTGATGATGTCTTATTCTCTCCTCTCCTTCCCGTATCTACCTAATTGCATCACCAAAATAATGAATATACCAGAAATATGTCACGAATATCAAATACCAAAAGAAGCCACAATTTAAAACGCAGAACACATGTTAACAATAGTGAATAAGTTTAGTACAGCATGAACCAAAATAATTCTACTCCTTTTTAACAATCAAGATTCGAGTATATGTTGGACAATGACGCCGCACATTGTTAAACCGTTGTTGGTTCTTTGGCGTAATTAAGGTTGGAATGGGATTTGAACGTTACACGATTAGTAGATATTCCAAAGGAATGATGTCTTCAATACGATGTATACTATTTGTATTGAGGGTAACTTTCTTTTTGATTAATTGCTCGATGATTGGGAGATTAATTTTACTCCTAGTCATTATATTCACTGTCGATATATAGTATTTGAAATTTGAGATAATACCCGTAACGGAAAGTCTTTCCGACAACACTGTTTTTCTTTCTATACCAAAAATTTCATGATACAGCATGTGAGTAGCATGAGCCTTTTTAACATATGAAGATATTTCAAACTTCCAGTGTCCTGAAGAATCACTGAGAGTAGTAAAGAGAGAGCTCGACTCTAGAATCTATAGAGATGTTTGACAGTTTAGAAAGAAGATGGGTCAATTTCAGGCGGTGATGAATAGTATAAGTATTCTGCAGGAGGATGTCTTCAGTACGAATTTACGGAGACGTCCAGTGAATCGTCTGACTCTGAAAGCAGTGGAGATACGGACTCTGAAGAAAGTGGAGAACGAATCAAACAAACGAAACGAATCAACCCAATCCTAAGGTATGCGGACGGGAAGTACCTTGCAAAGTTTGAAGGAAAGAACGTAAAACGTTTCCTCAGAAACTACGAAGAGTTCGCAGACGACTTAGGCACTGCAGAAACGGAAAAAGTTCGTGGGATTGTGAGTCACGTGGACTCGAAATATCGTAACGTCATTCGTGAAATGAAAGGAAGCAAAAGAAGAGATTGGTCAAAATTAAAGAAAGAAATCAAATCTCTGGTCCAACATCAACAACAACTTTCTTTGTCAAGAGTCCTTTCTCTTCCAATATCGTTGCCACTTCTTCAAACTCAATCTCATAATCCAATAAATCTCTTTTCATTAACACTTTGTTTAAGCTTGACAATGAAAGTTGTTGTTGATGTTGGACCAGAGATTTGATTTCTTTCTTTAATTTTGACCAATCTCTTCTTTTGCTTCCTTTCATTTCACGAATGACGTTACGATATTTCGAGTGATGCTAAACAAATCCTCTTCTTCGCTTTCGAACACAACAGGTTCTCTTTTCGAATCGTAACATATATTGTGTGACTCGAGATCGAAAGTTGAATAGTTGTCGCAAGTATCTGGATCGCTACTGATGCTTCCATCATTGTAACGAACATTCATGTGAAGAGCTTTACTCTTGACCTCTTCCAATAAAGTCTTCATTCCCCCCTTGCCATAGTTAAACGGCAACAACTCCAGTTTTCCATCTCGTAATTGAGACAGGTTACCATCCATGATTTTAACCCTACCATTGCGTAGAGCTTGCTTTAATTCCTCACAATCTCTCCTGAGATGTTCCTTTGAATCACAGTGGATTGATATTTATATTTATTTATATTTAATAACGAATTTATTATATTTTGTATTGAAGCCTACCAATCCCGGTAACTGCCTTAATAAAGTCTTTTAGTAAGATTCTATATCCCCTAACAAACCGTACTCGCGACACCAGAATTGATAGTTTTTGGCGGACGAGGAATAGACGGCGCAGGTAACTCTGTCCCCGGGTATAGCTCAGATTACAAATTTGTTCACAACTGTAGGAGTGGAAAATGGCACAAAACAATCGATTTCAAGTTTCAAATATCGTGTCTATTTAACAAGTATATTATTCTTTATAGCGCTTGCAATGAAAGCATTTGAAGGTTTTGTCTGCGATTTTGATTCCATTAAATCATAGAGGAGAAATCATACTTCGATGTTCGTTCATAAAATATATTGCTCATAGCTTATTCCCTCCTAGCATCTCGTGACCAAGAATTTGCGAACACGAAATTAGTTTCTAAACTTTTCAATCAATTTTCCTTCCTGCAGTCTCGTGTGCCCGTCCTTTGGACCACCAGTGGGTACATGGAATCGGTTGGGGTCCAAGAAAAGTGCTCGACATTTCTCACGGAGATATTTCTCATTAAATATGGCTTTAGGCTCAATTTCGGATTGGAAGTCTTGGAGACGGCTTGGACTGATATAAGAGGATTCCTTTTTTCTTTCTTTCCACTACCATCTTTTTAAGCTGTGGAACTTTACCGAGCAGTTGCAAAAATCGACGTTTCTTCAAAAGTCGTTGAGTTCAGTTGCCTCTGCCGAGCCATCCGTGTTCTAAAATTGAGATTTCTCCAGTTCTGTAATTTCTGTCGTTGGGGTGACTGAACACTTTGCGTTGAAGCAAAGTTCAACAAATGAATACAGCAGAGATCGATCCAATTTATGTCGGCGCAAACATCTTTTCCCCGCATGCTTACATTAATCTTTGTTAATTGAAAATGTGAACTCTGTTGACACAAGAAATTTTAGCAATTTGGAACGAAGTAGCTGTTAAGATGAAGTACTAAGGAATTTTTTTATAGATAAATCATCGAAAGCATTTCATTCGACATTCTTTGTCTTCTGATAATTTTCAAGATTCAAAACAAGCTAGAGCACAGAAAGCTGCATCTACACCGCACCCATTCTAGATACCTTGTAACAGCAATCATATATTGAATCAACAAGGCAGCTTTACCTTGTCATGCATTGGTGTAGATACAGAGAGCAGATTCATTTTCTGGAATAACCTCTAGCAATTACAGATGTAGAATGAGTTATACCCAATAAATTGAAGCAAGCATTATCAATTTGGCGGGGCATCTTAATATTCGCAATACTCATGTGATGTGATGTGGTCCCAATATCTTGCCATGCAAGAAATGCCGCTCTCATATTTTAAAACGACATCTATTACCAAATTCCCAGATGATTTCGGAAGGGCCGGTAGGAACGGCAAAGCATACTCGGGATATCAAGAAGGTCTCGGACATGTCCATCACACGGACATTCGTGTCGGGGATACCTTGTCGAGTCTCCTCAGTTAATTCATGCTAGCGAAATCTTACAGGCAACAACGGGGGCCTGGCGACATTTTCGGGGCGGTCTCGTTGGGAGGAAACATTATTTGTCAATACCTGCGATAGAGTACCAAGCACGATGTCGTGATCAAACGATAACATACTGTGTCATTATCCGATTGTTTGTTGGAAAGAAATGTAATTGTTTTGATTCGTATTACTAAAGTAAATTGTAATGTTTGATATTGTTAGCATGTGTTATGTATTTCGAATGTAGTATTTTCTGTATTTGATATTCGTGACATGTGTTCAGTCTTTCATTATTTTGTATGAAGTTTGGTATTTATAGGGAAGGAAAGAAAGAAACATTAACGAATCAACTATGAATTATAACTTACAAACCTTTATGACTATGATTTTATTAATCATTATGTATTGCAAAATACAACCTATTATATCCGAATTGCGTAACTTCACTCTTCGATATATCGCCTATTGGAAATAAATCCATATTCCCCAGAAGGAAAGGATCCCCCAGATATCCTTCTTTCCGACAACGACGCCTAATATAAGCTAAATTTTTGTACCCATAGAGGTGTAACACCCTGTGGTCATACGGACGTATTACGAATGAATTAATGATGAATTACCGTAAGTGCAGATCTTCAGTCAATTTTTATTAGAAAAAATATTTGCCACAGATATCAAAGTAAGGTCCTGACCCAGAACGCCTTGCGGATACTAATAGTGACGGGGAGGTCGCGAAGCATATATAAAAGATATGGTCGGCAAGATGCCACGGAGACATACTTTGAGGAAGATGGTCACGAGACATTTCTTGTGAGAATGTCCCTGAAATGTGCACTGCATCGCGGCAGGATGTCCTGAAGACATCCACGAGACGCCGTCGGGATATCACTGGATCCTGAGCTGCGTGTATGTTATGAAATAGCAAAATTCACAATACAGAAAGAGTGCTACCTGTATCTTTACGATATTTTAGCCATTCACCTGATATCCCATATTATATATTTGAACTGCTGTCTGAGCACGAGACGGCTGTTGTGCTGTAGGTGACATCATTGCTGAGACAGAAGCTTAACAAAAAAGTTATGTATTGTTCGCAATCCTCGAATCTCGAATGATTTTTAACGAAAGAATGGTGTCGTGAAGAATCACTGAGAGTAGTAGAGAAGGATCTCGACTCTGGAATCTATGGAAGTGTTAGACAGTTTAGAAAGGAGATGGGTCATTTTCAGGAGGATTGAAAGAGTATCTAATGTTTTTGGTAGACATACCCGGAAACGGTAATTTGGTAGTAATTAAGTGGTACACATTGACGTGATGGAAAATGGTATAACTATTCTAGAGGAGAAGGTCTTCAGTACAATTTATTATCACTTTGTATTGAAGGTAACTTTCTTTTATTAAGTAATGAATGAGAGGGGTTTTACTGGTGGATTTATATTCATTTATTTGTATATTTGATGACGAATTTATTATTACTTTGAATTGAAGCCTACCAATCCCGGTAACTGCCTTAATAAAATCTTTCTACAAGATTTTAAATCCCTAACAAGCAGTCCTCGCGACAATGGAATTGATCTTGATCCTGTTGCCAATTGTAGATCTGATTATTTTTCATTTTTGATATTGTTCATGTGTTACGTGGCTTAATTGTGGTATTGTGTTGTATGTGTTGATATTCAATTGGCTTGGCATGCGTTGGTTGTCTCATAACTTTTATGGCAAGTTATTACTGGGAGGAAGGAAAACATAAAGTAAAACTTCTATCATTACATTTTGAGTATCAAATTATGCATTAAAAGTGCCGCCTATCTATTATCAGGAATGAAATATAAAAAACAAAAATCAAAAATATGAACTCAAGGTATATGATGATTGCAAAAAGCCTGCAAACCGGGAAGGTGAAAAAAATCCTTGTAGCTGGAATGAAATACTTATAAATACAAAATAATATCAGAGTAGAAGTTAATCTAATATGTATATTATATGAGGGATGATAAATAATTGTCAGATTTGAGTAGATCAATCACAAGAAATATATTTGAAATCTATCACAATGACTGTAATATTAGAACCATCAGTTCTGCTGTTGCATCCACGGCGTAATGTTCGATATTTTCTCCATGCATTCTGTTTTTCACACTTTTATCACTTTGCGGGCAGTTGTTTGCGAATTCAGTCACATTTCGGTGCTTTGTCACCCGTACGTTCAACGTTTTTTGTCAAGCTTAGAAGAAGTGAAAACCAAAAGTGACCGAGTCCCACAAGAAGAGGATAGCAAATACTTCAAAGGTGGAGGAGCACCTGCAAGATTGAACAAAATAATAGAAGACGAGACCAATCAATTACAGGAAAAAGATCGATGGAAGTTGGTCAATCATCCAAACATATCTCATAAAGAGAACCGGGTTTTTATTTTAATTGAGAAATCTGCGGATTTGACGACTCCCGAAGGGAAGAAATATATGTGTGAATTATACGCGAAACGAGTAATAATAATTAATGTGCTCATTCAAATAGAGTGTCTGCTACAGGTTTCTTTTGTTGTTCGCCTGACACAATTGAATCCTGGAATACCAACTTCTAGCATAGATGACTTTGCTCATCTTGGAGAAAATAAAAGACCCCACAAACAAATAATAAAATCAATGCATCGGCATGCCTTGTTGAATTTTTGAAACAACTTGAAACAATAAATAAGATATAATTTAAAGAGCGTATATAACATTGAAATGGATAGTTTAGCAAACTAATCTTCTAACCGAGCTAATTCTTCAATTTCTGATTGCAAAAGTAATTCATTTATGACATCCCCCAACGATTGTCCATTCATCACATCCTCAATATTGTGGAGCGTGTAGGATATCCGATGATCTGAAACGGAAGGACGTCAGCAAACAAAGAATGTGCGAGGGAGAACAAGAAATATCTTTTCGCTTCATCGTACCAGTCACTCGTCCTTGAGGGAAATTGTAAGTTCGGATCCGTTCACTACGATCTCCGGTACCAATTTGCTTCCGCCTGGTATCTCGTCGTTCTGTCTGCAATTTCTTTCGCTCGAGATCATATAATCGCGCACGCAATAGTTTCATTGCCTTTGCTTTATTCTGTCAAGAAAAATCATTGGAATCCATTCAATAGCTCGGACGTAAAAGTAAACAAAAACCTTATGCTGGCTTCGCTCATCTTGGATAGCGACCACTATCCCTGAAGGAATGTGCGTGATCCTAACAGCTGATTCTGTTCGATTTACATGCTGCCCACCAGCTCCCGAAGCTCTGTACACATCTATTCGCAAATCTTTTTCCGCAATATTTATATCGACCTGAAAGAGGGGAGAGTTATTCCAAATTTAGCACTGAACACATCACATGAAATAGAAATAGTATTAACATCTTGTGGCTCTGGAAGTATGGCAACTGTAACCGTGGAAGTGTGTAAACGTCCTTGGGATTCTGTTTCGGGAACTCGTTGTACTCTTGGGATGGAGTACTGTTAATAATTGTGACCGAACCTCCATGAAATCTTTCACTGTGTGCATACCTGTGCACGCCGGATTCAAGTTTCAGCTTTCTGAATACACCAGCGCCAGAAATAGCCGCCATTGCTTCCTGCATTCCAGCACATAAGGTGACTTCGACTATAACCGACTATAAGGAAAAAATAACAAACCTTTATTCCACGACCAGAATCCAATTGAGAAGCATGAATCAGTTCGAATCGCCAATCCTGCCACTGAGAAAATCTCTCATACATCTCCAGTAATTCCTCGGCAAACAGAGCTGCCTCTGAGCCACCAGCACCTAGGTTCACAATGGGCTGTGTCAGACATATATTAGAGCACTTACGATAAATCTGAGCTCATACCAGCTCTTATTTCAATGACTGCATTGCCTTCATCGGCAGTGTCTTTGGGTATCAAAAGCTTCGCGATGTCCAGCTCCAAAGAATTCAGCGATAGTTTCACATCCTTTTCCTCTGCTTCAGCCATGGCCGTCATTTCTGGATCAGAAGATTTTTTCAAACTTTGAATCTCTAAAAGGTCCTGAATTAACGAATACACTACATATTAGAATAAATTGACGGTCAACTGATGAATGTGCGAGAACACACCTTGCGAGCCTTCTCTAGCTTAGAGAAAGCCAAGACGATGGGTTCCAACTCATTTAGTTCCCGAGAGAGACTAGCAATATTCGCGGAGGAAATTGAAGGCTAAAGTAACGCGTAAGACAACTGTCTCGTACGAACACATGAAACACAAAAGAATACCAGCGAAAGCGTCTCGGCTATATTTTCATATTTCGATCGTATCAAAGAAAGTTTCTCCTCTAACTTCGGCGTAATTCTGAACGTAGGAGAACTACCTTGAAGAAGAACTATCAATGACACCGAAGTACACAAGTTAAACACAATTCATCAATTGTACCATGGGTTGAGTATGGTCGGTTTAATCTAATTGAAGCAAAACAGTTCGGGGATTTGATAGAATGGACAGAAATTTTTAAAAAGGTGCATCTTAAAGAGGCTATGGGGATCCTGACAGAACTAGCCATGAGTTTGAATTACATGGCAGTTTATTGCAGGCTTTGTGGTTCAGACTATTTTGTTTACCGCACGTGTGTGTATCCGTTGAGATTACTAGGGTCAATGTCATAAGACGCTCTCGTTGCTTCTTACATCCTCAAGATCAATTGCTCCAGCAAAATGTCATTGAACCAACATTCCAGATTATTACTTATAGCAATTATTTTCTCCATAATCACAGTGGCGTCAACTAGAGATGCTGCTTTGCAGTACGATAAACCGGCTGGTGGGGGAGCCAACCTAAAAGTGGAGAATCTTCTCTTTGTCATGGGGCTCGTCTTGGTATTTTGGTACAATCTGTCATCGTAGATAAATCTCATTACATGTAAATAGTTCTGAATATATATTTGTACTCTTTTGGGCGAAATCTTGTCCTTGAATGTACATACCTCCGTTCCTCTTATACTAAACGCAGTAACTACATAATATATATACAGTAGTTTATTCCCCCCTGCACTCCAAATAACTCTGTTCAAGGTTCCCTCACACTCATAGTGGATGTCATTGAGGATTGTAAGCTAAGGATGAATGAACTAAGTCATCGGTGGGTAGCGTTATTGTCAACATTTCGTCGACAGTGAGCCGGCTGCTGGATCGCTCTTTCTGCTTCGTTCTGCCACTGAACTTTTTCAATTCTATATAAATCTTCTGCTCAGCTCCGTATAGTAAGAAGCACTTACTGCTATTCGCTGCATCCTCTAAAGCACATCTCTTGCTTGCTTACCGAAAGGAATGTGGACCAATCCGACCTCGCTCACCATTACCCCATTGTGGGAAGACATCAACTCCAATGAGCTATTTCTCCTTCAAAAGACTAAAGAATACGATAGCAAGCTAATAAAAAATGTCATAGGCACACTTCAGAATGTGTACGTCATTTCCTCAGTATCCATCCTTTCTCGCTATCCATAATGCTTTCCTGTATACGCGTTGGTGACGCTTCGTACTAAAGCTCCGTGACCTTCGCAAGACTCTTGCCTGTTATTAACATGATGTTATCTTTTGCATTGATATGACCCGATAGATTCGATACTAAGCAACAGCCTTTCAGGATATTGCTCAAGTCGTCCAAGCAGTTAGATACAGGCCATCTAATATCCGCCGGTGACTCACTGAAAAATATCGAGAAAGACTGGAAATGGATTGAAGGTAATTATTCGCCTGGTGCTCTGAGAGCAAAAGAAAGAAAGCCCAATTATTTTTGGATTGTAACATTATATATTGCAGAACATTTGCTGCCCGAACTTAAAGCTCTCGACGACCCCGAAGAGAAAGAAGCGTTTGCTTTGGCTAAGTTTCAATCTCTAGTTGCCAGTAGAGGTAATGTGGTTTATGCTCGTCTATGATGGCGAGATCATGCAAAAATCTCACGGTATTCATTGCGAAAGATCGAGGTTCAGATGAAGTATCCTCGGACGAAAAATTGCGAAATGCTTCTCGAGCTTGGCGACAGACGTTCGACCTTCCGGAAACAGAAAGATTGGTTAGCTGTAAGCGACTCTCTTACGTCTTCAGTTAGCTTACAGCATACCGAACTATTAACCCTAATGCTCTTCAATTTGAATTCAGTCTATTCCTGTTCCTACGATAAAGCTTTAATCAACCAAGGCTGGATGTACATCAGCGAAAACTATTTATGCTTTTATTCGTTCATACTGGGGAAAGAAACGAAGCTATTTTTAGAGTTGAAGGATATTGTCGAGCTCAAAAAAGATAGATCTAAGAAAGGCATGGTGTCCGACGCTATTCGAATAAAGATTCGAGATGGGCATGAAGTGAGTATATCCAAGACCGCAGCTAACAGCTAAGTCTTATTATTGACATGCTCACCTTATGATGACTATTTCTTCAGCATTTTTTTTCGAACTTATTCCACCGTGACGAAACCTACGAACTTCTGGAACAACTGTGCTCCCTTGCTATGCAACGCTTGTTGAAGGCGACCTCTACCGATCCTCCTCCCGGCCTCGCGACTAAAACCGTCAAGACAGGAGAGTTAGTCGATGTTCCCGTCAACCCCAACATTATCACGCAACCGGTACCCAAAGCAAAGCCAAAAGATTCTCCAAAACCGAAAGACAAGAAGCAGGATTTAAAAGATCAACGACGAAATCAACAGTTTCAGATCCATTTCTCCCTACCATCCTCTGAACACATTCAAGTTGAACTGGGCACTTTACTCACAATTGCCAACTCTTACGATACCTTTGGTAAATTGTATATCTCCGAATCATTCTTGTGCTACCTTTCAGAGCGACGCGATGTTTCTGTGGCGCTTCCACTATTCACTATTAAAAAAGTCGAACGAATCAACGGAAAACAGCCACAAGAGTTTACAATCAAGATTGAAAATATTCATTCCGTCTCATTCACTTTCCTTTTTCAGATTGATAAGCAGCAGTTCGATGCGTTCTGTATTGTGCTAAGGGATAATTTAAAAGCTCAAAGCAGAATGGCGAAGCTTGTTCCTACCTTTTCCGAGACATGCCCCTCGGAAGCTTTGGTGACTGGCAAGAAAAAAGGGACAGTATATGGTTTGGGCGCCACTTATGGATTTCCGGCGGACGGCAAGTAAGTTGCCCATTTTCGGTGTCGAAATTGAGTAACCTCTAACAGGAATCTGCAGCCAAAAAGAAAAAGCCAAGCTTCAGCGCTGGCATAACTATTTCAATGGTATTGTGGCTCGTATATATTATATTGCCTTTGCATGCTCAAGACTAAAGATATGTTTTATCGCTCAGAACGCGGGCGAAACTTAACCACGATTCGAACATTTCAATACCACAAACTCATTCGACTCGGTATTCCCAATCCCCTACGAGGAGAAATATGGGAGTTATCCTGCGGAGCAATGTTTCAACGGGCGATGAATCCGGGGTATTACGATGGACTCCACAATCAATATGCTGGGATGCAAAGTTTTTCAATGGAAGAAATAGAAAAAGATTTGAATAGATCTTTGCCGGAGTATCCTGCATATCAGAAGCCCGATGGTATCAATGCCCTGCGTAAAGTTCTGATAGCCTATTCTTGGAAAGATCCAGGTAGGGATCCTTTTCCTGTCCCCATACCGAACTTCCATTAATCTATCAAATTATGTTGTAGAACTTGGATATTGTCAAGCGATGAATATAGTCACCTCAGCACTCTTGATTTATCAATCTCAAGAGCAAGCATTCTGGACACTAAGTGTTATCTGCGATAAATTGTTGCCCGGATATTATAGTACGACTATGTTCGGTGCCCAAGTTGACCTTCAAGTATTCGAAATGTTTATCTCGAAATACCTGCCTCCAATTTACGAGCACTTCAAAAAAGTCGACATTCAGTTATCAGTTTCTTGCTTGCCATGGTTTCTTACTTTGTTTATCAACACAATGCCTTTAAACTATGCCTTTCGAGTTTTAGACTGTATCCTTTAATCCATATCTTAATTCAGAATTTACCCTTATTGTTGCTTCCTTAACCCATTACAGTCTTCTTTTTAGAAGGGCCCCGAGTATTGTTTCAAATCGGTCTTGCTATACTCTACCTTAACGTAAGGGGATTTGAATTCTTTTCATCTGAAACATTATTTTAACTTCATTTAGTCCGAGGCAATTCTCAGTGTCGAAGACGATGGATCTCTCCTCGCCATCTTCAGAAAGTATTTCACGTCACTAGCAGAAACTTGTCCCCTGACGCCGGACGCCAACAATAATCCTCCCAAACGAACATATACCAAATTCGAACGCCTGATGATTACTGCCATTCGGGAATTTAGATTTATCACAACCGATATTATTATAGACGCGCGTAAAACGCTTCAACTTAAAGTTGTTCATGGTATTGAAAGTTTCACTCGCCGATCTCACATTCGCAATCTAGCCAATCCCTCCAAGTTTAGCCGAGACCAACTGGAATGTCTCTGGGATAAATTCGCCAAAGTAATTTTCTATACTCGTGATCAGGCAACTCAGAAAATGGAATTACCGAAGTTTGCGCAATTCCTCGGGGAGTTGGCGCCATGGGCAAAACTTTCTCCGACTGAACATGACTCTCTTTATTCTGGATCAAAATCAAGTACTGCACCCAATAATCAAGAACAGCCAGCGAGAGTTGTTGGAGCCTCATTTATAGATAAAATGTTTCATCACTTTGATACCGATCATGATGGCCAAATATCTTTCCAGGATGTCGTTACGGGCCTCGGAACAGTGCTTTTTACAGATATGCTCGGGCGTATGCAGCTGTTCTTTAATTGGCATGACTCTAATGGGGATGGGTATTTGACGAAAGATGAAGTGTTAAATTTGAGTGAAACCTTCCTGTTCATCTTCCGACATCATACTGACGATAAATACCTGAGCTCAGTATCAAATTATCTCAAAATGGCATTTCAAATGATAGAGACAGGCGATGTCAGGTCAACAAAAGATGTGCCCACCGCAACACTCATGTCGATATCCGCCGCACCAGATCTCTCATCATCCACTCGACCATCACCTCCATCATCGCAGATGTCTCTAGCCGCCCTTCGTGCCGTTCTTCTGGCAGAAGAAGTTTTTGAGAAGTTCTTCGATAAAGATTTTGTATCCACCTTTAATCTCAGCCGCACGGAAGAGGGCTCCGCAACTAATATTGCCTCGTCGACGAATGGTATGAATCAATCAAACCTAATGGATTCCATATGGAACAGAGGCCAAAATATTGCTAGAAAAGTGAAGAAGGGAGTATCGAATGCCCAAAAGAAAAAGGAATCTTGGGTCAAAGCCCGTGCTGCCAAAGAAAAGGGCAAAGAAAGGAGCAAGGAGGACATTGACAGTCCCGTTATTCTTAGTGCTGGAGTTGAGGAGTTGAGCGGAAGTCACGATTCCTTTATCGTGGTTTCAAATGAAAACACAGTCTCGAATAATAATAGCAGTAACATTGGTACTACGTATGGAGATTCTGTTAAAGCTCCAGAACATCGTGGCGATACTTCAAAGTTGATTGATGATGAGTCTTCTGAATTATTGGCACAAAATATGGAGGATATGGTTGAGGATAATGGAGCAGGGGAATTCGGTGATGCGTCGGCGTATGAAACGGAGACTGACAATGAACATGAATATGAGAGCGAAAGTGGCGGCGACGTGATAGCAGAAGTTGATCGATTCCTAGAGCAATTGGGTATCGATGAATCAGGTATTTTTTCATTTGACTGACAGCTCCTTTCCACTCTTTCTAATGTGCTACACTCAATCAGGTATTTCAGAGAGTACGAATTCAATCCCCGACAGCACCGCCACCGCTGATACTAATAATGCTTTGGACGAGTTTGATCACTTCTTGGAAGACTTGAAGAAGAACACTACTGAAGTCGGGAAAACACAACCTAAAGCAGGTTATGAGCGCAAAGCAATGCACCTCGATGACAAGACTGATGAAAATATGAGTCTATTAGGATAAAAGGTTGCCTTGGCCTTACGTTGCCCTCTGAAAATGGAAAAAAATGTATATATAAGTATTTATTAAACTGTCCTCAATAAGAACGAAAGTTTACCCCCAGCCATCAATATGACTTCACGCCAGCAGCCCTGGATGCGTTTTTCCACCCTAGAAATTTGGCCGGCAAGGCTTATTAAACAAGAGGAGAAGGAAATTGAGAATGGGATTATGATTGTGGTTTTAAATGTACATCAGATACATTATATACAGTATTGGATTTTCACAATTTACATCTTTATATGTTATATGTTTAAATTCCCGCTTTTCGGGTTTACTCTTCCATATACAAGACATTTGTTTCACATAAACAGTAGAAGGCTTGAAGATCAACTATATACCATGAGAGAGAGCCAAACTTCTAGGTCTCTATTAGAGCCACCAATACCACCTGACGTCCCATGACATACACCTGGTTGAGTTGTCTAGTATAAGTCACAGGCACTTCCTTTATCGCTACATTGTCAATCGGCATCTCATGCTTTGCTGATATGGCCGTTCCTTCTTTATGACTGGTTGAAGTGGATTGTAGAATGGTGAACGGAGATATTTCCATCGCAGTATGAGAGAGTAAGGCTTGACGTATCGGTACACTTGGAATAACTGGAATTACGGCGGAGCATGAGAGTTCATTGGGGTCGGCGACGGCTTCGGTATCCCTTTGTATAATGTTTGTCGAGGAATTGCGTTTATGAAGACCCTCCTCAGTACACCCAGAACCGTTTATTTTAGCCCCAGGAAGGCCATAGACACCGCCAACGGACTGAATACATTCTCTGATTCGAGTTTCTCTCTTTTGCTTGAATCTTTTTCGCCTTTTTAAACGTTTTTGACGATTCTTTGGATTTACATGTTTCACAGATTGGTTTGAGGAGCTCGCATCATGATCCATTTCTTCGTCAGTTCGTAACGACGCGTCGGTCAGACGAGCGTACATTTCGACCTTATCTACTGATTCTGATATTAAATTTATATCGTTGTTTAACCCGGACCGGGGAGGAAAATCGACGGGAGAAGGGGGCGGCGCTAACGTCGCTCTAGCAGATTGCGAAGGATCAAAGAACTCATCAATCAGTGCCATGGCATCGAAGGATTCTATATCTTCAAGAGAATCAAAAAAGTCATGTGTTCTGGGAGGATGGGTGGCTCTCGTGGATTGACTACCAGTATGAGATGACTGAGAAAGTTGGGGATTTCGGTCAGAAGTGACATTTTGTTGATCAGACTTCGAATCAGTCAGTGTTTTATAACCACAACTTGGCGCTTGCTCAGGTTTCAAAGCAAGCATGCGGTTTGTAATTTTGTGACCGTCACACATCGCACCTGTCGACTCCTCTAACAAATTGGTTTTCGTTGAACGGGCAGTGATAGACTGAGTAGTTTTAGTCTTCGGTTTCAAGTCATTGAGAATAGGCAAAGTCTCCACGGTGGTATACGTTTCCACAACATTCGATAATATCTGATGCGAAAACAATCAAGACATTAGTTTCTACTTTCTGAAGCAGTAGAAGATAAATGTAAGCTACAAACAAGATTCATGTGCTTGTCAAATGCTTTGAGATATCCTGTCATAATGCCTCTTACTCCGTTGATTTTTCGAATATATACACGAATGGGAATATTCAAATCATATGCTTTGTACAAAGTGGATAACGGTCCGCTCGAAGACAATTCTAAATTGATAGAGTCGATTAGACCGAGCGCGCGGTGAAGATAACGTAAATAGAACACTCACTCGCTATGTGCTGAACGTGGTTGTAAGAGGAAGATAGCATTTGCTGGTGGAAAATGGCCCGCTTTCGTTCCACTGATGCACCGATTTGGGAAAACATTTAGTGAGAAAATGTTCATCCATCAATTTCAGTTCCATGATGAAATTTACGAACCTTTGCCCTGTACACTCACTTTCGCGCCTTTCGCCTTCATCACCTCAGCTTCCATTCTTTTCAATCGTTCCACTTTCTCTTTCTCTCTGTTGATCTTTCGTTCCCGCTCTCTTTCTTTTTCCTTCTCTTGTTCCTCCCGCAACCTCAGTTTCAGCATTTCTTTATTATTCTTGCGAACGGCCGGATCAACCTGATCTTGAATGAAAGCAACCCATTCACCCCATGTTATCTGGTCACCAGAATTGGAGGTAGATTTTTGTGCCGACTTTTCCGGCTGTTTCTCAGATAGAACGGTGTTGACCCATTCACCAAACCTCCCGTGGATCCATACCCTGCCTTGAAACTGATTGAAATTATCGAAAAGAGGGAATTCATCGACAGGATAATGGACTTTTTCTGGGTTTGACAACGCGAATTTAGGATCGAAAGAACTTGACAAGAAGTCTAACTGAGCACATGACGCATGTCGTGATTTTGGAGGATGATATTTCGTCTGTTGCAAAGTGGTGACGGGAAAAAGATGGTCAATGATAACATCCGGACTGCAGAGGTACTGTTTGCTCTGGACGTTTGATATCGCTTGGGCAGCGTACTCAAGGTCGCCCTCATTCAAATGTTCACCGTAATGGCGATCTGTCGACTTAGAATGCAATATTCGATTCCTCGAATGAGATCTCGACGAGTAGGCAGAATCAATTGATGACTTCATTTTCTGGTTCGTCGTTCCTTTTTGTACACCGTCATCATCGGAACGCTCACGATTGTTTGTTGGAAAGAAATGTAATTGTTTTGATTCGTATTACTAAAGTAAATTGTAATGTTTGATATTGTTAGCATGTGTTATGTATTTCGAATGTAGTATTTTCTGTATTTGATATTCGTGACATGTGTTCAGTCTTTCATTATTTTGTATGAAGTTTGGTATTTATAGGGAAGGAAAGAAAGAAACATTAACGAATCAACTATGAATTATAACTTACAAACCTTTATGACTATGATTTTATTAATCATTATGTATTGCAAAATACAACCTATTATATCCGAATTGCGTAACTTCACTCTTCGATATATCGCCTATTGGAAATAAATCCATATTCCCCAGAAGGAAAGGATCCCCCAGATATCCTTCTTTCCGACAACGACGCCTAATATAAGCTAAATTTTTGTACCCATAGAGGTGTAACACCCTGTGGTCATACGGACGTATTACGAATGAATTAATGATGAATTACCGTAAGTGCAGATCTTCAGTCAATTTTTATTAGAAAAAATATTTGCCACAGATATCAAAGTAAGGTCCTGACCCAGAACGCCTTGCGGATACTAATAGTGACGGGGAGGTCGCGAAGCATATATAAAAGATATGGTCGGCAAGATGCCACGGAGACATACTTTGAGGAAGATGGTCACGAGACATTTCTTGTGAGAATGTCCCTGAAATGTGCACTGCATCGCGGCAGGATGTCCTGAAGACATCCACGAGACGCCGTCGGGATATCACTGGATCCTGAGCTGCGTGTATGTTATGAAATAGCAAAATTCACAATACAGAAAGAGTGCTACCTGTATCTTTACGATATTTTAGCCATTCACCTGATATCCCATATTATATATTTGAACTGCTGTCTGAGCACGAGACGGCTGTTGTGCTGTAGGTGACATCATTGCTGAGACAGAAGCTTAACAAAAAAGTTATGTATTGTTCGCAATCCTCGAATCTCGAATGATTTTTAACGAAAGAATGGTGTCGTGAAGAATCACTGAGAGTAGTAGAGAAGGATCTCGACTCTGGAATCTATGGAAGTGTTAGACAGTTTAGAAAGGAGATGGGTCATTTTCAGGAGGATTGAAAGAGTATCTAATGTTTTTGGTAGACATACCCGGAAACGGTAATTTGGTAGTAATTAAGTGGTACACATTGACGTGATGGAAAATGGTATAACTATTCTAGAGGAGAAGGTCTTCAGTACAATTTATTATCACTTTGTATTGAAGGTAACTTTCTTTTATTAAGTAATGAATGAGAGGGGTTTTACTGGTGGATTTATATTCATTTATTTGTATATTTGATGACGAATTTATTATTACTTTGAATTGAAGCCTACCAATCCCGGTAACTGCCTTAATAAAATCTTTCTACAAGATTTTAAATCCCTAACAAGCAGTCCTCGCGACAATGGAATTGATCTTGATCCTGTTGCCAATTGTAGATCTGATTATTTTTCATTTTTGATATTGTTCATGTGTTACGTGGCTTAATTGTGGTATTGTGTTGTATGTGTTGATATTCAATTGGCTTGGCATGCGTTGGTTGTCTCATAACTTTTATGGCAAGTTATTACTGGGAGGAAGGAAAACATAAAGTAAAACTTCTATCATTACATTTTGAGTATCAAATTATGCATTAAAAGTGCCGCCTATCTATTATCAGGAATGAAATATAAAAAACAAAAATCAAAAATATGAACTCAAGGTATATGATGATTGCAAAAAGCCTGCAAACCGGGAAGGTGAAAAAAATCCTTGTAGCTGGAATGAAATACTTATAAATACAAAATAATATCAGAGTAGAAGTTAATCTAATATGTATATTATATGAGGGATGATAAATAATTGTCAGATTTGAGTAGATCAATCACAAGAAATATATTTGAAATCTATCACAATGACTGTAATATTAGAACCATCAGTTCTGCTGTTGCATCCACGGCGTAATGTTCGATATTTTCTCCATGCATTCTGTTTTTCACACTTTTATCACTTTGCGGGCAGTTGTTTGCGAATTCAGTCACATTTCGGTGCTTTGTCACCCGTACGTTCAACGTTTTTTGTCAAGCTTAGAAGAAGTGAAAACCAAAAGTGACCGAGTCCCACAAGAAGAGGATAGCAAATACTTCAAAGGTGGAGGAGCACCTGCAAGATTGAACAAAATAATAGAAGACGAGACCAATCAATTACAGGAAAAAGATCGATGGAAGTTGGTCAATCATCCAAACATATCTCATAAAGAGAACCGGGTTTTTATTTTAATTGAGAAATCTGCGGATTTGACGACTCCCGAAGGGAAGAAATATATGTGTGAATTATACGCGAAACGAGTAATAATAATTAATGTGCTCATTCAAATAGAGTGTCTGCTACAGGTTTCTTTTGTTGTTCGCCTGACACAATTGAATCCTGGAATACCAACTTCTAGCATAGATGACTTTGCTCATCTTGGAGAAAATAAAAGACCCCACAAACAAATAATAAAATCAATGCATCGGCATGCCTTGTTGAATTTTTGAAACAACTTGAAACAATAAATAAGATATAATTTAAAGAGCGTATATAACATTGAAATGGATAGTTTAGCAAACTAATCTTCTAACCGAGCTAATTCTTCAATTTCTGATTGCAAAAGTAATTCATTTATGACATCCCCCAACGATTGTCCATTCATCACATCCTCAATATTGTGGAGCGTGTAGGATATCCGATGATCTGAAACGGAAGGACGTCAGCAAACAAAGAATGTGCGAGGGAGAACAAGAAATATCTTTTCGCTTCATCGTACCAGTCACTCGTCCTTGAGGGAAATTGTAAGTTCGGATCCGTTCACTACGATCTCCGGTACCAATTTGCTTCCGCCTGGTATCTCGTCGTTCTGTCTGCAATTTCTTTCGCTCGAGATCATATAATCGCGCACGCAATAGTTTCATTGCCTTTGCTTTATTCTGTCAAGAAAAATCATTGGAATCCATTCAATAGCTCGGACGTAAAAGTAAACAAAAACCTTATGCTGGCTTCGCTCATCTTGGATAGCGACCACTATCCCTGAAGGAATGTGCGTGATCCTAACAGCTGATTCTGTTCGATTTACATGCTGCCCACCAGCTCCCGAAGCTCTGTACACATCTATTCGCAAATCTTTTTCCGCAATATTTATATCGACCTGAAAGAGGGGAGAGTTATTCCAAATTTAGCACTGAACACATCACATGAAATAGAAATAGTATTAACATCTTGTGGCTCTGGAAGTATGGCAACTGTAACCGTGGAAGTGTGTAAACGTCCTTGGGATTCTGTTTCGGGAACTCGTTGTACTCTTGGGATGGAGTACTGTTAATAATTGTGACCGAACCTCCATGAAATCTTTCACTGTGTGCATACCTGTGCACGCCGGATTCAAGTTTCAGCTTTCTGAATACACCAGCGCCAGAAATAGCCGCCATTGCTTCCTGCATTCCAGCACATAAGGTGACTTCGACTATAACCGACTATAAGGAAAAAATAACAAACCTTTATTCCACGACCAGAATCCAATTGAGAAGCATGAATCAGTTCGAATCGCCAATCCTGCCACTGAGAAAATCTCTCATACATCTCCAGTAATTCCTCGGCAAACAGAGCTGCCTCTGAGCCACCAGCACCTAGGTTCACAATGGGCTGTGTCAGACATATATTAGAGCACTTACGATAAATCTGAGCTCATACCAGCTCTTATTTCAATGACTGCATTGCCTTCATCGGCAGTGTCTTTGGGTATCAAAAGCTTCGCGATGTCCAGCTCCAAAGAATTCAGCGATAGTTTCACATCCTTTTCCTCTGCTTCAGCCATGGCCGTCATTTCTGGATCAGAAGATTTTTTCAAACTTTGAATCTCTAAAAGGTCCTGAATTAACGAATACACTACATATTAGAATAAATTGACGGTCAACTGATGAATGTGCGAGAACACACCTTGCGAGCCTTCTCTAGCTTAGAGAAAGCCAAGACGATGGGTTCCAACTCATTTAGTTCCCGAGAGAGACTAGCAATATTCGCGGAGGAAATTGAAGGCTAAAGTAACGCGTAAGACAACTGTCTCGTACGAACACATGAAACACAAAAGAATACCAGCGAAAGCGTCTCGGCTATATTTTCATATTTCGATCGTATCAAAGAAAGTTTCTCCTCTAACTTCGGCGTAATTCTGAACGTAGGAGAACTACCTTGAAGAAGAACTATCAATGACACCGAAGTACACAAGTTAAACACAATTCATCAATTGTACCATGGGTTGAGTATGGTCGGTTTAATCTAATTGAAGCAAAACAGTTCGGGGATTTGATAGAATGGACAGAAATTTTTAAAAAGGTGCATCTTAAAGAGGCTATGGGGATCCTGACAGAACTAGCCATGAGTTTGAATTACATGGCAGTTTATTGCAGGCTTTGTGGTTCAGACTATTTTGTTTACCGCACGTGTGTGTATCCGTTGAGATTACTAGGGTCAATGTCATAAGACGCTCTCGTTGCTTCTTACATCCTCAAGATCAATTGCTCCAGCAAAATGTCATTGAACCAACATTCCAGATTATTACTTATAGCAATTATTTTCTCCATAATCACAGTGGCGTCAACTAGAGATGCTGCTTTGCAGTACGATAAACCGGCTGGTGGGGGAGCCAACCTAAAAGTGGAGAATCTTCTCTTTGTCATGGGGCTCGTCTTGGTATTTTGGTACAATCTGTCATCGTAGATAAATCTCATTACATGTAAATAGTTCTGAATATATATTTGTACTCTTTTGGGCGAAATCTTGTCCTTGAATGTACATACCTCCGTTCCTCTTATACTAAACGCAGTAACTACATAATATATATACAGTAGTTTATTCCCCCCTGCACTCCAAATAACTCTGTTCAAGGTTCCCTCACACTCATAGTGGATGTCATTGAGGATTGTAAGCTAAGGATGAATGAACTAAGTCATCGGTGGGTAGCGTTATTGTCAACATTTCGTCGACAGTGAGCCGGCTGCTGGATCGCTCTTTCTGCTTCGTTCTGCCACTGAACTTTTTCAATTCTATATAAATCTTCTGCTCAGCTCCGTATAGTAAGAAGCACTTACTGCTATTCGCTGCATCCTCTAAAGCACATCTCTTGCTTGCTTACCGAAAGGAATGTGGACCAATCCGACCTCGCTCACCATTACCCCATTGTGGGAAGACATCAACTCCAATGAGCTATTTCTCCTTCAAAAGACTAAAGAATACGATAGCAAGCTAATAAAAAATGTCATAGGCACACTTCAGAATGTGTACGTCATTTCCTCAGTATCCATCCTTTCTCGCTATCCATAATGCTTTCCTGTATACGCGTTGGTGACGCTTCGTACTAAAGCTCCGTGACCTTCGCAAGACTCTTGCCTGTTATTAACATGATGTTATCTTTTGCATTGATATGACCCGATAGATTCGATACTAAGCAACAGCCTTTCAGGATATTGCTCAAGTCGTCCAAGCAGTTAGATACAGGCCATCTAATATCCGCCGGTGACTCACTGAAAAATATCGAGAAAGACTGGAAATGGATTGAAGGTAATTATTCGCCTGGTGCTCTGAGAGCAAAAGAAAGAAAGCCCAATTATTTTTGGATTGTAACATTATATATTGCAGAACATTTGCTGCCCGAACTTAAAGCTCTCGACGACCCCGAAGAGAAAGAAGCGTTTGCTTTGGCTAAGTTTCAATCTCTAGTTGCCAGTAGAGGTAATGTGGTTTATGCTCGTCTATGATGGCGAGATCATGCAAAAATCTCACGGTATTCATTGCGAAAGATCGAGGTTCAGATGAAGTATCCTCGGACGAAAAATTGCGAAATGCTTCTCGAGCTTGGCGACAGACGTTCGACCTTCCGGAAACAGAAAGATTGGTTAGCTGTAAGCGACTCTCTTACGTCTTCAGTTAGCTTACAGCATACCGAACTATTAACCCTAATGCTCTTCAATTTGAATTCAGTCTATTCCTGTTCCTACGATAAAGCTTTAATCAACCAAGGCTGGATGTACATCAGCGAAAACTATTTATGCTTTTATTCGTTCATACTGGGGAAAGAAACGAAGCTATTTTTAGAGTTGAAGGATATTGTCGAGCTCAAAAAAGATAGATCTAAGAAAGGCATGGTGTCCGACGCTATTCGAATAAAGATTCGAGATGGGCATGAAGTGAGTATATCCAAGACCGCAGCTAACAGCTAAGTCTTATTATTGACATGCTCACCTTATGATGACTATTTCTTCAGCATTTTTTTTCGAACTTATTCCACCGTGACGAAACCTACGAACTTCTGGAACAACTGTGCTCCCTTGCTATGCAACGCTTGTTGAAGGCGACCTCTACCGATCCTCCTCCCGGCCTCGCGACTAAAACCGTCAAGACAGGAGAGTTAGTCGATGTTCCCGTCAACCCCAACATTATCACGCAACCGGTACCCAAAGCAAAGCCAAAAGATTCTCCAAAACCGAAAGACAAGAAGCAGGATTTAAAAGATCAACGACGAAATCAACAGTTTCAGATCCATTTCTCCCTACCATCCTCTGAACACATTCAAGTTGAACTGGGCACTTTACTCACAATTGCCAACTCTTACGATACCTTTGGTAAATTGTATATCTCCGAATCATTCTTGTGCTACCTTTCAGAGCGACGCGATGTTTCTGTGGCGCTTCCACTATTCACTATTAAAAAAGTCGAACGAATCAACGGAAAACAGCCACAAGAGTTTACAATCAAGATTGAAAATATTCATTCCGTCTCATTCACTTTCCTTTTTCAGATTGATAAGCAGCAGTTCGATGCGTTCTGTATTGTGCTAAGGGATAATTTAAAAGCTCAAAGCAGAATGGCGAAGCTTGTTCCTACCTTTTCCGAGACATGCCCCTCGGAAGCTTTGGTGACTGGCAAGAAAAAAGGGACAGTATATGGTTTGGGCGCCACTTATGGATTTCCGGCGGACGGCAAGTAAGTTGCCCATTTTCGGTGTCGAAATTGAGTAACCTCTAACAGGAATCTGCAGCCAAAAAGAAAAAGCCAAGCTTCAGCGCTGGCATAACTATTTCAATGGTATTGTGGCTCGTATATATTATATTGCCTTTGCATGCTCAAGACTAAAGATATGTTTTATCGCTCAGAACGCGGGCGAAACTTAACCACGATTCGAACATTTCAATACCACAAACTCATTCGACTCGGTATTCCCAATCCCCTACGAGGAGAAATATGGGAGTTATCCTGCGGAGCAATGTTTCAACGGGCGATGAATCCGGGGTATTACGATGGACTCCACAATCAATATGCTGGGATGCAAAGTTTTTCAATGGAAGAAATAGAAAAAGATTTGAATAGATCTTTGCCGGAGTATCCTGCATATCAGAAGCCCGATGGTATCAATGCCCTGCGTAAAGTTCTGATAGCCTATTCTTGGAAAGATCCAGGTAGGGATCCTTTTCCTGTCCCCATACCGAACTTCCATTAATCTATCAAATTATGTTGTAGAACTTGGATATTGTCAAGCGATGAATATAGTCACCTCAGCACTCTTGATTTATCAATCTCAAGAGCAAGCATTCTGGACACTAAGTGTTATCTGCGATAAATTGTTGCCCGGATATTATAGTACGACTATGTTCGGTGCCCAAGTTGACCTTCAAGTATTCGAAATGTTTATCTCGAAATACCTGCCTCCAATTTACGAGCACTTCAAAAAAGTCGACATTCAGTTATCAGTTTCTTGCTTGCCATGGTTTCTTACTTTGTTTATCAACACAATGCCTTTAAACTATGCCTTTCGAGTTTTAGACTGTATCCTTTAATCCATATCTTAATTCAGAATTTACCCTTATTGTTGCTTCCTTAACCCATTACAGTCTTCTTTTTAGAAGGGCCCCGAGTATTGTTTCAAATCGGTCTTGCTATACTCTACCTTAACGTAAGGGGATTTGAATTCTTTTCATCTGAAACATTATTTTAACTTCATTTAGTCCGAGGCAATTCTCAGTGTCGAAGACGATGGATCTCTCCTCGCCATCTTCAGAAAGTATTTCACGTCACTAGCAGAAACTTGTCCCCTGACGCCGGACGCCAACAATAATCCTCCCAAACGAACATATACCAAATTCGAACGCCTGATGATTACTGCCATTCGGGAATTTAGATTTATCACAACCGATATTATTATAGACGCGCGTAAAACGCTTCAACTTAAAGTTGTTCATGGTATTGAAAGTTTCACTCGCCGATCTCACATTCGCAATCTAGCCAATCCCTCCAAGTTTAGCCGAGACCAACTGGAATGTCTCTGGGATAAATTCGCCAAAGTAATTTTCTATACTCGTGATCAGGCAACTCAGAAAATGGAATTACCGAAGTTTGCGCAATTCCTCGGGGAGTTGGCGCCATGGGCAAAACTTTCTCCGACTGAACATGACTCTCTTTATTCTGGATCAAAATCAAGTACTGCACCCAATAATCAAGAACAGCCAGCGAGAGTTGTTGGAGCCTCATTTATAGATAAAATGTTTCATCACTTTGATACCGATCATGATGGCCAAATATCTTTCCAGGATGTCGTTACGGGCCTCGGAACAGTGCTTTTTACAGATATGCTCGGGCGTATGCAGCTGTTCTTTAATTGGCATGACTCTAATGGGGATGGGTATTTGACGAAAGATGAAGTGTTAAATTTGAGTGAAACCTTCCTGTTCATCTTCCGACATCATACTGACGATAAATACCTGAGCTCAGTATCAAATTATCTCAAAATGGCATTTCAAATGATAGAGACAGGCGATGTCAGGTCAACAAAAGATGTGCCCACCGCAACACTCATGTCGATATCCGCCGCACCAGATCTCTCATCATCCACTCGACCATCACCTCCATCATCGCAGATGTCTCTAGCCGCCCTTCGTGCCGTTCTTCTGGCAGAAGAAGTTTTTGAGAAGTTCTTCGATAAAGATTTTGTATCCACCTTTAATCTCAGCCGCACGGAAGAGGGCTCCGCAACTAATATTGCCTCGTCGACGAATGGTATGAATCAATCAAACCTAATGGATTCCATATGGAACAGAGGCCAAAATATTGCTAGAAAAGTGAAGAAGGGAGTATCGAATGCCCAAAAGAAAAAGGAATCTTGGGTCAAAGCCCGTGCTGCCAAAGAAAAGGGCAAAGAAAGGAGCAAGGAGGACATTGACAGTCCCGTTATTCTTAGTGCTGGAGTTGAGGAGTTGAGCGGAAGTCACGATTCCTTTATCGTGGTTTCAAATGAAAACACAGTCTCGAATAATAATAGCAGTAACATTGGTACTACGTATGGAGATTCTGTTAAAGCTCCAGAACATCGTGGCGATACTTCAAAGTTGATTGATGATGAGTCTTCTGAATTATTGGCACAAAATATGGAGGATATGGTTGAGGATAATGGAGCAGGGGAATTCGGTGATGCGTCGGCGTATGAAACGGAGACTGACAATGAACATGAATATGAGAGCGAAAGTGGCGGCGACGTGATAGCAGAAGTTGATCGATTCCTAGAGCAATTGGGTATCGATGAATCAGGTATTTTTTCATTTGACTGACAGCTCCTTTCCACTCTTTCTAATGTGCTACACTCAATCAGGTATTTCAGAGAGTACGAATTCAATCCCCGACAGCACCGCCACCGCTGATACTAATAATGCTTTGGACGAGTTTGATCACTTCTTGGAAGACTTGAAGAAGAACACTACTGAAGTCGGGAAAACACAACCTAAAGCAGGTTATGAGCGCAAAGCAATGCACCTCGATGACAAGACTGATGAAAATATGAGTCTATTAGGATAAAAGGTTGCCTTGGCCTTACGTTGCCCTCTGAAAATGGAAAAAAATGTATATATAAGTATTTATTAAACTGTCCTCAATAAGAACGAAAGTTTACCCCCAGCCATCAATATGACTTCACGCCAGCAGCCCTGGATGCGTTTTTCCACCCTAGAAATTTGGCCGGCAAGGCTTATTAAACAAGAGGAGAAGGAAATTGAGAATGGGATTATGATTGTGGTTTTAAATGTACATCAGATACATTATATACAGTATTGGATTTTCACAATTTACATCTTTATATGTTATATGTTTAAATTCCCGCTTTTCGGGTTTACTCTTCCATATACAAGACATTTGTTTCACATAAACAGTAGAAGGCTTGAAGATCAACTATATACCATGAGAGAGAGCCAAACTTCTAGGTCTCTATTAGAGCCACCAATACCACCTGACGTCCCATGACATACACCTGGTTGAGTTGTCTAGTATAAGTCACAGGCACTTCCTTTATCGCTACATTGTCAATCGGCATCTCATGCTTTGCTGATATGGCCGTTCCTTCTTTATGACTGGTTGAAGTGGATTGTAGAATGGTGAACGGAGATATTTCCATCGCAGTATGAGAGAGTAAGGCTTGACGTATCGGTACACTTGGAATAACTGGAATTACGGCGGAGCATGAGAGTTCATTGGGGTCGGCGACGGCTTCGGTATCCCTTTGTATAATGTTTGTCGAGGAATTGCGTTTATGAAGACCCTCCTCAGTACACCCAGAACCGTTTATTTTAGCCCCAGGAAGGCCATAGACACCGCCAACGGACTGAATACATTCTCTGATTCGAGTTTCTCTCTTTTGCTTGAATCTTTTTCGCCTTTTTAAACGTTTTTGACGATTCTTTGGATTTACATGTTTCACAGATTGGTTTGAGGAGCTCGCATCATGATCCATTTCTTCGTCAGTTCGTAACGACGCGTCGGTCAGACGAGCGTACATTTCGACCTTATCTACTGATTCTGATATTAAATTTATATCGTTGTTTAACCCGGACCGGGGAGGAAAATCGACGGGAGAAGGGGGCGGCGCTAACGTCGCTCTAGCAGATTGCGAAGGATCAAAGAACTCATCAATCAGTGCCATGGCATCGAAGGATTCTATATCTTCAAGAGAATCAAAAAAGTCATGTGTTCTGGGAGGATGGGTGGCTCTCGTGGATTGACTACCAGTATGAGATGACTGAGAAAGTTGGGGATTTCGGTCAGAAGTGACATTTTGTTGATCAGACTTCGAATCAGTCAGTGTTTTATAACCACAACTTGGCGCTTGCTCAGGTTTCAAAGCAAGCATGCGGTTTGTAATTTTGTGACCGTCACACATCGCACCTGTCGACTCCTCTAACAAATTGGTTTTCGTTGAACGGGCAGTGATAGACTGAGTAGTTTTAGTCTTCGGTTTCAAGTCATTGAGAATAGGCAAAGTCTCCACGGTGGTATACGTTTCCACAACATTCGATAATATCTGATGCGAAAACAATCAAGACATTAGTTTCTACTTTCTGAAGCAGTAGAAGATAAATGTAAGCTACAAACAAGATTCATGTGCTTGTCAAATGCTTTGAGATATCCTGTCATAATGCCTCTTACTCCGTTGATTTTTCGAATATATACACGAATGGGAATATTCAAATCATATGCTTTGTACAAAGTGGATAACGGTCCGCTCGAAGACAATTCTAAATTGATAGAGTCGATTAGACCGAGCGCGCGGTGAAGATAACGTAAATAGAACACTCACTCGCTATGTGCTGAACGTGGTTGTAAGAGGAAGATAGCATTTGCTGGTGGAAAATGGCCCGCTTTCGTTCCACTGATGCACCGATTTGGGAAAACATTTAGTGAGAAAATGTTCATCCATCAATTTCAGTTCCATGATGAAATTTACGAACCTTTGCCCTGTACACTCACTTTCGCGCCTTTCGCCTTCATCACCTCAGCTTCCATTCTTTTCAATCGTTCCACTTTCTCTTTCTCTCTGTTGATCTTTCGTTCCCGCTCTCTTTCTTTTTCCTTCTCTTGTTCCTCCCGCAACCTCAGTTTCAGCATTTCTTTATTATTCTTGCGAACGGCCGGATCAACCTGATCTTGAATGAAAGCAACCCATTCACCCCATGTTATCTGGTCACCAGAATTGGAGGTAGATTTTTGTGCCGACTTTTCCGGCTGTTTCTCAGATAGAACGGTGTTGACCCATTCACCAAACCTCCCGTGGATCCATACCCTGCCTTGAAACTGATTGAAATTATCGAAAAGAGGGAATTCATCGACAGGATAATGGACTTTTTCTGGGTTTGACAACGCGAATTTAGGATCGAAAGAACTTGACAAGAAGTCTAACTGAGCACATGACGCATGTCGTGATTTTGGAGGATGATATTTCGTCTGTTGCAAAGTGGTGACGGGAAAAAGATGGTCAATGATAACATCCGGACTGCAGAGGTACTGTTTGCTCTGGACGTTTGATATCGCTTGGGCAGCGTACTCAAGGTCGCCCTCATTCAAATGTTCACCGTAATGGCGATCTGTCGACTTAGAATGCAATATTCGATTCCTCGAATGAGATCTCGACGAGTAGGCAGAATCAATTGATGACTTCATTTTCTGGTTCGTCGTTCCTTTTTGTACACCGTCATCATCGGAACGCTCAGAAGAACAAGATCGACGACGACTTCGTTTCTTCTTCGTATCTCTTACTCCTTTTGAGTTTCCGTCTAAATCTCGCCCTTTCACTAGATAATCCTTTCTACCGTTATCTCGCCCCTTATCTTTTTCCCTTCCGCCATACGAACTTGACTCGCCTCGTTTATAATTATGCTTGCGTCCGGAAGGTGGTGAATTCGAACGAGAAGAGTGACGTTGATGTGATCTATATCTATCATGGGCATTGGAATCGGAACGGCTTGAAGTTGAAGATTGGGATGTTGATCGGGAGCGAGTTGGGCTGCGGACCCTAGACCTGGAGTCGCCATGACTTGAATCATTTGTGCGGGCACATGTCACACTTTTTCGCAATCGTTTACGGGTCATTGGGGAAGTAACTTCCCGGTCCCATTTTGATTTGTTCCTTATCGACGAACTTGGACTTGTACCGGGGGAGTATTTTCGTTTGCGGGACGACAAGTGCGATGAAAGCTCGCCCGATAATGGCTTTGGCTTAAATGAATGGATCTGCTTGCGTTTTATGGGGGAATATCTCGTAGAATTGCGGTTCCTAGAGTTTCGCGATGAGCGACTTCTCGATCGTGATCGGGAGGAAGATGACGAGCTGAACCCAGAAGAAGAGCGCCTACGGCTCTTTGATCGGATAAAGTTATCTGAGGACGACGGAGACGGACTTCTGCGAGATGCCGAGCGACCTCGATAGTCACGCAATTTCCGCTTAGCTCTTGTTTTCACTGTCATTCGCGGTTCGGTCGGCGAGCGGGAGCCAGAGCGGGAACGGGATTGCTTAACTTTTCTGCTTCGCCTTTCGCTGTCTGTGGAAGAAGACCGAGAGGAGCTTCTTTCCCTTGAACGGTCATGTCGACGTGATCTGCCGGTTTTAACCTTCGATCCCATGTCGCTTTTGAATGAGTTTTTCTTGCGTCTACCTGAATCGAGATGCTTGTCGCTTCGTTTGACTGACGAGGATTGCTTGCTGCTATCCCTTTTGTGCTCTTCATCACTGTCTGCCTTATAAGCACTTTTAGACCCTTCTCTTTCTCTTGCTTTGATATCTCTATTCTTGAATTTTCCTTTAGAAAGTGCCTTCATCTTGCGATTATCTGCATCCCGTTCACGACGATCTCTACTTTCATCTCGGTTAGCCTTTCTGGGCTGATACTTTGATCCAATCTTCTTGAGAGTTGGCCGGTCCAAATTTTCATTCGGGCTTTCCTCCTCGACTGTATCCGATCTGTCATGCCTGTACGTATTCGAATTTGATCGAGCTGTTCTATTCTTCTCTATTTTGTGAGGGCGATCCCGCCCAGCCCGGGACTCTCTCTCAAACTGATTATCCTCCCTCGGTATTGACTTTTCCCGATGCTTATTTGCTATTCCATCCTTGGAAACTTCATCATCGAATTCCGATTTGGTTTTGGTCCGTTTCGAACTCGAAGGTTGAATAGGATCACCCGAAAAGGAGATCCCAGCGGAGGATGAGGCCGACATTGTTTACAAAAAACCGAAGTTTTTGGACAGAATATAAGGTTTTGAATTCACAAAAGTCCTGTGGGTGACATGTTGATGGATCGATCAGATATGTGTATGTAATGGAATGAGAAAAGCCTTTGTTTTGGGAAGTCACAACAAAAAATAACGCGAAAAGTGGGCAACACCTCGATATCCTTCACACACAGTCTAACTTCATTTGTGGACTAATTTTGACTTTTAACACCGCTCTATGTATTCCGTTTGAAAAATAGATTGTACTGCGATCATTTTATGACATTTTGTATTCTGATTGGTGGGTTCATCAATTGCCATTAAGAACAGCAAATTCGAAGCAGCTGATTGTCCTTGTTAGAGGGTGCCGACGATGGATTGGCTTTTGATTAGAAACTTTCATATTTGTACTTCAATATACTAATCGTTACTTAAATTTCCATTTTATTCCTTACGTGAATTTTCTCTCGGTAGCGACCATCGCGGCCATTCAGTACTCGCTATCGAGGCTACATCTGATATTCTCCTTCGTCTTAAACTGATAAGCTAAATTGCACATAAATTTTTAAACCTCAATTGAATAAAATTTAGCGAAAGTGCTCTTCTCAGTCTCGTCTGTGTTAAGCCATCCCCATTTACCATGTGCATCGATGTGAAGACCGGGGATTCGCAAAAGTTGGCGTCTTAAAATTTAACTTGAACATTGACTTAGGGGGGGCCTAAGAATTTAATTATGGATTGTGCACAAACTAACCGTACAATTACTATCAAAGTCGGTAGACTTGTTTCTATCATCTTACTGAGCAAATTGTAATAACTAATTAATGAAGAACAATCCATTTGTGGATTCTATATTGACATATCGCGGATTTTGACCTTGCAGCTTCAACATTGACGTGGGGGCCCAAGGAATTTGAAAGCATATTGTGCACAAACTAACCATAGAATTCCAGCCAAATGTGGTAAACCCGTTTGTACCATCTTATTGAGCAAATATGAGTGATCACTGAATGATTATAAAACCATTTGTAGGTTTTGTATTGACATGTCGCGGATTTTGACAATGAAACTTGAACATTGCCGTGGGGGCCCAAGGAATTTGAAAGCATATTGTGCACAAATTAACCGTACAATTACAAGCAGAATCAGTAGACTTGTTTCTATCATCTTACTGAGCAAGTATGAATGATCAATGAATGATTATAAAACCATTTGTGGATTCTATAATGACATGTCGCGGATTTTGACCTTGCAGCTTGAACATTGACGTGGGGGCCCAAGGAATTTGAAAGCATATTGTGCACAAATTAACCGTACAATTACAAGCAGAATCAGTAGACTTGTTTCTATCATCTTACTGAGCAAGTATGAATGATCAATGAATGATTATAAAACCATTTGTGGATTCTATAATGACATGTCGCGGATTTTGACCTTGCAGCTTCAACATTGACGTGGGGGCCCAAGGAATTTGAAAGCATATTGTGCACAAACTAACCATAGAATTCCAGCCAAATGTGGTAAACCCGTTTGTACCATCTTATTGAGCAAATATGAGTGATCACTGAATGATTATAAAACCATTTGTAGGTTTTGTATTGACATGTCGCGGATTTTGACAATGAAACTTGAACATTGCCGTGGGGGCCCAAGGAATTTGAAAGCATATTGTGCACAAACTAACCGTACAATCACAATCAGAATCGGTAGACTTGCTTCTGTCATCTTACTGAGCAAATTTCAATAACTAATCAATGAAGAACAACCCATTTGTAGATTCTATATTGACATATCGCGGATTTTGACCTTGCAGCGCCTTGAACATGAAAGCGGATTGTGTACAAAGTAACCGTACAAATGTAAATAAACACTGTAAACATCTGTATATATATATATATATATATAACCCATTATGAGCATGAAACATTGATCATCAACTCATTTGTCGATTTTATAACGAATGACTAGTATTTTCTAGAGAATTTGACACGATGTCCAAAGCAATTCAATCGTGCATTGTGCACAAACTGACCGTTGCAACAATCTACAGTTGGGTTGTTCATCAAATTTTGAAACTTGCATTCAGTTTCAAATACATTTTGGAAAGCGAATAAGGAGTATGACAGCAATTGTACGGTTAGTTTGTGCACAGTCCATGTTTGAATTCGTCTGTCTCTAGTTTTCATTTGAACTGGTTGCCGCCAATCCACAGCTATTGGGTACAAAATCTACAGTTGGGTTGTCCATCAAATTTTGAAACTTATATTGAGTTGTACATATATTATGGAAAGTTTTTAAGGAATTTGACTGTAATTGTACGGTTAGTTTGTGCATAGTCCATGTTTGAATTCGTCCGCCGTTAAGTTTTCATTTGAACTGGTTTGGCGAGACGCCCCGCCAATCCACAAAGTATTGGGTACAAAATCTACAGATGGGTTGTTCATCAAATTTTAAAACTTATATTGAGTTGTACATATATTATGGAAAGTTTTTAAGGAATTTGACTGTAATTGTACGGTTAGTTTGTACGTAACCATGGTTGAATACAACGGCCGGGGTATCCCTGTTGAATGTTCTAAATCCGCGATTTTCACACAAATTCAACAAATGGGTTGTCCATCACTATTTGAATACAAAAAATCGTTCCATATGTGGATAGAAAAGTATCGGCTGAATTTGATTGTCATTGTATGGCTCGTTTGTGCGTAACCCATGGTTGAATACCTCGACCGTGGTGCCCCGGCGGTGTGCGAGTTCATCGAAACACGCAGCGACACGACTCGATCGACTGAAATTAGATGTCGAAATTTGACAGTCTCATACGGATGAGATTTTGGTGGAAATTGTTTTATCCATACACTGAGCTTATTTTGACGGAGTAATGGTATTTATTATGAACACAGCTTATAGTTCTACAGTCAACTCGTGTTTCTGGTTTTTGTCGCTACTTCTGAGTTTAAATAAATTAGATATCATTTTAACAATGAATCTTTTTAGGAATTGGTAAAATCTTCACTAGACTCTGTTCAAATAACTACCAAAATCTATCTACGAGTGAAATACCTACAACTACTTAGAGGAATGTAGAGAGCTATTGTCATCTAGCATTGTTTCTTCTTCATAAAGTCGGGACGGGCATAGAAGGGACCCTCTGATTCCGGTTTGTATTCGTTCGTTTTCATTACCTTTGGATTGGTAGCGATGGCGTACGGTGTGCGCAAAATATCAGAATGTAAGAGATCAGTCATCGAAGACATAGAAATCAGTCATCAAGGGCAAAACAGAGTCAAAACAACAATGGGAGTGAGGAGCAAACCTTATGTGCCCAATCATTCAACCAAACTGGGGAGAGCCTCACGATGAGGGCTGCCCACGTCGCCAGAGGGATCCAGATATCCCTACTTTTTTTGCCTTCCAGGGCGTTAATCATTTTAGTCGCTACATAAGTAGCATCAAGGGACGGTGTGATAAATTGATATGGCGGGTGAACGTTGGCGAAAAGCCGTGTCGTGAGGTGAGCCGGACAGAGGACAGTGGTGTGGATGTTACTATTTTTTGACAAGGTGAGTCGATTAATTTGAATCTATTGGCGGCAATAGCAATCGCAAGCCCGAACAAGGTCATATTCAAACAAACATACGTATGGCGCAATTCTTGACGGAGAGACTCCATGAACCCGTACAGGGCAAATTTGCTCGCACAGTAATCAGCTGGAGACGGGTTGAGCAAAAGAAAGGAAAATGATGCTGTTTAGAGACTTTAAACCGTCGCGCAGGATTCGATGAGCAATTGAGAGCAACGACTTACTTAACCAGGCCAGTCCAACCAGGCCGGCTGCCGACGACACTGACAACACATGGCCTTTATTGACTTTGATCATATCAGGCAAGAATGTTTTAGTAAGCCACATTGAGCCGTAAAGATTGACTTCGATCGTTCTAGAATGACAGCAGTTTAGAAAAGGGGGGGTGCCAGTGAGGGTTTGAAAAGGAATGAATAGTTGAGCCTTGCCGTTTGATTTGATCAGGCGTCAATTCAGTAAAATATTTGCCTTGAACAGTGCCAGCATTGTTGATCAGTATTGTTGGGTTTCCGACCTGAATCATGATGGTTGGTTTGCCAAATTGAAAGGGTGTTTAATATAGATTGAGCAGGAAGAAACACGGTACCTCCTTTTTGATCAAGTCTGCGACTTTCTGTACCGCCTCATAGTCGGCGACGTCGCATTGGTAGAAATGGATATTTTCTGCATTTTTTGAGGCAAAAGTGTGAGTGACATTACAGTGCATGTTGTATATTTTGTGACGGGGAACATACGAGAGAGTTTAGACGTGGGTGGTTCAATATCTATCGAAACAATTTTAGTTTCGGGTCGGTACTCTGACAAGAGTTGGATCAATCTTTTTCCCACGCCATTACTACCTGTTGCCATCGAAAGAGTGTGCGTGAGTGAGTGAGCAACGGTGGCATTGGAGAGGTGGTTGAGTCAAAATCAAAACGGACACACGGACCTCCAGAGACGAGTAGGATTTGGCTGTGCCAATCCAGGGGATCGGCGGGGGGGTTCAAGTAGTGGAGGTAGAGGTAGGGAAGAAATAGCAGGAGACAGCAGAGGGAAAGGAGGGACAGGAGGGAGAGAGGGAGGAGGGGGTAGAGCAGAGCGAGGATGACGGGAGGGTAGCGGAGGGAGTGGAGGAGGAAAGAGTCGACGGAGAGGGGCGGGGTGTGGGTGAGCATGGGATGAGAGTAGGGTGGAAGAGAGCAAGAAGCAAGGGAGTAGCGCAAGAGTAGAACACAAAGAGAGCAGGAGAGTCAAAGTCCAAAGCAGTGGAGGTTGAGGTGGTGAGCCGATGAGTAGATGAGGGAGCACTCTTACTCTTACGCTTTCCTCTCTTTGAGTTACTCTTCTACTCTTTAGCTACTCTTTCCTCTCTTCTACTCTCTCTTGACACACTCTACATCACATTCTCTCTCTTGACACACTCTACACTTACACAATGTCCATGGTCACCGCCGACCTCCTCGCCGCCCTTCCCTCCTCCAACTCCTCCAACACCTCTACCTCTACCACCTCATCAACCACATCCCTCCCAGCTGCTTTCCGCTCGGCTCAAGCATCCTACTTAGACCTCCAAACCTCCTCCCTCCCGTCATCTTCTCCTCAATACCAGTCCCTCCTCAACGACGCTCTCTCCGCTTTCAACACTGCGGCCCTCCTCATCCTAAAACTCTCCATCTTTAGTCCAAACGAAGAACTCGACGACATCAATACCTCCAACCTCCAGTACCTCTTGATCGACGCTTACATCGGCTCCCTCACCCTCAACATCGTCAACCCAAAAATCGATCGCTGGGACATCGTCCACCTGGCCCAAAAACATTTCAACGCTTTCCTCGACACCATTGACCACTACGGCCTCTTGAACCACCAAGACAAGGCCTTTTTAACTGCTCGACTCAACAACGCTTTCTCAAAACTACCACCTGATCAGCAACGTGCCTCAAAAATAAACAGATACAAGCAGTCTAAATCCATTGAAGCGAAACTCGCCGATTTGCACTCACAGCTCGAATCTTTTCGATCAAAAACGAGCAACTCCTCCCGCTCTACTGCCAACGCTGACAACCTCATCGATGAATTGGATCAAGAAGAAATAGAAAGAGAATGGGTATTGACCTTGATTCAGAGTTTTGTCTACAAAGTTATTGACGATTTGGTCTCGGTCCAAGAGGAATTGCCCATGTTGGAACGCTTGAAGGAAATCAAAAAACTGGAAAAAGAGAAAATGGAAAGAAGAGGTGAACGAGACAACAAAAGAGATCAAGAAGACAACAGTCTAAGGCTCGATCGGCCTCCAGTGTCTCAAGGTGGCCCTTTATTATCAAAGGAAGGAAAGGTAGCAACGTTTTTATCTATGCTCTATCCTGTGGAACTTTTGAAATTCGCATTATCAAGCTCAATTTTTGAATCCAATTTCCAAAAGCTAATCATCAACTTTTTTCCTTCCCCAGCCTCTCCGTCCGTTCATTCTAGTCGATTCCAAAACTCGAGCAGAACAGATTCGTGCCAACGTATTTAAACCTTCTCATCGGCTACCCACCATGACCATCGACGAGTACCTCGAAGCGGAAAGTGAACGCATGATTTCAGGTGGAGGGTAAATACATATTCATCTCTATCTTTCAAACCTTTTGGTACCTCTCTCTACTCATTTCTCTCTTCATGGCTAACCCATGTTACCCGTTGACCTTGATTCAACAGAAAACCGCCAGCCCCAAAAGATGACCCAGACGATCAAAACGAAGCCGCAATCGATGCAGAAACGTATAAACAACGTGCATGGGATGAATTTAAAGATGGTATGTTCCTCAACCTCTAAACTCTCTTCAACTGAAAATTTAAACTCACCTCGACAACTGACTGACCTATTATTTATCAATTCTTTACAGATAACCCTAAAGGTGCAGGTAACAGAATGAACAAAGGGTAATTGGACAACTTATCCAGATGGTCGTAAACTACAAAAATAAACTGTAAAGATAATAAACCCATTGACGCATACGCACAAATTTGTATCAATATCAAAAAATACATATCCAAATTAGTCAATTCGCCTTGAACAATTACTTTATTTTTATCATGAATCTTCAGTTTGTTTGTATCATCCGTTTTTATAGTACCCACACCAACGCACTTGTCGTTCACGTCAAAAGAAAAGTTATCTACATGATAGACCAGTTTCCCATCCAAAAAGTATCCAAAACAGTATTCATTACTTTCTTTGTCTCTGTTATCTACAGTACATTCAAATCAGAGGTCTCGCTTCCCAAAGTCTGAAATAAAATCGTAAAAACCCGATTCAAGTAAACAATATAAAAAGTAAAGAAAGGTAGTCTAAAGTAATCATTATGGGATCCAATCCATTTTCGTAGGCGATATTTTGTTACGTATCGAATAGATTCAAAAATCCAGAAGGGTCAAGGTAATACACCTGTAAGTGAAAAAAACGCAAAACGGATGGTTAGGTTCTGATGAAACCACCTGGACGGAAATTGATATATGAACGATCAGAAAAAAGAACTAAAAAACGAACCCCTTGATCCCCGTTTTCTGGTTTTTGTGATTTTTCTTGCTGATGACAAAGGTACACAAAGTACCGGTAATTCGAGATCCATTTGTACTCGTTCATATACGATTGGAGGTACTGGGCATTTGATTTTGTTATCTTGAGTGAATTGTATTGGGTTAGTCAAAAATCAAGGACCAAAGTATCAATAACAAATGCAAAAAGAAAAAACAAAATAAAAACCTTGTATAAACTCAACTCATCCATTTTTTCCTCCCGAAATAATTGAATCGGTCTAATCACTTCGCATTCGTCGTCATCGTCGTCTTCTTCGGTATCGATATCGGTTTCATTTACGGTTGATATAGAGTCGTTCCTGCACGGCGCCATACCTAAACCCGACGAACAGACGTCATAAGACGACGTATTTAGATAAATGACCCAGCGTGGGGGGTCTTCAGGGTTAATGATGAGTTCGTTTTGCTGTTCGCCGGAAGAACCGAGGTGTGAGAAGGGTGGAGTAAAACATGATGTTGGTGTGTATAATACGTTGAAGATCATTAGATAGAGAGAAAAGAGAGAAAGGAAGGAAGACTAACGTTTTCAACAAATTGAACAATCCGCCTCAACATTCCTATCACTTCCACTCGATTACCACCAGTACATTGCGTCAGTGCGCTGAGCATCGACTCATCAATTGTAATGATGCCACCTAAAAATAGTGGAATTCAAGAAAGTGGGTTATATTTTGCAATCCGTTTCGCCTGATGATTGGATCGATAAACGAGGAAATCGACAAAATACGAACGTTTTAATGGCAAGACCTCGGAAAAAAATCCTGCGGTTGTAGGCAGTGACGGGTGTTTTCCAAAAACTACAAATTTGACGCTATCTTTATTTTTTATGTCTATTAATTTCGGTAGACCAGACAGATGTGGCAATGACGTAGCATGGATCTGCGAACAAAATAATATTAATTTTATAACGAGGATTAGACCCACCTGTTCAACAAATATCCCAATCAATCAAAGAGCAACTTACCAAAACATATCTACAACTGTCTGATAACGGATCAGTTGTTTCCGCACCACCATAATAAGTCAATACAGATTGAATGGATAAAATATCTTTATCTCTTTGTTGAGTTTTCTCAGGAGTCTCGGGTTGCGGTATCGGATCAGGTAATGGTTGGGGAATACATGAGGGCGGCGAAAGAGGAGAGCGAAAGATGTAGTAGTGATTATTACGGATATTATGTTTCATCTATAAGGGTCGACGTTCACGAGGAAGGCAGTGAAAACGATGAAGGAAACGAAATTTGATTACTGGCTGCTTAATCATGAAGCAAAACAGAGAATGTACATACAGACGAAACTATTCTTGCCTCTGTTCGCGATACCAGAAAATCAATCCAAATTTGACTATCTATGAGCGAGTTTTCTTCAGCATTTAGGTCTATCTCTTCTTCCGTCGCAAGCCGTGGATTTTCAAATACTTCAACCACAATCTGACTTGCTTTATCGTCTTCCTTTCGTAGACATTTAATCAAGAAATAATGGTCGGGCTGTATCGATAGTCCTTGAATCGAATTGTATTCTAGTGCTTCTTGAAATTGGGAAAATTGGAGGGAATGCGAGTAAGAGTATGGATGGAGTGAGTAAGTTGATATTCGTTTTAATGCTTTCAGTCGCGGGGAGGTCGTGAAGTATTGAATTCCTATTTTCGGATCAGAAGCCCTGAAAGAGAAGATTAATCAAATGCAAACCAAGTGTTGATTCAGAAGACAAATGGACCAGAGGAATACCAGTAAGGATCAAGAGATTCGCCTGATTGTAATTTGATTAGCACCTTAGGTATCAGGAAAGAAGCAGCCACCAGTCTAACGACTTGCTCCCTGTAACATCAGATCAAAGAAGAACGAGTAGATAGGAGTGTTAGAAAAATGAAAACCATATATCCTATACTAGTCGAGGTTGATATTCGCTATCAATGTGCACAAAATGCGACATACCCTTCTTTCAATTCTATTGCCATCTCATCTTCGCTTTCGACTTCGTCCTCAGATGTTTCTTCCTCCTCCTCTTCAGTCCCCGTCATATCCTCATCTTCACTACTCAGTGTCTCAGATCCTTCATTTTCCGATTCTGCACCTCCATTTGTTTGATCTTCATGATCCCTAGATACACAAGTATCACTCAAACAAGGAGGAATCATTTGATTCTGTTCCAATTGACCACCTAATACCCAATAATTAACCGACCGTTCTGCTAGCTTCTGTTGAAAAGTTGTACTGATACCGCTTTGAACGTCTTCGGATAGTCTTAACTTTTTACTTATACTTTCAGGAATATCATCGTTGCATTGGTAATCTGATTCGTCTTGTGGGTTAAAGTATGAAACCGAGTCCGAGAATTCTATTGATCGTGTCCGTTTTCGTTTGGATGATGTTGAGATTGAAATGGATGAGAGTGCGGAGAATGGAGGAGAGTTCAGGAGAGGAATTTGGATGTTGGGATCGGAGAAGTTAACTCCTTTGCTATCGTACGACATTTGTCGTCGTTCTCATCAAGGTCTGTTTCCGTTTTGAGGCCTTGATACGATTGCTTGAGAACGCGAAAAGCGTTGAACTCCATTGCCAACATCCGACAAAGGAAAATTGATTTTCGTTTGACTATCCATATAATACATTATATGTTTCTTTCTCCATCAGTATTTGGCAAGACTAATCTCGGATATTGCCTTCAAACATGCACATCAATTCTGCCTCATACCGGACTATTGAACCCAGCCAAATTATAACATCAAGGCAAATCCGTACAGAAACAGTACTCCAAACATTCCAACTTTTGTTCCTTGTTTCTTGTAATCTTTCTTTCCAGTTATGTGGCCCTTCGTAAACCATGCCAAAGAAAACGCCTCAAATAACACTCCAGTTCCTAGCAAAAATCCTTGCTTGGCTTCGTTCGAACCACAATATCCGGCCCAAAGTCCAACGACACAATAACCCAGATTCATTGCCGAAAACGCAAGGGAGCCCCACCAATATCCTTCAGGACTCAGACTACTGTTTTTGTCTTTTGTAGTGCGAACAGCGACGGGCGTCAGCTCTTGCAAGGTCGGTATCGGTGAGATCAGATGTTTCAGCGAGGCCGCCCCAGCGCCCATTACACAAAACCAGAAGATGACATTAGGAGTTGCAGGCGGGATAAACGAAGGAAAGAGTGGCATATTCAATACGTTGAGATTTCGTGCTTTGGATGTTGTTAATCTGAATAAAGGTAATATCAAGTTTTCTCGTTCTGGATGATATAATTTGAACCGCTTAATTCGGCGTTAAGAAGAAAAAAGTTTGTGGCCAAAAATATCCGAGAAACGCCAATAATTCCGAAATGATTCAATAGGGTTACTATACACTGATTAAAGATACCAAAAAAAGACAATAATTGTTCAAAGTTACAAAAAGCATGAACAATCGGCACAGCAATTCGACTAGCTGCCAAAACCTGAATAGCGTGACGTCACCGACTTGCAAGCAGGTCTCGTATATAAAAGAACTTTTACCTGCGTCCATCAACCGAACTGAACCAATTTCTTCAAATAAATTCACCCATGCCAATCTCAGATAAACCTCTCATTGTTGTTGTAGGCAGTACAGGTGCTCAAGGAGGAAGTGTTATCAAAAGTCTCCATGAGACTGGAAAGTATAGAATACGTGGACTGACCCGTAATCCAGATGGTCAAAAAGCTCGAGAATTGAAAGAAAAATATGGAGTTGAAATCGTAAAGTGTGATATCGGGGAGAAGAAAGAGGTGGAGGCTGCCTTTGATGGTAAGATCGTCGGCAAAGACTGCAATGCCATTTGATGTGTTCAATGAGTAGGTTTCTTACATTAAAGGTTCCCTATGACAGGTGCTTATGGGGTTTATGCTGTTACAAACTTCTGGGATTCTTCAATTGCAGTGAAAGGAAATGTGGGGATGGAAGAGGTTCAAGGTTGGGTTTTACTTGGGTTTCATTTTGGCATTGATCGATTTTACTTACATGTGCGAACCTAGGCAAAATTATGGCTGATGTGGCGAGAGAAAAAAGTAAGACTTGATTGTTTATTTTGTTGGTTATTTATTTCTAACTCTTGCCAACTGAAAAACTCAGAAATTAAGCATTTGATATGGAGGTGACGTCGCGCTTCCTTTCCGCGTCTTCGAATTTTCATTGACCACAAAATAATGATTCCGTAACTCCATACAGTTCCCTCGATGACGTCGAAGGCCTTTCATTCGGGAAATTGAAACATGTTTATCATTTCACCGGCAAAAATCACGTTGAAGTTTATATTCGAAAAAATCTGCTCCCGGCAACTTTTATGTACATGGGATTTTATATGACTAATCTCTACACCTACTTCCCTCCAACAAAAACAGCAGATGGTTACGAATGGGCATTGGGCATTAAGCCAGACGTCCGGCTTCCTTGGGTTGATCCTAAACATGACGTCGGGCCAATTGTTGCCAAAATATTGGAAAACAAGGATGAATATATGGGGAAAATCGTTCATGTTGCTGGAGAGTACAAAACAATGCCAGAGGTTTGTGAAACTTTGACAAAGGTGTTGGGTAAAAAATTTACGTATCGGTATGTGGAGATCAAAGAAGAAGAGTTGAAAGCGGCCGAAGGGAAGGAGCTGAAAGGGAAGGAAATGATCGACCTCGAGCTGAAAGAAATGTTGACGTACTTCAACATGTGCGGGTAAGTTGAGTCTTCAATTATACAAAATAAGTGAACTAAATTTAAAATTCCTTCTCTTCTATATAACCGATTATGTGCAGATACTATAACGGGCGAGATATATCTGAAACTAAGAAAATCAATCCAGGAATGTCGACTGTGGAATCATGGGCTCGCAGAGGAGAATTGAAATTGCCAGAATGAATATTATGCTCACGTTCTGTTATGCAAATGTAATATGCCAGTAAATATATTTTATGATTTATCATATACCACTATTAATGCAAGCAAATTAGCATCAACACAAGTCAAAAAGGCTCTCCCCAAAATTATACATGCATGCCCAATTTGAGCGAGCTCAGTGACGCTTGGTCACGCTTAATTTTTCACACAATTGGGCCAGTTGATCAGGTCAGCGGAACTTGATTAAAACTGTGACCTTTGAGCAATATAACTATATATTCTGAGGCCACGGTTAAATTTACAGCGATATCGACCGTTAATATAGTATGTCCGGAAAACAACCCCTAATCGAACAACCACCCCCATATTCCTCGTCTTCAAATCAAGTTGCCCAACCTCTCCTACATCGTCCGAAGATTTCATATTCAACCTTTCCTTCTCCTTCTTCGACTCCCCAAGATTCCTCATCGGCCTCAATTGGCCACCATGTCATACATCATATGCCATCGCAAGGGCCTTATGTGGCTGTCCCGCAAAATGAATCTGGGGCAGAATGCACTGCGGAGCGGAAGAAGAAGTGGACAAGCGATTATTGTTTGAACATGATACCTTTCGGCATCCTTTCTGTTGTGATTCTTCTTTTAATTGGCACCTTATTTGTGTATCCAAGGATATTAAATATTGAGGTCGAAAATATTAGGATAGACTCATTGAGTGGAGTGAAACTGGAGTTATCTCCGCCGAGGTGAGGTCCCAGCTCTAAATGAAGCCTTAAATGAATACAGTCTAATTACTTATATTCTGAATCGCCAGCCTCGAAATTCCGCTGATTATGGACGTTAATGTGTACAATCCTCTCCTGGTTGATCTGAAAAATGTGAATGTGACCGTTTTTGTATGTATCACTTTCCACAGTTGTCAGGTAACTCAACGAGATGATTATTCGTGCTAATGTACTGGATATGACAAACCAGGGTTACTATCCGGCTTTTTCACCTCCAGCGCCCATAGGTCATGGCTATCTATCAGGCCAAAATCTCCAGTTCCTCTCACATCAGACAACATCATTTAAATTCCCTTACGCCCTTCGACTGCCCGATGCTAGCGCACCTCCACCACCGACAGCTAACCCCTTGTATAACGAGACTAGCCAAATTCGTTCAAAAGCAGTGATCAACAAGGTGGATAATTCACCTTCGCTATTCCAAATAGTGTCACGCATGGTTGAAGATTGTTGGAAGAATGGAAATATAACGTTGGATTTCTCATTAGGGATGGCAGCTGAGACATCCTTTTGGCATTCCGGTGGGGCTATGAGAAGATTTCAGAATATAGTTTTGAACTGTTCTCGGAATTCGAAATAGTTGATAAGTTGCTCGCTATGTGTTGGGTAGAGTAGAGATGATGGGAGTGATCTAGAGTTGGGCATGCCGAGTACATTGACTATAATATCGTATTCTCTGTATTTTTAGAGTCATTAAAAAATCATGACTTTCTATATCATCAGTCTCTCCCAATTCATGTTGACATCAAGATTTGACGCCAGTACCCTTAGATGAGTGCTTCGGGGTCCCATTAGAACCCATAGTCGCCAGTTCATGCTAAATCCGCGACTACTTATACCATTATTCTAATCGCCCCATTAGCATACCTCCCTCGATCCCTTATGGGATTTGTAAGCGTGGGCTATCGGGTTTGATTTAGAGGCCACACTACCTATGAACATGTAGCAGGCGAACACTTGTGTGAATCTCGGACAAAACCTTCCTTCTCTTCTCCTTAGCACGCATGAGATTTAATTATAAAATCAGTGTTCCCACATGAAATATAGATGAGCCCGAGAAATAAGACGGCAAGGAAAAACGAATGTCCGCACTCCGCAATTGTCCGCAGTGGAAACGCGACAGATCTCATGCTAAGCGGACTCGGTGAACCGCCTCATTGGTGTGATCGGACGGAATCATACACCACGCCTTTAAATGCCGCTGAACTCATTTGTAATTCGAACGTTCGCTTCTGACGTTCTCTGCCATTTTCGCAGTATTACCTTGATAGTTTTTGACCCTGTTCCGACACCTCGATTTTAGATTGTTTGTGTTCAGATTACTCATCGAAGCCTATCTCGCATGTGACGTAGTCGCCATTTTTTTTCTGTTCCTTCGTCTTTTGCATCGCCGATCCAAATGATTAAACATGTTGAGATTTCCACTATAAAAAGGGGACAAGACTCCATTCACAGTATCAACTCGACAACTATTAATTCAGATCCTCAAAAATGAAATCCTTCTTTATTGCTTTTGTCGCTGCCTTGGCCTTGGTTTCTCAAGTCGAAGCTGCTCGCGGTCTAATTGGCGCCTGCAAAACTCAAAACTACACCACAAAGAATGTTGATTTCGGCAGATACGTCGGCAAGGTACTTTCTAAAGCCTAGAACTTGATATATAATTTTCACGACGTTAGTACTAATATCTTTGTTTCCCGGTTTTAGTGGTACGAACTCGCCAGTTCCGAGAGCTTTTTCCAAGGCCGTGATTGTTTCTGTACGACAGCCGAGTACACCTTGCTTCCAACTGGACTCATCAATGTTCGCAATGAGTGTAACAAAGGAGGCGTAGAAGGTGGAAGGACTGGAAACACTGGATCGGCTAGAGTGGTTGGTCCGGGAAAATTGGCAGTGACCTTCTTTGGTCCCGAATCACCTTATGAAGTGGTCGCTCTCGATGAAGAGAATTACCAATGGGCTGGAATTGTGTCATGTTCTGATTCTCCTTGTATGTATTCTCTGTTCATCAGTTGATTCTAGTTCTCGCTGCGATTGGCCAGCTGACCGCTTGTCTTTCCTCTCCTGTAGTTGGTGGTTCCAATGTCTGGATTATTGCTCGCGACCCTACTTTACCCGAAGAGACATTCCAATCCATTCGTAAAGAATTGTTAACTATTGGCTTTGATCTGACTGATCAAAGAAGAACCGTTCAGGACGGATGTGTCTATAAACAATAAACAAGAGAAACTGAATGCAAATATTCAGAGTGGCAAAGTGTAGATTACAATAGTGAATATATATTATTAATGTCGTACAATAAAATTCTGTTAGTCTCTCCCAGATATTCGATTCTGATGCATGAGCCATAGCATTCTGATGAGACGCGAAAGAAGGGAAACGCTGGACGCAGCGACAAAAGCTCTCTCCATCCTCCTCAACCATCTCGTCCTTCACCTCTTCCGTGCCGTGTATCTGCATTCCCTGAAACTGCCGTCCTCAAATAAACTACAAGAGTTGATCCCAGAAACGCTGACGGATTCGTACCTCCTTGACATCAGCGTATAGGACAATTCACCTGAACAGGAGATGTTGCAAGAAAAGACATCTCCTAGCCCCTCAGCATCAGTTTTTTCCTCAACGGAGATGATATTCCCTCCGTCAACTCCTACTACCAAGAGTATTATTGTTAAACCCACTCCTCTGTCTGTATCAACTACCTCCTCGTGGTCTTCGTCAACTTCCTCCGCCTATATGCTCTCTCCCTCGGCCAAACCTCCCTCACCTCCGAAATATTTCCCATCTTCATCTTCCGCATTTCAACCAGCGTCACAAATTAAGACGAAGATATTCGCCGACCCGGATCCAGCATCCACTCAAATTTCTTCGCTTACCACAAGTCAGTTAAAGAACTCGACCGAGTCAGACAGATCCATCACGCCAATAACTGAGCTAGTAAGCAATCCTGAAAATGCTAGTAAATTGAGAGAAGCAATCCAATTACTTCAAGCCTCTTACCATGGTGTCATTGCCGAACTTGAACGACAAACCAAGGAAGCCCAATCCTTACATGAAAGTTACGTTCAAGTGTGTGCCCAAATCTCCCCTTCCTCAATTTCCAGAATTTTAGATTTACTGATTTCAATACATAAACACCATTTTTCTTTTACCATCTAATCAAGGCTATAAATATCTTGGAAAAAGAAAGGAAGGATGCGAACATAGCGAAGCAAGAACTCCAAACGGTAGGGTCGAGATCTCGGAATTGTTCACCTGTGCAATTTGGGAAACGTCAAACGACCGAACATGCCCAACTTTTTTAAGAAATAAATACATTCTTGTAACACTCGCTTATTTTCCTGATGTAGGTTGTACACCATAACAAGAAACTACATTTAGTTTGCAATGCTGTCGGTCCTGCCGCCGAGAAACTTCAGAAAATGGTTGATAAACTACTACCTCACGTCAGAAACTCTCAGGTAGGCTGTAAATGCTTCGTATTAGTCATTCGGTCCGCTAATTTAGGAATACATTATTGTGCTAGATGAAAGCTGACGTACAGGCCGAGCTTGCTGCTGTTCAAAATATATTGAATCCAGTAATTACCTCTTCTCTTTCTTTCTCGTATTTTTGCAATCAAACATGTAACTTCAACTGTTTGTAATTTTGTCGGTCGATCAAATTCAGAATCCTCTTCTCTTGTCATCCTCGAGCTCGGAAGAGATCCCTCGAACCAAAAGTATTTCCGTTAATGATTCCGCGCAATCGAGTTTAATGGCTGCACTCATTTCTCCGACCAAGCGAAATGTACGGGGAAAGCTTTCTGCTAAGTTTGTCCAGCGTATGTGAGCATATTTCTATTGTCGATTTGAACATAAGTTGATATAATCTTATTGATTCAGAGGCGCGACAGAGAAGTTTCAACAACGCCAACAGTGGGGCTAACTCTGCCCGACCTGCGAAAGATGTCCGGTTTAACTCAATACCCTTGCACCTTCATAAACGAGACATTCATGGTGTCACTAGAGCAGAAACGCAGGCACTACTTGATAGCCCTCGACGAAAGATACTGAAGATTAATCCGGAACGAGAGTTCGCAGAATCAAAGTCAAACCATAAGCGAAGTCCGTCTATCGACTCCAACATATCGGATGCTTCGACAGTTACCTTGGACGAAGCTGAAATCAACGCCCAACGTGACTTACACCCACATACAACTGATGGTTCTGTTGTTGGATTGAAGGTCTCCCGTGAGGCTCGAACGTCTATTGATAATTTTACAAGCGTCAGTACTCCGTTCCGTGCACAGAATTTCAATGACGAGACTATTAGTGCCATCTCAGAGGATAAGAGAATTAATGTTGTTGCTTCCGGGGTATTCATTTAATTCCTGTTCTGTTCTGATGTTTGCTTATAAACCATCGGTGCTAATTCCAGTCTATTATGTAGAACTTCCTTCAAGTTTTTGCTGCTGATCCAAAGTGTCCAAGTGGCTACAAATTGAAAAGTCAAGTTGAGATAGTGGTACTGTTTGCGATGTTTGCTGAATTTTGTGAGATTCACAATTAACCAGTTGATACCCTTTTCTATTGCGGTAACAGCGGCTTCGCAAGATCACTCACTTACATGTGGTTACTACTTCAACTCCACATACCGAACAGTTAACCATATCATTCGTATATCTCTGCGGCCTAAGTTCCTCGTCCTCGCCCGGCTATGATCCCGCAACTCCAACAGTGACTGTTCTTGTTTACGACATCAATGTCCCGAATTGCTTATTGCTTCATTCATCAAGCAGTATACAATTGCCGAAGCTTTCTTCCGCATCCGCATTAAAAACAAGGAAAAGAAGTTGTAGCATGATGGAAGAAGCAGATGCCAAAATTTTCTCTGAAGTGCAAACATTGACGGGAACAATCGGAGAATACGGCGAGATGACAGTGATTTTAAAGTTTGAAAATGGCGTGACGGAGAAGAGAGTATGCAACGCTGAGCCAGTTAACGGTGATCACACATAACTGATCTTGTCCGAGATACCAAAATCTACCGAATCTTAAAAGCGGCCGTCGTCATTGCCGTGTGTGGCATGTGTTCGAAGTAAGAGGTCGGCCATAGATATTCCTGGTACACGGGCCGGGACAGCAATTTTTTATTTCATATTTATTTTGCATTTCAAAGCTATTTGCACTGCTGGGCAAAATTATTGTAATGACTTCAACTTATTTTTGTCGTGATTTTCGATTTACAAGTGCGTGTAGTGTTTGGTCTTGTCTGCAGAGTTTCAACCGGAGGGATGATAATTCAGGTTTCATTCAGTCTTTCTACTTGTACGATAGGAAACTATTGCGCTTTCATTTTTTTAAATCTGTGGTGAGTACTGGTTAAATCTATTCAAGTGTTGAACATTATTCCCTCTGGACAATTTATAATCTTGTAACTAGTTCTCAAAATGATTGGGATAATCTAATGTTTCTATGGTGCATACTGTTGAGTACAAATTCAACAGGTCAAATAAAGTTCCTATATGCTCATATGATGCCATAAGATACTTATTTCTGCTGTCGGTGAATTTATTATGCGAGAAACCCCAATTAACTTCTTCCAATGTGACTACAGCGTATTGCTCTTTTGAAGAGATTCCTTTCAGCTCTTTATTATTGGTTTTGACCATACGCTAGTTTACCCTACCCGGGTCGCTCACCTTAGTATCGTGTATAGTTAATAGTAGCGGGCAGCCTCGCGCAGTGAAACAGACATGGTTACACTGAGCTCACATGTAGCGAGGAAGACTTGCTGACCACTGTATTATATGTTGACAGGCAAAAATGACCTTACAGAGAACCAAGTATATGATACCATAACCCTAATTACATATCGTCCCTGATACTCTGTGTTAATGCGATTTCCATCCACAGCAAGTTGAAACACGCCAAAAGGAACTTCAAACACTTTCGAGTCTAAAATCGGTCCCAGAAAAATCTTCTACGGTGACGCTCACATCTGGTTAATGTCTCAGAAATTTATCAATACACACTTGAGCAATTACAAGCAAACATGTCTGTAATTACAGAAGAAAATGCCAGAGAGGAATCTCCATCAAACCAAAATCATCGGCCCATACAAAATTGGGCGGCGGCCATTGAACAGTAAGTGGATATTTCATTGCTTTTGCTTGCAGCGATTGAATACAATGGTTGCAAATTAATGCCCTATGATTCGCTTTTATCTGATTTGATTATGAATTCTTTTGAATTGCTCTCTTCGTCTGTTGTTGCGAATGAAATGCCAGTTTTCTCAAGGAAACACCTGGGGCATTTATTCGGTTACTAGATATCGGCACATCCTTCGAAGACGCTTACGGTATTGCACTCAATCCATGTGAATTCGATCAATCGAATCTTAATCCTCTATTTGAATATTTATCCCGATATCCTTCACTCTTCCATCTCGAAATCATCGGCCAACCCATCGATCAAGCGTTTTTCGTTCGTCAAACAGATCTAAGTTCGTTCGACGTCGATGGCGAATTTGTCAATGAATTAGTCTCATCCCTCATTAAAACTCGCACCAGAATGACTCAGGAGGAATTCAAGATACTATTTGAACGGTTTTATGGGTTCGAGTTTGAACTGGAAGGAAACTTCGAGGACATAAGTGAGGATTATGTAGACCTCGGAAGTGGATTTTTTGTCATTAATGGTACCTCTCCTTCCCTGGAGATGCCTGAAAAAGTATTCTATACAGACAAAGAATGGTTCAACATTCAAAAGCGAAGGGCTATTGAAGAGGAACGAAGGATCCAGAAGGAGCCTCAAAAACGGAATGCAAGCAGAGACAGCTATTCGACAGGAGGAAGAAAGAGGTCTCGTACGCACAAGGAAGACAGTAGACGACGGCATCGAAGCGAAGAAGGATGGCGAAATTCTTCTCCTGGGACCCGCGGCGGGCTTAGTCCAGATTTCGACAATGATCAGCATGAAACAAGCTTTCGAAATAGTACGAGAACATCACATATTCAGTCTTCTGATAATGATGGATTCATTGTGCGTAGTCATTCTGCGCGCTCTCTTTACCGAGGTGAGCGGCCGATAGCACCTTCTAATAACGGAAATGACTCGGATACTATTCAGGAGGGCGATATGGTAGATGAAAGAGACAGGAATGAAGAAGTCAACTCTGAGGATGAGACTCCGAAATCTAAGAATCCAGTTCGAAGTAAAGTTCTAGCCGGTTTTGACTCGACAGATGCCATTCACCCTACAAAGGAAAAGGTCATTCCAGAACCCAAATATTCCTACGGATGGAATAATCCGAAGTCGAGGTCAGATCGTAGTAAGTTATTGAGTGTAAAGGAGACGATCCTGGCTAGGCAACAGAGATTGTTGGAGGCTAAAAGAATCGCCACTGAAGTGGGTAGAAAGAAAGCAGAACAGAATCGAAAGGACGACGAAACGCACAGAGATTTACAGGAAGATGGTATCAGTGGAGATGCTTAAAGCGACTCGCGAAAAGCAGTTAATACGACAGTTGTAATATATCTGAATTCTTATTGAATAATACAAATGTACAAATAATCCAAAGAAATAGGACGCAACAATATCCGATAATAAATTTGTTATATTTCGACCCCAAAAAGACGCAATTCAATTTTAAACTCTCGTTACCCTCAATCTGACAGTAGGAGACGGACGAAGAGTGATTGTCTGCTCTGGTACAACAACATCACCTTCAACTACCTTGAAGTGAAAATTTTTAATTAAGACCGCCAAAAGACACTTTAATTCAACCAGCGCAAATTGTCGACCTTGGATTGTTTAATTTAGTGTATCGCCAACCGTCACACACCTGCCAAAGGAAATTTACCTATACAGCCTTTTGGCCCCGCAGAGAATGGAAGGTACTGGTATGGATGGAACGTAGAGTTCAATGTGCTGGGATCATCATTTGCATCGGGAGCCGCTTGGAGATTCGCCCATCGTTCCGGGTTGAAAACCTCGGCATCATCTCCCCACAAATTCTTATCTAATTGTGTAATACCCTGCTCCATAGGCAATTAGCAGGTTGCCTCCAAAGAATGGGTAGAATAAAATAAATTTAGAACCGTAAAAAGCACCAATGTTGTTCCTTTCGGTATGAAAACGTCGTTGATCACGTCATCTTGAGAGGCCTCTCTCATTAAAAAAGGGGCAGGACTACAGAGAAGTTAGCTTCAGCGACACGGCGCTAGAAAAAATAGTCAAATGCCTACGGTCTAATTCTTAATATCTCATTTACAACATATCCAAGGTACTTTAGGTTATTCAGTTCGTCAAATGTTAGGGCGCTATCAGGGAGATCGACAAGAGTTTCGCGTAATTTATTCTGAGTTTTGGGATGCTGGGCGATCAGAAGCAGGGACCAACTGAGGGCGACAGCTGTCGTCTGCATCATTGAAAAAGTGTCAGCAACCAATTATATCTAAACCGGAAAAGCAGTTTCTGATATACTTCGTGCCCCTATATTAGAAAGAGCGGTGTCAGTGAAAGTGAACCGAAGATCAGATAAGTTGCCAGGAACTTACAGCTCCTAAGAATGTTAATACTATGAAAGTTACATTAGTCATATTCATGATAGTAGGTCCGAATTGATATGATACCTTGATCTCTGACTTCAATGTCGGTTAAAGAATCATTCTGCATCTTTAATTCCATCAAAAGGATAGTCAATAAGGATTCTCTTCTTTCCATTCCCTCAGAATATTCCAACTTCTTCGTGTTAATAATTTCCTCGACTGATTTTTCAATCATTCCTTGAGCCGACCGGAATCTTTGTTCTGGTGGTAAATTCAAATGCTTAAACGGAGGAAATATGAATCGTATGATAAAATAAGCATTGAGGAGGAAAAAATGAACGACGATATTGTAAGCCTGGTATAGAGTTGTCGAATTCTTTTTTAGTGCCCCAAAATCAAAATCGAAGGCAGCTACTCCAATAACGTCCAGGGTCGCCTTTGTTGCATCTAAGGATTCAGAATTAGGATCATTCTCCGTTCTCAATGCTGACTCAAGCACCAAATTATACCTTCGTGGATATCAATTATGGCTTCTCCACCATGTTGATCAACTTCGTTACCCCATTTATCTTTCAATTGAACAGCGAAATCTGAAAAAATTCCGACCATGTTTTTGAGGTATTTGAGATTGAAGACAGGGTTGAGCAACCGCCGAATGCGTTGATGATGTTTTCCCTAGGAAGACCAGACTTGATTAGTATGAACCATCCTTACAAGGGGTAAGAACATGTTTTCGAAGCAAACATAGTTTAGACTGACCTCTATTACAAGCAGTCCGTTCTCGCCTACTACTTCCTTGACCACATTCTGCATTTGGGACTTTTTGTACGCATAACTTTTCGTTGACAAAATGTGTCGAAAGCATTTTGGGTCAAGAACTAACACTAATAAATGTTCCTAGAAGTCAAAATCTAACTCGGTTATAAAAATGTTTTTCGAAATACGCACATACAGCCCGTCCGAACATCCCTTGATATTTTATGAATCCTTTATAGTTAGGGTCTCTACCGTACTTTTCAGCCCACCTTTTCTGCGGGGCCATAGGGATGTCGTTCATGATTTCGGAAAGGTGGCCTTCGCATGCAAGCAAGGATTAGCGATTGAGTTCTCCACAACACTTATCATTCATTAATTCAATAGTACATACCGAGAAAAGGATTCCATGTTGATGGCCCCGGTATTTTGGAAAAGTAATATATCCTTTCCAATTGAATTTTGAGCGAAGCAAAAACTAAGTACCCGACAAGGAAATACACTAATGTCACGAGCAGGTCAATGAAGGTGAAAGATTGAAAATTTAGCGATATCATCTGCGTGTATACAGAAAAAAAGCGGGGGTGGAGGGTGATGCCCAATCAGGGTTTTTTGTGCTTTTGTGTGAATGTCTAATCGGTAACGCAGCAAAATTAATGCAAACTAAAATAACTCATAAAATCGCAGTCGGACCATAAAAACCGACTTCCGTCCCCTCGGAGCCTCAACATCACGACACGTCGTATGAATTGGTCGATGCTGCGCCTGATCTACTCGACTACATATTTGGATTCACCGTGGTTCAGGCTGTGGGTCTTAATCCTTAGACAGGGTGGGCATCTACCATGAACCGCTGATAGTCTGTGAAGGTCCAAGTTTTAATTGTAATCTATCACCGCCTAAAATTGGTAATTGCTGATATCGATTATACATACTGCCGGGTCTGTAAGTCTTTGGTGCTATCGTCATTGTGACACATGGCTTAGTTAATTCATGAATACATATTATAGTTCATATATACACAGTGGAGCATTTGTTAAACTCTTGATACTTTCAACAATAAACGAGGTGTTGGACGCAGAGTTATTCCTAATTTTGGGATGACCTTCTCTCCTTCGACTACCTCAAACTTGAATTGTTTGATCAGCACTGTCAGCAAGCATTTCAATTCAAGAATGGCGAATTGACGACCTTAGATAATATAAATGTTATGACCAAAACATTGTTAAAAAAATATGAAAGCCAACACACCTATGCATGCTCGCGGACCAGCAATGAAGGGAAGGAATAAGTAAGGACTCAATTTTCGCTTTCCGTCATCAGTATTCTCCTCTGAGGTGTCTGCGTCAATCGTTAGCTGAATAGAAGCCCATCTGTCCGGATTGTATTTGTCGGCATCCTCGCCCCAATACTGAGGATCAGTTTGAAGAATAGACTACATGCAATATCTATGAGCTCAAAAGTAAACCCAGTGGCGACAAAGCATTTTGAATACAAACCGTCGCAAGGAACATAGAAGTTCCAGCGGGGACTTTAATTCCATTCAAAAAGTCGTCTTGTGTGGCAACTCTCAAGGTGGCAGGAACGGGACTATGGAAGGTCAATTAGGCAAAGTTGACTTTAAACATGCACATTATCGCACCTTTTAACCCGAAGGGTTTCATTAACCACATAATTTAGATAAGTTTGGTCGTTAATGTCGTCAAAACTGAATTCATCTGGCAGATCTGCCAGCGAAGTCCGTAATTTGTCTTGTACTTGGGGGTTTTCGGCGAGAAGGAGGAGGGCCTTCATCAAAATTATCAGCAAACCAGTACCTAATAGAACTTATGAAAATGCGACCTACCCATGATAAAGCAACAGCTGTCGTCTGCAAAACGCAAATACAAGTTAGTAAACTATAGGAATTACAAGAGCCTACGCTTTAATAAGATCATACTTCGTGACCTACAGCAAGTAAATGTAAGCACAACACATCAGATCCTTGTCAACAGAAGTATGATTAACACACCAGCTGCCAAGAAAGTTAACACATTATCTCGTAACTCAACATCTGTCATTGAGGCATTCTGATTCTTTACTTCTTCTATAAGAATCGAGAGAAGCGAATCTCTTCCTTTGACCATTTTATCATCCTTGTTCAACTTTCTCCTTTCTTTGATTATACTATCAACAGTGTCATACACTTGGTGCTTCGCCTTTTGATAGCGCCGTTCGTTTTCAAGCGGCAGATATCGAACAATCGGAAATAGCATTCGAAGAATCATAAAATTACTGATGCCAAAGAAATTCATAATTGTATTATAGGCGTCGTGCATCACAGTTGAGTTGTCGCGAAGAGCGAAAAAGTCGAATTCAAAGGCGGTCGAACCAATGACATCCAAAGTTGCTTTGGTTGCATCTACAAGATAGTCCAGTTAGGTTTTGTTGTGTGTCATGTAGAGTAGCCGGCGCAGAATCACCTTCATGTATATTGATTGTCCCTTTCCCTTCTGCAGAGTCCACTTCCTTTTCCCACTTTTGCGCTAGTTGCTGACTAAATTCAACAAAAATTGGGACCATATTTCGAAGGTATTTCAAATTAAAAACCGGATTCATCAATTTCCTTTGACGTTGATGCTGCTTTCCCTCTGCCACAAGAACACCCTCTGAACCGAGAATCTCCCTTAATCCGGCCAATTGATCTCGTGGCTTAACGTAAGTATAAGCTTTCGCTGAAAGAATATATTGCAGTAGTTTTGGGTCCAAAATAAGTACTGAAACGAAGAAAATATTGGTGTCAGATAAAGAATTCAAAATCATTAAAGAAAGCCAACAGAATTTCAGGAGCTTACATCTCGGTTTGCCTAATACCGTCTGATAGACAATCACCCCTTTGTAATTCGGATGATTACGATATTTCTCATACCATCTGCGATGTGGCTCCAATGGAGCCATTTTCATCACATCTGTGAGATGGCCTGTAGTGATGAAGGATATGTCAGGTTTTCACAGTCAATGAGCTCCACATTTCTTCTTCATTAGACGCAGTACTGACCACTGAGTAAATTCCAAGTTCTAGGGCCCGGCACATCCGCAAAATATTTGTATCTCTCATACTGAATTTTAGCCATTCGATAGACTCCGTACCCAACCCATGCCAAAAAAAAGGTCAGAACGATATCCCCGAAATGACTCAAAATGGTTTCCACTATCATTATAAATGGTATTGCTTTGACTGAAGTATGAGCTTCTTCGGGGCGTCCTGTGTCTAGTAATTCAAAAGCAGAATTGACTCATAGAGAGTGGTATGTATAGGATTTATTCTTATATCCGAGATTCGGTAAAATGACATCCGAGACCAAAATCAGGCGTGTATCATGAACCCACAAGTTACTCCGCTCTTTGGCGCGAGCGGCGAGCCAGTTAATTGCTTGTACACAATAATAATGGATGCAATACCAAGATATTATCATGGAATCAAATTGGATTTGATGATTGCATTACGTTTCATTATGGGCGGTGGTTACAGAAAACTGTTTCCAAATCCCAATCGGCCGGGGCCTACACTGACATGGGGAGCCGAATTGCGGCCATATGTGGAGCAGCAGGAATAGAAGGGAATGTCGTCAGATTTGAAGAGCGATAGTGGTTGGAAATTTGGAAGATATTTCATTGTTGAATAAATTCTCCGCACGAATATCGCGGAAACTCATTTTGCAAGTTGAACGATCCTTAAAGCACCTCGGCAGCTTCCCACATTCAATCATCCACACCCTATGGATGAAGCTCCGCAACAGCCCCGGCCCTTAACTCAAACTGTATTCTGATATTCTGTTCTGAGTACAAAGAATGTCAAATGAAGAGCTAATCGAAGAAGAAATTCTCGCTCTAGAAGCAATATATTCCACAGACTATTTTTATCCAGATCCGCATTCTCCTCTACCTCGAACCTACCTCTTACAAATTAATAGCGATTCTCTTCCTTCGTCACTGTCACCGACTATTCGAATCCATTTTCCCTCCACTTATCCGTCGTCATCTCCCCCTATATATGAATTCACAGAAAACTATTCCACATGGACAGATGACATCCGATTTTCCATAGAGTCAGAATTCCAGTCTGTCTATGAGGACTCTCATGGGCAAGTTGTGGTTTTTGAATGGATCGAATGGCTGAAAACGTTCCTTGAACAGAATTTATCAGACGAAATTGAAAACGTTAAAAGGGAGGAAGATCTGAAAAAAGAAACCGAAAAACTCATAAAGGAGCTACAAGATGCTCATTTGCAGGAAGAAGAATCGAAATCAACGATCGAAAAACCCTCCACACCACCATCCTCATCCTTAACAAATCCCGACACTGACTTTCCTACCGATTTGAATTCTACTCCCTCTGATATCCCTCGTCTGTACACTCACTCTGATCCCATTATTGATCGTAAGAGTGTTTTCATAGCTCACGCCGCCTCGGTCTCTTCGATTGAAGAGGTGAACAAGGCAAAAAATTATCTTCTGTCTTTCAAGAAAATTGCTAAATCCACACACAACATAACAGCATACCGAATAGTGCTTGAGAGCGGCGCGATTCAACGGGATTGTGACGATGACGGCGAAGATGCTGCCGGAGGGAGGTTGGCCCATCTTCTAGACCTGCTCAATGCGACCAATGTCTTCGTCATGGTTTCGAGGTGGTATGGTGGTGTCAAATTGGGACCCGCTAGATTTGCGCACATCAATAACGCTGCTCGATTGGCATTGCAAAGTATGGGAGTGGTGAAGGAGGATAAGAGCAAGAAAAAAGATAGAAACTCTAGCAACGTCAGAGTTAAGAACAGGTAGTCGCTGGAAAGGTAGCTGTTTAGACTATAGTTTGACAGATTTTGATCCCTATTTCACTGTGGAAAAAATGATGCCACAAAAAGGAGATATCTACATAATATTCAGATTACGCTATTTACAATACATCGCTCCCTTTCTAACTCAGATATCACTGAAAAAATCCTGATTAACCGGCATTCTCGGTTTTCTACCCCTCTGAGGAGCTACTTCTGGTGGTTGTGCTCGACCTTGAACATTACTGGGTCCCGCATTGGCTGCTTTTAAAGCCCCAAGTCCGCTATCATCCGAACTCAATTTGCTCCCACCACTCGGTTTCCTCATATGGGATTCTGATCGACTTCTATTATGACCCATTTTAGTGGCATGTAAGGAATGTAATGATGCGGGTGAAGAATCACGGCTTGTAGTTTTCAAGGTTTCTGCTGCAACCACAGAGTTTCCACTTGCGCTTCCAGTAGGACCTGTCTGTCGTTTATTGTTGAATGACGAGCTGATGTTCCAAGAAGCAGAGAGCAAATTTTGCTTGGCTTCTTCTGCACGCGAGAGATTCGCACCTAAACCGGAGACAGCAGGGTTGCTTTTCGCATTGATTGATACTGGCTGAGTTTGACTGCTCGATTCTGCCGGGTTTGCAGTTGGTTTTTTGGCGAAAGCCCCAAAACCAAAACGAGACGGTGCCGGTTGCGTATCAGCATTGTTCGATCCCGTGTTTATTCCAGCCGGACTGCGGTTTGGATTTCCTGATTTCTTGAAAGTAAACAGATCTTGTCGATCGGATTCTTCTTTTTCCGTGAACTTTGCAGCAGCACCAGTTCCTCGACTTCTTGAACCACCAACAGTACTTTCAATGCTTTCATCCAGAGTCTTAATCTCTAATAATTCATCATTAGAATCTCTCAAAATCGGGACTTCATCCGGAAATTTTGAAGCCTTTTTCTCTCCGTTACGCCTAAAGAAACTTGAAGGGGCCGAGGAGCCGGTTGCATTTTGCGGATTCCGCGGATTTGAAGACGCAATGATATCAGGGTTGATTGGGGCCACAGCGCCGGGCCGGTTAGCTGTGCGATTAAGTGTAGTTCGTGTGTGACCAAGAATACTTCTTTCCTCGAGTTGACGTGCTGAATCATGTGCAAAACTAACTTCAGAACTAGGAACTCTTAGATCAAAAGATTAAGTAAATGGTAATGTTACCTTGAGTTATCAAAGCTCGGCCATCTTCAATATCACCATCGTCCTCGTCCTCTTCGTCGTACAGAAACGTATTCTTTACGCCACAGATTCTCAGAATCCTGCCATAAACATTGCCCACAGTCATAACACAGATGACAACCATAGTAATTGGAATCCAATTATTGAATTGTTCGCCTAAAAGCGGTACCAAATTGACAGTTCCCATAATTTTCGAAAACGTGGTTTCATTCTCCAGAGCGAGATTTAAGAAATTGTAACACAGCGGGAAAGTTAGACGAGTAAGATATGCGGCGCAGAAAAGGAGAGAATTTTCGTCGGTGTGATGATTAGGAGCGAGAGAGTAGAAATTGAAGAGACGAAGTTTCATGAGGGACGAGTAGGTACAGATACACATATACGAAATGGCGACGATACAGATTAACTATAGCAACAAAGGAGTTCCACGGGTTAGACAGGGATTCAAATATTTAATCAATATAAATAGTTCAGTATACCTCAGTTTCTCCGTAACCAATATTCTTATCCTGCACTAACAGACCAAAAATTGAAAGCATTGGCGAGGTAATATTCATCGTAATTTCAGACCATAACAATGCGATACTCAGAAGGCCACAACCCACGGCCAAAACACGCAACGATAATGGTTGAAGATAGATATACCAAAACCATTCTATGGCCAATTTCATGTCGATAAATTTCGATCCGGAAGGGGGACGAAGAGTCGAATGAAATTTCCTACATCGGAAGGGTTAACATCATACTGTCATGAAGATAATCAAGAAGCTCTGCCCCCACCTATCAGTGCTATCTTCATTTTCAATAATATCTTGGTAGTGATAGGCTTTTCTCAGCAGAGAGTTATACTGACTGTTTAGAAGGAGTTAATGATCATGTATGCAGCATCAAGGCAATGAAGATTAAGACATATACTCTTGACATCGGTCACGTTCCCTATATGCTCTTTTCATTTCACGATGAACTTGCATAATATGTTTTAAAGTAACCGCTGGACCTGCGTTACCTCCTCCAATCGCTTGTTGTTGAATATTGAGCGGACACTGAAATATTGGAATTTGGAGGATCCCAATGTGAGGATGAGCAACAATGTGACGTACGGTATACACTAGAATCAATGAAATACAGAGTACTAACCTTTAAAAGCATGATGTCGACATATTTTCGCAATTCTTCATGCGGCTTGACACGTCGTGACAAATTCAATATTTCCTGTAATGACCAAAACCCATTCAGATGCAGATGCAAATTCGAAGGCAATATAAAATGATACAAACTTTCCCCACATTTTCAACTCTGACTTGGGCATTCTCCACAGCTTCTTTAGCTTTCGGAGCTTTGAATTCCAAATATTTCAAGCACAAACGAGTGTCTGCTGTATACCATAACGCTCGTGGCACTTCAACTAATCCGTATCCCATAAAAAGTACGACCAATAGCAACCCATATGCGTTCGACAGCGCCATCACAAAAGCTCGAATCGATTTGCTACCGACATTCAGATTGGTATTGCAATCAACCTGTCAGCCTACTCCTAACGCAAATTGGCAAGCGGATGAAGCAACATACAAATCCATCAAACCCCTAGCAATTGCAATATAGATCAAGAACACAATACCAATAGCACCGACAGTCACATAATACCAGACATTGTACTTCACGGCCTTTCTAAATTTTTGAATGACGGTGAATCCACCACAATCAAGATATGATTGCATGATTGGAATAATAAACCATGTCAAGCAAAACAATGTCCAATAGATTATCTGCCACACTTTGAGTTGAAAGAATTCAGAGACATATGAGAAAGGAGTTGGGCACGATCCTGGAGAAGCATCGGACGGGCAACGACGGTACAGTGTCTGACAACGCAAATTAAAGAAAATGACAATCGGTTAAGTTTGTATATTCATAAAGCTTCCCAATTTGCATCTTCCAGTTCACATTCATCACCAAATGCGATTGCGGTCAACGAGCTCTAATCCGCAGGAATGCCTCATCCATATGCTTCGTAGCTCGAGCAACCGGCACATAAATATTTTTAATAAGAATAACTGAATACATACCGAACTCAAATCTAACGGAAGAAAATACACAATTGAAAATGGTCCCAACCAGCCTAATAGGACGACGATTTGAGCATACCACGGGCACGTTTTCCTGTTTCCATAGTAATTGAGTAAAGAGGTAACTACGATTGCTACAAATATAAACCCAATGACGACAGGGGTTATGGAGGTTTCGGTTGAGGGAACGGTAGGAGGCTCGGGGTTGGACATAGTGGCGAAGCTGTAATGGTAAAGCACAAAACCCAGAAAGGGAGAAGGACTAGTCCGAATGATAACGGGCGGAAGTCAATGAAATTTACAAGACACTGTGAACGGATTAAGACAGTACGGAAAGCGATGATTCCGTCTCAATCGTAAGATGACATATAAATATGTATTGAATGAATTTTAATGAGATTTCAAATATGACAGTGGTTTTGGCTGCCACCCGTGCGTCTGGTATTAAAATCGATTGTGGAGACTTTCCCGTGCAACAGCGCAATCACACAGTCAACTACGAGCACAACTACGTCCCGCTTTTATTTCAAACTATCTATCGCCTCGGCGACCTCCTCCCAATTTTCATCTTGATCCTTCTTCAGTCCACTTAGTACCAATTTCAGCCCCCTCACAGCGGTGACAATAACCTTCCCCACAACCCCTAATTTCTTAAACTCTCTCTCTCTTTCCTTCTCCCTTTCTTTCTCATTTTTCACCTTCTCCCGATCCCGCCCTATCACAGGTGTCCCAGGTCGATCCGACTCATCTTTGTTGACCGCAGGAAAAGTGATGGAAGAAAGGATAGTTGTCAATCGCGACAAATGATCTAGCAAACGTGGCCGCAAGTCTGGAGCAAATGTCGACACGAAAGAAGTAAACGACAAACTAGGGGGTGAGTGAGGGAACGTGCATGGGATGTGGATTTGTAGGGGCCGGGGTTCTAAAGCAAAGTATAAAGTCAGATATTATCATTTCTGAAGCATCTAAATTAGCATCTTAGCATACCGCCCAAATAGTTGAACTCCAGTGCTACGACTAGAGATGTGGCATCCTAGGGTTCCAAAGAACAGAGGTCAGAGTGCATTGTTGCAAATGCAAATATGAAAAATCAGTTTTATTACCTCGTCGGTCACACATTTGGCGTCACTCAAAGACAGCTCGCTTTCCTCTTCCAACTTTGATATCGACAACGGTGGCGGCACGTATATCATTTCGTTCTTACCTTCATTGACAATCGGTTTGAAGTTAAAACCAAACGAACTCACTCCTGTTTCATCTGGGTATGGGGCGAAAAGAAACACATACCCAATATATTCACAACATAATGGACCTCCAACCACCCATTCCATCTCTCCATTAGTTTCTTCAATGCATCGATAGTATCTAACTCAACTAGTGCAGTAGGAATATCACCACTGCCTGTATATACGGGTTCATCAACGTGAAGGTCCACCAGACGCTGCAACCATTGGTACACAAAGCCGTGCAAGAGAGCAGGGGAGAGTTCGATGTCGCTATTATAAGATTATACAATTAACCAATCGTGAAAATTATAACATTCGGTCGCACGAAATAATCAAACCTAGAAACCATAGATCTAGAGGAAACAGTTGGCAACTCTAAACCTTCGTCGCCGCTCCAAAGCAGGTCACGAAAGATATTATCTGAAGGATAAGTGCATTCAGGATTTGATAACTCTGGTGTCGGATCAATACTATGGTGGACTGAAACTAGTTTTAGTTCGGTAAGGTAACTAAATGTAAGACGTAGAATGTATGGATGTTGGCCTATGAGGGTCCATGTGTTAATATAGAGATAATAAACAAAACTCGAGGCGGAAAGAATAAGTTACTATTAGTGATGACCATAGTAATATGAACTGGCCATTTTTTAAATACGTTTTCGGAGGACACATCTTCCGTATCGGGATTGTCAACTTTACGCCGTTTAAATTCGACATCAACATCCATTTCATCGTCATCTTCTCGTTGCCTTTTGTCAACCACATTCTCTTCGACTGTTTCTGCATGCATTGATACATCCGTTTCTCCATTCTCACTAGACGGCGTGGAAGCTCGAGACGATACTTGAGAATCAAACTTCGATGCTTGATTTCGACCGTGAGCAGGAGAAGATTCGGTTTCTGTCTCGGCATCCCTGTCCACGGCGGTTAAGGATTCGGTTTCCATTTGACTGTACCGTTCAGGGGATTGTGGTGGAAGATTTAATAGTCTTTCAGCCTCCGGAATATCCCCAGCAATTTGCACTATAACATTAGAATCTATAAGGGAATTGAATATTGTTACTTCACCAGATCAATTCGCTCGGAAACATTCCGCAGATCGTACCAAAGTTTTGGCGAAAGCCTGTCAATTTTCCGTACAAGTTGAACAGAGGTTTTGGTAATAATCTTGTTAAATTATCGTTGTGCTTTGATTTGCTCAAGTCAAGGCCAGTTTCTTTTTGAATTTCTTGGGCGCCCTACATTGATAACTTCGATATCAATATGATGCAATATTTCCCGAGAAGGAAGATTGGAATGTGAAATCTACCTTTAACCATTTTAAGACTGTGCTTTCAAACTGATCTTTCTTTGCCACCATCCCGTCAATGTCTTTCTCCAGCAGTGATTGTTTCTTGTTCAACCTTGTTATTCTGGCCTCCAACCTATATGTCGTGTGCATCAATCTGTAAAAATCCATTGAAAGGTCTACCATTTTTTAAGAGGGAACATACTTCATTCTGTGCATATTTTCATCCTCTAATCGCTTCAAGAATCGTTCATGAGGAGTCAATGTAGCGATTTGCTCTGGTGTCAGGACCGATTCCTCGGGAAGCAATTCAATATTCTGATACGTCGTACTATTAAAAATCAGAATTTAGACCCGCATCAACAACCGGACATCGAATCCAAGAGCCCTCCAAACATTGATTCAGTGGGTCACGCTCCACAATGAAATATGTTCCTATCTTGGAATCAACTTCACTATAAACAGTCTTATAATGTATACATACTCATATTCATCAAAACTTTCGATTTCATGATTTAGATGACTTTTGTACCAATTCACGTTATTCTTTTTGATCCTAGTTTGAACAGCTAGATCTTTCGTTGGTTTATTATATTCCCGATTGGACTGCACACTTTGGAATGCAGATCGGTAGAGTTGGCGGTTGGAGATTAAAAGGCCTATAACATTATCGTTGTGGCGGGCTAGCTCGTCGTTGGATGCAGGGTTGGCCTGTGGTAGGGATGAAGACGAACTGGACTGAAAGCGAGACAAATATTGATGAATTCCAATATTACAAATCTAAGATTTTAAGGACGAATGGAGGCTGCGATAATTTACCCTTCGCCTGAGTGGCGGTTGAGTCGGTTGTTCAGATTTCTCGATACTTCCTAATTGCGACACTTGCTCTCGCTTTGCCGCCAGAAGTGCATCAATTTCTCGAGTTAAGTGCTCTGAGTTCTTAATGATATCGTCTACAGGGGGGATAGAAGATGACAATTGAGGTGGAGGAGCGGATGATACCATGATTAGGGGGCTATATTTAACGGTTTTATTAAGCGATTTTCGTTGACGATAGAATGGTTGGGCCCGCTCCTAAAGAGGAGCACGACCAATTTTGTTTACTTGGCATGGCAAGCAACTCGCGATTATTTTCAAAATGCCATCAACGATATGAGGGACAGATAGAGAATATTCTTATACTAGCATAACTCGATTCCGCATCTTTTCCCAATTACCATACCATAAGTTTCCCAGCCCGTGCTCTGCTATGTATTCCCCTCCGAACTCTTCATACATTTTCCGCGTTACACTCACGCTCCGTAGATCTTCATTCGAACCCCATAAACTGGCCCCTTTCCATGCATCCAGGACCGGATCTTGAGCAGTTTTAACTGCGACAGGAGACTCGACTGGTCTAATCATTCGAATGTCACGGTATAGCCTTGTCGAGAAATTGGGAATGGAAGAGAATGATCCGGTTGCGAATATATTCTAATGGAATAAATAAAAGTTCAGTCAGCTTATGTCTTGCCTCAGTTATGAACGCATTGAATCAAAGTACCTGGCACATCCTGTTCTGCTCCTGTGCACCAAACTGACCGATAATTTCTTTCAAAACCTCCGTTAAGCCGGCTTCATCCAGCCCGATGATGTTCGGTTCCCATAACACCTCTGCGACTCTGCATCTTTCCAAATTGACATGAATTTGATGCTGAGTCGCTATGTCGTCATCCTCGTATTCCTCGACTCCGTTGGCCAATCTATGAAGTATTGATTTTCGCCTTGCCTCTCGTAATTCCAATATCTCCTCAGGGACAAAGTTCGGATCATATTGCAGCAGCTGCTCCTCGTATATCGCTAATTGTTCTGTATCGTCCGTTTCGTCGTCCGACTCCTCCTCTTTGCTCTGATAAAAATCAAACCGGTTATATTTCCTACTTACCAGACCGATAATAGAAAGAAAAAAAACGCACTATCTCTCTATAAACCAACCAATCTTCGTCATCTTTTCCAAATGTGTCTTCTTGCTTACCCCTTTTCCGTTTCCTGTTTTCCTTGCCATTTATTTCGTTTCCAGCACCGTCATCCGCCAACGAAGCCATCATTCGCATTCTCATTTGAGATGCATGACTTCGCCTATCAGACAGCGCTTCTTTCAATTTCTGGCGCTCTTTGACTTTGTTCCACAATCGCTGGAAGTATAAAATCAATAGTAAGATCATCAAGGCATTAGTTTTATGATTAAAATAATATAAGTGCATAAGTACCAGTCGCTTTTCTTTCAGATCCTTCAGCCATCCGTCAAAATCATTCTCCCTACGTTCTTCCTCTAATCGCTTCTCCTTTTCAATTCTTAACCTCTCCTCTTCCTTCTCCTTCTTTGCTCTCATCCTTGCATCATATCCTGCCTTCAGTAATCGTTGTTTCCTCTTCTCTTTGATTTGATCACTGCTCAAATCCTCATCTGGGATATCGATGAGAGGGAACGAAGGGATTACTTCAGGTTCTTCCGGTAACGGTAATCCCGCTTGTTTGGCTAACTGACGACGCACAGAGGCTTCCAGAGATTTAACAGTGCCAGACAGTTCGTGCTCCGAGGAGAAGCCTGCCTCGCGGAGATGGATCTGGAATCGAGATAAACGGGCAAAAGAGAAGTGAATAGACATAGTAAGCCAGTAAGGAGTGAATGAAATGCCCACTAACCGCAAATTCTTCTGCTGTACTGTCCTCTTTCATCTCTAGTATTGACCTAAGTTCAGCCAACTTCTCCTCTTTCTCTCTGAGCTGTAATCATGTTGACTCAAGTCAGCCCGCAGTTCTTATTTTTACCTAAAAAATGTATAGGAAGTAACCTTTTGCGCTCGCTGTTTCGCTGCCTGTTCAATCAACCTTTGCCGTTGCTCCTCCTTCTTCGCAGCAGCCTGCGCAATCTCTTCTTCTGTTTTCTCCTGTAGTACCTGAACCATGGCCGCGGTAAGTTAGAAATTCGTGAACTCAGCGAGAAAAATCCGATGTACTTACATGCTGCAGGTACGGAAATTGGACCACTTTGTCGATCTCCTTAAATTTCTCTGCGTCAGCCGCAACAGCTCGTAACTCTTGTGGATAATCTTCGGCGACGTAAGCATATTTTTGGCATAGCATCTGAACCAATTGTCAATTTCTGCTTGAATTTTCAATCGGTCGAGACGATTTAACATTAAACTGCGAACGATACCTCTGCTTGCTGCCTTGTCATTCTGGACGGAAAAGATGGGTATTTCGTTTGCATTTGCTTCAGCATGTACTCTGTCGCTGCATTCCCCCCATACGAGATTCTATTTTGTTATAGCGGCCACGAAAGAGCAACAAATTGAGTTAATACAATCAGCGTTTGCAATGATCTGATGCTCAAATGAGGATGTTAAAAGGGTACCTTTTTGATAGTGGTATTCGCGCCACCCCATTCAAAACCGGAATCACCGTCGTATTATAATTTCCGGCTGAAACGACGATTCCATCTTTAATGCCACTTCTTAAATATCCATTTCGATAAAAACTGAAGAGAGAGTCTATGCCGTAGGAGATAGAAGGAACTCTGTAGCATTCGAATGCGAGTTCGGACAAAACTTTATAAAAGGCAATAGATCCTGGTCAGCCTATTTCGCAAAAGGAAGCGAAGAAAAGAGGCAAGGAGATTGCCGCACGTTTTCTACAGTGGGGAGGGTTGCATAAAGGTTCCGTTATGACAAGAGGATGGTCAACTGACGAAGTGTTTATGCCAAGTTTGTGAAATATGTAGTCAAGGACGTATTCCTGCAGATGAAATCGTATTGGATTGAGTAAACATCGTCAGATTAGGTGGATGCAGGACTCAAAATAGCAAAACAATATGGAAACTTAAAAAAGGCGAAACTTCATACCGTTATTTCTGAATTCACCATAACGCCATTCTCAAAAGCACTTCGAAGGCTCCCTCTTGTAGTGGAATCGAAGTTGACATTATCACCAACTATACAGACTTGCTGTGACAATCGACGATCGCGGTATTTAGATACAGTGTTCTCGAAGTTTACTGATAATAAAAGTAAAATATATATCAGGAATTAACATTAATTCGGCGCTCCATTACAGCCAATGCAAGCGGACTGAAAAGGTTCGAAATCGGAACTAACATCGAGGTTCGCCTTCACCGGCCCAACCGGCTCTGCATTTCCAACTTCCTGTATGATGTAAGATAGATCAATAAGTCCCTTGTCACATTTTGCGGTTTGGTTCTTTATCTCAAGCGTTGCCGAGTTCCAAACTCTTAAACTGTGGAAACAAAGAAATTCCATACCATTATCGATAACAATAGCTTTATTAGTATTGTGAAACGAAGAGTAATCCGACGAAATTCGCGGACTTTGCGGAGTGGGTGGTTCGGTGATAAATTCCATAGTGTATCAAATGTGGTATATATAGTCCTCTCTCATTGTTAGAGAGTAATCTTGATGGTCAAGATCTGATTTTCCTTGGGACCGGCGCGCCAGGGGAATGCCAAATTCTCTCGGTTCCTTACAGTTAACAAATAAGCGAAAAGATTTTATTATAATCTTGTAAGATTGTTGGTAAGGTGTATTGCTGATATCATATGGCTGTTAGATGTGGTGGTATCTACTATCAATTATTTGTTCGTAGCGGATGGCATTATGATACAGGGTGAGTTCAGGCATCGCCGTTCTTTTACAGTATAAAAAGTGAACGGATAAAATCATATAACACCCCAAAGTTCCTGCTATGAGAGTCCAAATGAGAGTCTACTTCAGAATCGCATGTTCGCGCAAGGCAACATTGATTGTCTACCGGACCTTCCATAGTTCGTATAATTTCATCCATTACAAACGCAAGACATGATTTTTAGTTGCCATTGGAATGAGAAGCTTATGATATAACCAGAATACAGAATTCAGAGAGGTAATTTTGGTTGGGGTTCATGTAATCTGCTTCACACTAGTATATAGTCGGTGAGAGGACATTGAGTATAACGTAAGAGGGTTAATTTTCAGTACTACTTTTCAGTACGAGACTATTTACAAATTGTTGACTCTCCACCGTACTGATTGAATGAAATGGACAATTGATATTGTGACATTGTCAGGTGATGGCATTCAATCGTGACACTGCCCTTGCTGAGAGGAGAAAGTCGAAAGAGTTTGTCAGGCTCATTGCAAGTAAATCATATACTTGAGATCGTTGGTAAACAGAAATGCAGAAGATATTGTAAAGATATCTATGAGACCAAGGAACCAAAAGGCTTAAGACATCCTGTATGATAAAATGCGGCCGCCAGAATTGAGCAGAAGATGGACAGAGAGATGCGCACCTCCGCACGCGAACATCTCAATCCCTCGATACATGCACACTTAAATTTCATTTCGACATGCTACAGCAAAATGACTTACATCCGGTATGAATATTACTCTTCGATATTTAGAGATGTTCTGGAAGAATGTTAATCATTGTCGTACATTGCCTCTCTAGATTGATCCTGTCTCACTAAATGTTGCAGATGTCAAATCACTGATCCTGCTTCTGCGATCACCAGACCCTACCCTATGTTCTAATGTGCTAATCGCCTTGACCAAGCAAGCCGAATCAGGTTTGATTACACTAGTAAATGGTTTTGTTCTATTGTAATATTCATTCTTAACTAAACCGAGTAGGCACAAAAATACGAAACACGTTAATTAACCTCGGGGTCATCCCCTCACTACTTGATCTCATAAAATCCGTACCTAAAGAGTCGCCAATACGAAAGAATGCGGTGGCTTGTATTGCGGCAACATCTGAACTTTGTAAGATTTTATTCAGTACTACTTATATTACACGATACTTGCAAGTTAACTTTTACTTAGCTGAAATCCCTATCGAACTGCGTGCGAAAGAACTCATCGACACATTGATATCTCTATTGAATGCCACGGACCTCGTGGAAGTCCAAGAAGAAGCGGCTTTTGCGGTGGCCAATATATCAAAAGACTGTTGGTATACTTCTGTATAACAGACAGAGTCCTTTCGTTCAGCAGACTGACTTTCACTAAACATCTGGAAGACTCCAACAAGGTCGAAGTGAGGAAAGCAGGTGGTGTCAAAGCTCTGACTAGCCTGCTTGCTTCAGAAGATCCGGATGTGAAGAAGAACTCAAGTTATGCCTTATCAATATTATCAGAAGACTGTGAGTACAAGTTTATACAGTCGATGGCCAAGTGATAATGTAGTTTATAACTTGCTTAAGTTACAAATAGAGCCGAAATTCGACAACACAATGGCTTGGAAGCTCTGATAAATCTGTGCGGCTCGGAATATCCCGAAATTCAAGAGAATTGCTTAATGGCTTTGATCCATTGTGCAGAAGATAGTACATCGTGAAGCTCCTGAATACTTTTGCCCCCAGAAGATTCTGACCCTTAACTATGTAGATGAAAATCGGATGGAAATAAGACGACTCAACGGCTTGAAGAAGCTGCTTGACATCCTGTCACCTCCTTTCGGGCCGTTGCCTCATCAACTGGCTCTATTGTGCATCGCTCACTGTTTAGAAGACGGTATGGCGAACTCAATTTCGATTGTTTTACATTCAAATATCCTGATCGAAAGTCTCTTTCGTTCCAGGTGTGATCAACAATTCTTTATCAGATTACAATGGGATAGCGATAATTTCCAATTGTGTTACTTCAGATGACGCCAAAATCAAACAGAATGCATCATTCGCACTTTCGGTAGCAGCGAAATGCGGTATGTTGGACAAACGATAATGTTATTGTCTGCTTTACATGACTTAATGAGTCGATTTCTGGAAGAGCGAAACGCACTGCACATTCGAGAGTCCGCAGCTCTGTCGTGGTTGATGAACTGTTTATCCCACAGTGACCCCTCCGTTATTGCGAAGGCAGCGTTGGCAATCACATCTATCGCTAAATGGGGTATGTTTGGTATAGGTCAGAACTGAATCGCGCTTCATCGCTAATTTGACATTCTCAGAGACCAACCATAATGATATCGCCAAGCTCAACATCATCGATATCCTAGTACAAAGGTTAGCAGATGAGGACCTCGAGATAAAGAAGAATTGTGTGGCTGCCATCTCCAGCTGTTGCGCTAACGGTATGAAAATCTCTTGATCTGCCACGACAATACGGAAATAACTCAACCTACTTTATCAGCCAAACTCAGGCAAAAACTGCGTTCAATAAATGGGATTGAGAAGATTGTTAACTTATTAGGGAGTACCGACGATAATACCTGCGCGAACGCTGCGGAATGCATATGTAATCTCTCAGTGGATGGTAAGTCATTCAGACCGCTTATTGCGAGTGAAGTGATATATACTTAATGTTTTAAACAGTTTTAACACGAGGAGACACAATCAGATTTGGTGCCGTTAAATATTTAATTCCCGCCATATCAAAGCCGAATTATAGAGTTCAGAATGTAGCTTCCATGGCACTAGCAAATCTAGCACATGATGGTATCCTTCGATCTTTTTCCCCTAGCAAAATTTATGTCCATCTGAGTTATCCGAACTGACTCAATAGTATCGGTAGTTGATGCGCGTCGAGCAATCAAAGAATCAAATGGTGTGGAACACTTGGTCAACTTGCTTTCTTCGAAGGACGCAGTCGTTCGTCGTAATGCGGCCTGGGCACTTTCTAACACTTCAGCGATGAGTATGTAAGGGTTAATACTCCGTTATTTGTTCTGGTTGGGCTGACAAGATGAAACCGCCACTGCAGGCTCGATAGCGACCGAGGCTTGTAGACTCGGCGCAATCGACAAGCTGGTAGCTTTAAGTAAAGTAAAACCGAAACACTGCAAATTTGCAGCAGATGCTTTAGATAGACTTCTAAATTATCGTAAGAAATAATAGGGTTTCGGCTTCTTTCATTTTCAATTTTCACTTATCACTGACACACATCACCTACAGATCCTTCAGCCAAATATCATGTCACCAATGCGCTATCATCCGGTAACCGAATCGACGACGGATTTTACGACATCGGAGCTTTGAATACGTCACTTGGGAATGTTCCCCCGTTTCCGACTTTGTCAGACCTGAAGGCAGTTCCAGTGAACGCCAAACGAGAAATCATTCTTGTCGATTCAACAAATGACGAGAACCTTTGTAAACTAATCGAATCAGCCATATCAATCAAAAAATTGAACACCAAAATTTTGTCGAACCATGATGATATTGGATTGGTGAGGCTGCTTGTCGAATTAGCGAGTTTAGTGACTACGGGCATGGGTGGCCCTGTTAAAAAGGAGAGGTACCGTGACTTGGGATACAACTTGCAGATTTCAGAATTAAAAATGGCATTGAAAAGTAATGTAATTCCGATAGGAATGATCAAAGCCGGAACATTCTATCATAGAGCATTGCTATTCAAAGTATTGGTTGATAAGATTGCCGGAATAAGGGTAGAAAGCAGTGTCGGTGGGGATGACTCCAATTCAGCAGGTGATCCAACAGTCCGTCAGGCCGACCAAACACCAATCTCAAGCAATACTCCAACTTTGAGCACAAGCCCTACAGATCCTTCGATAATTATCGTCGAATCCTTATCTGGCAATGAGAACAGAGTTGTTGAAGCCGGCAACTACGAGGATGAGTTATCGTGTAGTTTGTCAAGAGGAGATTACAACCGGGCATGGAACGTAGTCTTGGTTAAAGGAGAGGCGGTCGGAGTACCTGGAAAGGAATCGGTCCCGGTAATAGTAGACTTAATGTACGAACCCGGAAGATTATTGGTTTGGAACAGTGTGGAAGCGAATGCATACATTCGCAACTAAACCTATATAATTATCTGTCATTTGTGAGAGGTCTATCGGATGTTGGTTATAAATCAAGTTGCTCAGTAAATCCCCCCGTGAATTAACATTTTATTCATTCATCTGAATCATCAAAACGAATATGCAAACGTTTACCACCAGTAGAAGATTCGTCGTCGCTTTTCTGTCTTTTCCGTTTAGTCCCCATTCCTTTGTCTTTTTCGTTCGTCGCCTGCTCCGGTTGAGTCATTCCATTTGTACACGGATCGAAGTCGACATCCTCTTCTTGTTTGAGCGTCTGCCTTTTCTCTTTACCTTTCCTTCTTCTGGTTCTCGGTCCATTATTGTTGACCGTTTCTTGCCCCTGTATGTCCCCTGCCCTCTTGCTTGCCATCTGTTTCCAAACAGTGACTTCTTCGTCACCTTTAACGATTCGACATTTAACTCTGATAGCTGCAAAATTTAATTGATCCGCCGGCGATATAACTTCGCCTGTTTTATCGGATTTGGTGGAATGGAGAATACAAGATTGCGTGAAACAGTCTACGCATTGCTGTGCAGATTTGGGTGAAGGGAAACGGAGGTATCCGGATGTCGAAGATCGGGGATGATGGATGTATAACGGTGGAGTGGGTCTAGAGAAAAAAGACTGCAAAAAGATGGATTATGTTGATGACGTATCAATAGACTTTACGACTGGTAAGATGAACACTTACATTAAGGACTGAGATTTTCGCCTCAGGATGAACATTGGTAAAATGAACTATCACATCCGGTATATAATCTTTTGGTGAATTTTCTGTTTCTGATTTTGCTTGCCTCGTCTCCTCGACAAGCATTACATTATTTTTCTCCGATTCCGGTTCCTGCTCGTTTGTAGTGAAATCAGTTGAACCAACGGCAGTTTTACCGTAATTGTCTCTACTTGATGGATTGGAGACCTCTGCTGTTCTGGCAGCGAGCCGACGAGATCGTTGGTTATCAATGTAGGATTTGACGAGTTCAGATTGCGATAGAAACCATGATACGTATTCCTTTTCCAGTTGATTCCATCTGGTCCTTCAAATAAACCTAGTGTCAGTCGGCTAAGTTCCTCAAGGACACAAGAATGTCAAACACGATAAGCACTAGAATCAATCTGCTTCCGCCGGGGCAGAAAGTCTGTAGACAACATACTTAGGCATAATCTTTAACCGAAGCTGGTGCTCATTTCTTAATAAATAGTTTGACGATTCGGCAGTGGTTATTCCTGTTCCCTTCATCAAGAAGGAAGCAAAAAGTCATCAAGGCTTAATCGAATCTTCGTCATATAAAGAACGTCACCTCACCTTTTTGGACAAATCATCATTCGTATCTGTGTCCCGAACTATTTCCCCATCCATGGAAATTTGAGAACATGAAACAGGCTTCTCTTGACCCATCACTTCCCCGGCCTCGTCGTTCTGTTCAGACTTCTTCGATATTTCATTCATTTTATCAACCCACTCCATAACCAACCCAACACTGTTTTCCTCTTCAAAAACAACGAAACAAAAACCACGGAACACATCCTCCTTATCATAACTTTTGATCCTCTGATTCCCCAATTTTGCTCTCAACTGTTCATTCGGTCGCGGTAAATAAATGGATTTGACGGGCCCAAACTTATGTTGGAAAAATTCTCGAATAGTAGAAATGTAACTTGACGACTGTGGTTTCGTTGCTATATGGAGTGGAAGGTTTTCAACATATATCGTTGATGAATCTTCCGTTGTCGAGCTTGAAGGAGGTGACGTTGTGGTGGGTTGATCGTCCATGATTTTCATGAAGGAAAAAGTTATGACTATGACGGGATGAGTTGTCGCTGAAGATTTGTATACGGGGCAATTATAATCACTTCATATGGCAAGTATCTGTAACTTTTAAATGAGATGAAGGTCCGATTAATGCAAACAATTGAAGTTCAGGCGAATCGCAATAGGCTTTAGTTTATCCTGACATAAGACCTGATCTTAACATTTAATAGACCATACCAAATATAGTCTTTCACGAAAATCTCAATGTTTACAATACATTCAAAATTTCAGGGTGTTCGATATTGTAATAACATTCAATGAATTATTCAATTAAATTTGCAGTTTCTTTTTTCCCCAACTGTGATTCAGACATAATGAAACAAAAGTAAAAAGACATGTGTATATATTACAAACTCGTCGAGAATGAAAATCGTAATCAACTAATTCGCAGAGGCGACGTAAAATAATCATTAATCTATCTTGAATTTTTCCTGTGAAGCTGCCAACCTTATCCAACATGGGTCTACTGATTTGATCCCATTCCACTCTGCGGCCCCTGACTTGCACTTCCGCTCACTCCAGTACCTGTCATATTGAAGCCCCCTCCCATCATTATCGGTGTACTACTGCCACCCAAATTTTTAAAGCCACCTGCAGCAGCTTGCATCAATGGGTTCGGAACACCTCCAATCCCCATGCCGGCGGGCATTCCCATTTGCATCGGAACAGGGGTACCCTGGACATTCATCATTCCCATAGGCATTTGCATGGGCATAGGCGTTCCCATTATATTCGTCGCAGTGGCACCAGCATTGACGGACGACGGAACAGCGGAAGACTTGGGGTTTGGAGACTGCATCGCTGACGGTGTAACTCCCATGCCTCCGACGGTACCGAAGCCTTGCATGTTCATGTTCATGCCTACTCCACGGTTTTGGATCATTCCGGGGGTAGCTGCCGCCGCATTGCCGCCGCTCAATCCACCCATCATCATCATGGGATTCATTCCAGCCATGTTTAACATCATCTGCTGTTGCAGCATCATTTGTTGAGCCGCGAACATTGTCGACGATGAAGAAGACGAAGAAGGGATTGGAGGCGAGCCAGCCGGCATGGCACCAGGGTTACCCAAATTTCCCATACCAAGACTCATCATATACGCATTCATATTAGGCGGATATTGTAACTGATTCATCGGTGTCGGTGTCCCTGGAACGATTCCGTTGGGTGGCATTCCAGCCGGAGGACGATACATTGACGCCTGTGGTCCAGGTGTTCCTCGACCGGCGGAATAGTTCGGATTTTTTGCTGCAGCGAAATTGGGAGCCACACCACCATAATTCATCGACCCGGCTGTTGAGCCCAAAGCGGATCGTGGTCTCGACATTTGCATTTTAGATGCAGACTGATAAGCAGAGCTCATGTGCTGCATTGGAATCGAACCCGGCTTCATTCCCACTGACGACGAAGATGAAGCCGAAGGTTTTAAGTTCATACTGCCACTACTGGTTCCCATAGGTCCACCAGTAGATTTTGCAGAGCCGCTGTTCTCTTGAGCATTTTTCATTCCACTGGTCACCATCGCTAGACTCTCGAAACTCTTCTTCACTTCTTTTGTAACATTATAAATGGGTGCTTGAGTTGCGTTCTTAGGAAATCCGCCCATTTGGAGTTGTCCGGTGTTAGGATTCCTCACAACGTTTCCGACTTGGTTCGAACTATATGCGAACGCTTTGTTCAACGGGAGTGAACCGCGATAAAGGGGTGAAGTACGATGGAACAGGAGTGATTTAAGTGCGGAAAGGGTCGACTTTGGTAAAAGTTGACGGATAGAAACTTGGGACAGAATTGAAACGAGGTTTGTTTGGATTGTTCGTGCTATTTGATCATTTTAAATCCTGTCAATTTTCCAATCCGTACCTGAAATGAAATTACACAAAGGAAGAAGGACGACAGAAACGTACCGACACTCAGCTCCTTCTCCCCGACGACATCCGGCTCGACACCACCAAACCTACTATCTTGTAACTCCATCAGCTCTTTCAATAACTTTTCATTTTCTTTCAGTAACTCTTCGGCCTTTTCGACGCTATCTATCGCCAAAACTTGAATTTCGTGAACGCCTTTCACTTGACTCTGTTGACCCGACAACATTTTCTTTAGAGATCCAACATTCACACCATTGTCTTGCAGCAGTTTCGTCAATTCATCATCAAATTCGCCGTTCAGTATACTTTGGTCAACTGGAACACCGTCGAGTCCATTATTCATTTTATCTCCCCCAACGTCGACATCCATTTCGTCTATTTCGGCCTCAGGAGATTCACCTGCTTCAATACTTTGCGTCGGAATATCGCCATTTTCAAATCGGGAACCGTACAGATAGGAGCAAAGGTTATAAGACATGGATGCATTTGAAGTATCGTATGCAGGGGCGAAGGATGCATAAGGGCCATAATCCAAAAAATCGACTATATCCACAAAGGAACAGAATATGTAAATGAGTCGAGAATCAATACAAGCATAATGGGCCAAAAATTACCCGGAGTTTCATGATCACTTTTTGTTTGTTTCGGTCGTGAGGGTTTAATTATACTCTGAACCAAGGATGATAATGGTGGTATGTTTTCGATATCCGTCAGCGTCGGCATAACTGAAACGGTCTGCACATCTCCCTCTGTGAAAGCAGTATTCAAGCAAGCTGTTAAGTTTGCAGTTTTAGGCATGTAAAAAGAGCACAACAGTTGATATTTACCTAACTCGAATTTCTCTGTCAACGGTACTACTGGCGAACTGGAAAAAAAGAAAGATCCATCCACATTTCGTTTCACCAAAGCAATTTTCGGCTGCCACGGTCGAGGAGGTATTTTTTCGGAATCACCTTCTAAATTAACACATGAACCAAGCGAATGAATGAGTTAAAACTGTATCAGACACCATACATCCTACAATTAAACAAACCTTCATCTTCCGTCTTCTCCTTCTCCTTCAATTTTTCCAGCATTTCCTTCTCTTTTTTAGATTTCCTCCCTCTTTTCTTCTTAATTACTACACCTTCACTTCCTGCTTCAGTTTCTTGATTTTCCGATTCGTTAACATTCTGACTCCCCTCGTCGTTTTCAGTTCCAACCATGTCAACTGCATCCCCTACACTGCTACTTCGTACTCTTTCGTGTTCACTCAAATTTTCGTATTCCCTGTTGATGAGTTTGCTGGCGTATTTCCAAAAAGCGTTGATCTCCTGGTACTCTTTTTGATTTGATTGCGGATTGAATAGGCTAAGGTGGGAGTAACATAACAAATTGAATTCTTCCTATTTTTCATTTGTGTCCAATTTTCGAAAGATGACAATAAAACATAAATAAAGGAAAACAGGAAATTTGGTCAGAAAATTTAAACATAAATACATATTAGCGAAATCAACAGCGACATGAGGCCCTACATCAATCAAATAAAAGGAGGACCGAACAAACCTGAAATTCTTGTAAACAAGTATAACCTCCAATTTGTACTTTCTGCTTAATGTCATTCCAACCTGCACTCGTTTCTGAGTCAGGGTGAGGTTGATACCTAATAATTGTGATGGTTTGAGGTGTGGCGAAATAAAGATGACAGAACAGATCAGTATAAAGATACTTTTATAAAAGCCATCGATTGCAAACAAATCGATGGAAGGTGGTTTGAATATATACAAAAGCAGTAATAATGGTCCAAATACAGATAAATACACAAAAAGAATAAAATATATTTCGCTGGAGAGCACCAAAACCCAGGTACACTTGGATTGAAAGGATTTTAACAAGTCGGGTCTGAACAAACAATTCTCGGATGCATGAAAAAAAACAAATGCAGAAGCGAGGGAATTCTCGACTGAAAAGTTAGATCCATAGCGTTTGACCTACCATTCCAACACAAATATCAGATCGTTGAGTAAATCATTTAGTTGCTTCTTGTGGTTGGCGGGATTTGAGTTGGCGGATGGGTTTGGTACGGTCATAGTGAGATTTTGCGAGAATCCGTTCTGAAGGTGGGATATCCGATCCGAGGAGGGGGCGGGAGGCATGTGCTGTGTCGAGGGGTTGTCTGAAGAGAGAGAGGGCGGGGTTCAGAGGGGGAATCGACCAAAGATGTCGATGGGATGTGATTGTTGGTGGTGTTGATGCGAGAGAGGGAACGTCCAAAGCGGAACTCTGCCCGTTCCACGTTCCATTCTCCTTTTTGATTCTATTTCATGTTGCGGCAATATTTCCACTTTTATATCCAATTCACTTATACATTGCCACTACCATGATTGAATGCACACAAAAGCCAGTAATATCAGCACAATGTTGATTTATTATTGTTTAATTATTCCAATTATCTGCCTTCCAAGCTTCCAGTGTTACATCGTCATTTCTCAATCGAAGGAAAAATAGCATATCTCAATTGCCTTCACTTTTACATCCAGTAAGCTCTAGTTGGATGGGGGAACATAGGGTTCTACCAACATCTTCGAAAAACTTTCAATATCTTCAACGCCTCGCACTTCTTTAGTCAACAAGGGCAACTTGACAACATGGAAATCTTCGTACAAATCGTGAATTTGATCTAAATACTTTTGTTGCATTTTGTTACGAACATTACAATGTTCACAATTGGACCCTGATGTCGCAGAAAATCGGGTTAATTAAGCATTCAGGCATAAAAAAAAACTATTAACTCCATGCAAGTCACCTTTCTTGGGGAACAGCAACTGGTTAACAATAATGTTGTGAGTGTCGATTTTGTATGATGTCAATTCTTGAATCATTCTTTCCGTTTCGTACAACGACAAGAACTCGGAAATACAAACACAGACAAATGTGGTTTTTTCCTGATAAAGGGCAGTGAGAACTGTCAATAAAAACGAAATACATTCTACCTACGATCTCTTTTGGAAAAGCGAAGACACATACCGGATCTTGAAATTGAGAGTTGACTTCCTGAATGATTTCTCTCATACTTTCGAGTTTGGCGAACATGTCTTCTTGGTTACTGTTCATTCCCATCATACCCGACATCTAAACGGCGCAAGGATCAATACACATGTAAGTCGATATTTACTAAAAAGTTACATTCCCGATGTAGTCAGTAGAAAGAATACAAACCTGGGACAACAGTGGAGCGAATCTGCCAGAGAATTGCGAAATTTTTGCCAGCGCCTTTTCAAGAACGGTGGGGAAAGACAAGAAACGAAGGGTATGTCCGGTGGGAGCGGTATCAAAAACGATCACAGAGTAATCCATGGACTTGACAAGTCTGTGATGGTTGTTTGCCGAAACAATGACGAAAGGCACAATTTTTAGCAAAGCTTTCCTTGGAAATCTTAAAAGTATGCAGAATGAAGGAAGAAAAACAGTCTTAAATGAAACAGGTGAAGCGTATAGACTTACTTCATGACTTCAGCGAAACCCATAGCTTCATCCACACCGGGAATAGCAAATGCTAAATCTTGCATCAAACCATTCATAGCACCGCCTTCTTCTGGATCTAAAGAAGAAAGAATATTATGTAAATAAATTGATTTAGTGAAAGAAGAAACCATGGAATCCCTGTGAGCACAATGGAAACCAATAGAACATAATATAACTCGTACTTTGTTCCATCATTTCTTGAATGGACGCAACCGGGTCGATTTCCTGTCAATCAAAAACAAGCAGGAGCTCAATGTCAGCTTAAAATGACCTGTTGATACTTTTGTCTGAATTTCATCCCATCCTGATGACCTCGTCATGCACCGAGTTGAAGCCACGGAATATACGTGTGTTGTGGAGTGTCTTTTTGAATTTCCACTGCGAAAATCTCGAATGAATATACAAACCATAGCATATAAGTTTTTGAATCCATTGATCAGCGTCGGATTCTTACCGAATTTTTGACCGAAAGCGTCCGAAAGATTGTGAGCGGGATCAGTGGAAATGAGGAGAACGGACTCGCGGGCTTTTGAGAGTTGAACAGCGAGGGAGCAACTAATAACGATGGCTAATTGTTAAGAAACGAGCAGAAGATAGCGGATGGAGCGAATGTGAAGAGAATGATATGCATAATAACGAATTTACAAAAGGTTCTCTGATGTAATAAATATTTACCTGTTTGTTGTCTTACCGACGCCCCCTTTACCGCCGACGAAAATCCAGTGGAGGGATTTCTGGTCAATGATGTTGCGGAGGGAAGGCTCTAAGGGTTCTTCATCGTAGTCGGACATGGTTTGCTGTTGTTGTTGTTGTTTAATAGATATGGAAAGAGAGAGGGAATGTTTTGAGGAAGGGAATCGGAGAGGGAACAACACGAGCAAACAAAAAACATTGCACAACAGAACCACAGATACAAATCATAATTGAACTGGAAATTAGATTGGAGACACCTTTGTTCCTTCTGCATTCTCTTTTCTTCTGAATTCCTCTCCATTGTCATCAACCCACCACCACTTCTCCTCAAATGGATAAACGCAAGGAGGAACTCGAAAAGAAACGCCAGAAGCTAGCGGAACTGAGAAGGCAGAGGGAAGAACGAAAACTACAATTGGAAAGACAAAAAGGTTCTCCTCCAGGTAGTCCAAGTGCTAAAGAAAAGGTAGGAATCAATGAAAAATGCCTTCTTGGCATTTGGATATGTGCATCTTTTCACTTTATTCACTCGACCTCTACCATTCTTCAACACCTTGTACAGTCCGCACGACAAAATATCGACGAACTAGTAAACTCATTGGTCGGTGATACCACCGAAAAAACACCGTCGCAAACATCATCAATACCAGACTCCGACAAACCAACTCCAGGAGCGAGTGATGTCGGAATTAGGCGATCTGACTCGCTGGAAGAACCGCCGGCCCCTCCAGAGCCCGCTAGGTTTGTCTCTGCTCCATCGATTATGAGTTCTGTATACTTGCAGCAGTTAACCCTGACTCTATGTAAAACTCAATGTAATGGTGCGTAATATAGACCGAAGCCAAACCTCACAATACAAGATATCCTCATCCTAGATCTACCGCCAAAAGAAAAAGTATTCTACAATAAGGAAATACAGACTGTAGATCTGGAAGAACCGCCGTCACCTGAAAAACAGAAAGGAGTTGATCAGGCTGTAGAGTCATCACCAACTCCAGAGCCTGAGATTTCCAAGAATGAGGAGGAAGAACAGGATAAAGTTGAAGTTCCAGGTAGGTTTGGTTTTGCAATCAATCGCTTGTGCCCTCTATGGCCATCGGTACTGATTTATTGGACGATTTATGTAGAGATCAGCGAAACAGAGCGACAGTCTATCATTCAATCCGACTCGTTTAAACACTTCTTAGAATCTTCCACAAAAGTTCTGGAAAGGGTACTCAGTTTGGAAGAGAAGCAAGATTATGATTGGATGAAAGATTACACCACTGATTTTGCGATTTCAAAGTACGCAGTGCTCTGATTGTATTGCTCTGATGACGATTCTCACTCAAGATACAACTTCTACCTTGCTTGCTTTGTATGAATTGAATACGTAGAGACGAAAACAAAAATCAGAAGTTGAAGCCTCTGGGAAAGTTTTACGACGAAAAATTGTGTAGAGGTAGAGCCGTTACAGCTCTAGATTGGAGTCCAATCGTAAGTCTAACTTTTTGACAAAGTTTCATGCCGGACATCCCACGATACTCAACATAAGTTGTGTCATTTAATTGCTTGTAGCATCCCGAGTTGCATCTTGCCAGTTATAATCGATCAACATCTCTCGGTAGTCAAACAGACCCTGACGGGCTCATATGCGTTTGGAATGCTCATGTGGAATCAAGCCCCGAATTTGTATTTAACTCTCAAGTACGGCCTTGCATATCTTTAGTCTATTTTCCTTTCCTTACGATTTTGACTAACCTCTGCACGTTTGAATTTCTCTAGTCTGATATCCTCTCCTCCATATTTCACCCATTCAATCCCCACCTAATCATATCGGCAACTTACACCGGCCAAATTCTCATTTACGACACCCGTTCACTTTCGACTTTGCCGTCTCTCAAGACACCATTATCAGTGTTAGGTCATACGCATCCGATTTACGGAATGAAATACGTCGGAACCAAAAATGCGGGAACGTTGGTGACAGGCAGTACGGATGGCGCAGTGTGTGGTTGGCAATTAGATATGTTGGGTGCTGCGGCAGTTTGTGTTGATTACAAAATACGGCGTTGATTGATAGAATGGAAACTGACTTGTTGTTACAGGAGTCGATTGAATTGATTCATCCCACGCATCCAAGGACCGAGGAAGTTAGTATAACAACTCTCGATTTTCCTGGAAACGAGACAACCACTTTTTGGATTGGCACAGAGGAAGGAAATCTTTATCAAGGTTTCAGATACGATCGCGCTGGAAGGTTTTTCATCCATTGTCTGTAACAGAATGTGATAGCTTTGTGCTAACTGACATTTCTTGGACAACAGTAAAGCGGGTCTTAACGTTTTTGATGTGTATAAAGGTCACAACGGAATGGTTACTAGTGTGCATTTCCATCCTGCAAATGGTCCCATCGATTTCTCAGATTTAATATTGAGTTCAAGCGTGGATTGGACTGTGCGATTATGGAGGGCCAAGGTATTGATTTTTTGGTTCTCGTAAGAGTTTCTTCTCCTCCGCGTCACTTACAAAGCGCTCTCTATTGCAACCAACACTTAGTCCTTAACCAAACCGGCGACTACGTTGACGACGCATTCTCCAGTGCACTCGTTTGAGGAAGCAGACGATTATGTGAACGACGCAAAATGGTCGCCTGTGCATCCGGCCTTATTTGCCTCAGTCGATGGCACAGGCAGAGTAGATCTGTGGAATCTGAACACTGATACCGAGGTACGTGTCATTTATTATTTTACTTCAATACTCAATGCTTGCACTCCTGGCGGTTATTGACCGAGCGTTCCTCTTCCTTGCCCCACTCTCTGAACTGTTGAACCTCTTACCTTAATGCCATAGTCTCCGACGGCATCGCATACTCCCTCGCCGAAAGCACTAAATAAAGTGGCATGGGATACTGAAGGCAAGAAGATATCGGTCGGTGGAAACGATGGAACAGTTTATGTGTATGAAGTTCACAATGATGTCGCCGTGCCAGTGGCGGATGATTGGTTCTTGCTGCAGAGGAAATTGCAAGAGTTGGAGAGGCAGAATGAAGATGGAAGGGTAGGAAAGTAGACATCGAAACAAAAGATAATCAATTCAATGTGCTGTACGATAATTGGGTGATGGTGCTGCAGTATTAAGGTTAAGAATGAGCTGAATTTAGAATTTAAAATAGGGCAGCATGTAAGCCCTGGCTTGATTAAAAATATAATACATGTTTATCCCGCAGTTGTCAAAGAGGAGACTAATGGACCTGATAAAGCAGGACCATCTAAATTGATAACCCTTTTACGTCTTCAAAAGCCAGTTTTGCCCGCCAAGAATCAATAATGCAGCCAATTACACGCACGGCAGACTGGTCAAAAGCGTTTTCGCAGTCAAATAGAAACGTGGTCACAAACTCAAAAACATCGAAAACTCTAAGCCATGAGAATTAACAATACAGTAATAACAGACACTTAAAGGCCGCCATCCTCTGAAATGTTCAGCTCCGAAGACCCCTCTATCACTTTCCCGCGCAGATTTCACCCTTCCGCACAAGTCTTGATAAACAACCGAGCGGAGCGGCACTGTCGAATTTTACTTTCCCAAAATAATGAGCCTTGTAGGGATATTATAAAAATTATATTCCCCGTGGTTATTATCAGTCGGGTGCTTCCGTAATCAATTCAATACCAATTTGCCTCAATTCGGCATGTCTTCGTAGTCTTTTTTTTTTTGGTCTGTTGAACCCAGGCGGCAGGCTCAAAAATAAAAATCCTGGACTTGAGTATACTTCATTAATGGCTGATATTGTAAAAGAGTTTGGAGAAGTTACTTTTCTGAAAATTGATGCTTGAAGTATTTGACACCCGATTTCATTTCAAAAAAATTGAGGGGCGGTCTTTTAGCTTTTTAATTGCTAGGTAATAAAAGGGTGTGAATGGTCCCTACATGGGCTGTTAGTCCGACAATTTTAAGTCACTATTCCGTAAATATTTGATTTTTTTCTGTGCTAGGAGCTTATCACTTTCTATTCGTATTTGCTTCAGCTTGGAAGAGGTAACCAACTAACGGAAAATTATGACTAAGATTAGGGGAGACAATCATTCTGCAACCACTGTTCCCCCTTTTTGGAATAAACCAATTTAGATATTGATTTGTGAATTTTAAGTGGTCGAAATGACATGTGTCTACTTTGAGAAGTTAGTGAAAATATATGTGCCATAGCTGATTTAGTAAGTGGTCGAGTGTTGGATTATTGCCTGATATACAATGCACGGCGAAGTTATTTGATTAGTTCTTGATCATCGCAGGTCTTGTTTAGATGCAGCACGAGCCAGAGTTCATCTAGATAGATTCAGATTAATATGGCAGCATTTATGGAGAGCCACGTATTGCTTATAGCGCATCTGCAATACAGCAATGATAGAAGGATTGCAATATCAAAAATTTATTATTCGTTTTTGACTTATTATACATATTCGGCGGGCAGAAGTGTGGTTCTTCTGATTCTTCGCTCTGCATCTCTGCGTAAATGCGAGCGAAGAAAAATTAGGCCCACTTAGTGCCTACTCTCGTGCAAAGATTTTCGGACTCTCGATTCGATTCTTCCCGCCTATTGTTGAGACATCTCTTCATCCCCTCATCCCCCTCATTCTAATCTTATAGTTTGACGGTTAAAGATGAACGAGCTCCCTCACATACCGAACTACAAAGTGGTGGCAAAACTTGGTCGCGGCGGCCAAGGTGAAGTCTTCTCCGCGATTGAATTAAGAAGTGGCAAGGAAGTTGCCGTGAAGATAACCGGACATAATGGATATCCTGCACTAAGAACAGAGTATGATATATTGACTTATTTAAACGCCAAGATTACAGGTACGTTTTGAGGAACTGTGTTCTCTTCTCATTTTCATAATATCCCAGGTTCTTTTCAATAGCAAGCAATAGATCTGATCTTTGTCGACCAGTATCTGAGAAACAACACTTACCTAATGAAATCTCTTTGATCAATTCTTTAGGTTGCTCCCCGATGTTGTATGCTGCTGGAACTACCACAGATGTGCACTTCATTGTCATGGAGAAATTTTCATGTTCGTTGAATTGCCTAAGAGACAGGTTTGGACCTTTCTCAATGAAAACCATGCTAAGATTGCTTAAGAAGATGGTAAAATATTTCCATCCATATCAACTTCAACACATCGATTTTGCTAACCCTTTCGACTCGCGCAGATCTATGCCTTTTCAGAAATCCACAGCGTTGGAGTGATTCATCGCGACCCAAAACCTGCCAACGTATTGATAAATCTAAAAAGCAATGAAATAGTTATAAATGACTATGGTCTAGCCCGTTTCGCGGCCCAATTTATGCAGACTCCAAGAAAAGAGGAATATTTTCTCGGCACCACAGTATTCGCTTGTCAAAAAGCTCATTTGCGAAGAGGTAAGCTGAATACTGCAAAAGTATTATGAGTTCAAATGTTTGACATGATATTTTAGAGCAAGATTTTGCATCTGATCTTACAGCACTTATCTATAGTGCATTTGATCTGCATTGGGATGAACTCCCGTGGTCTCATTTCATGGACTCCACGAATCCCAAAGACCCAGATTATCATTCAAAAATTGCCTATTTAAAAAATACTGACACCATCAAAGCTTTCTATCCGGACATCCCTGGTATGAAATTCGGATTCTTTCATATGCAGAAAACTCGTTGTCTCACTGACTGACTGCTCCTACTTCATCGTGCAGTTGCCTTGGTCTCAGTTCTGCGTTATTTGGACTACCTCCCGTTTGGTGCCATGCCTTCACAGAACTTGATACTGCAATTGTTAGACGATGCTTTAGACGAGATCGGTGAACAAGACAGTGGTTTATTTGAGTGGGAAGAATACGATACAAAGGTATCGTTTAATATTCTCGATTTCTTTATTATCTGATTTTGACAATCCGTTACTCTCTCCCCTCCACATCAAACAAAGGACGAACGCCTAGCTTTGGAAGGGATAGCAGATCCTGATTCGATCCAAATACAATTGAATATCCAACCGCACATGTCGCAGGACATTCCCCTCCCAGTCGAACACAGCCATACACCTTCTCAACCTATATTGGTGCGCCCAAAACCCCGAAAAGCTGTGCCGGGGGTTCCTATCGACATTTTCCGACATCAAATCTCACGGAAGAGGATATCCGGAGAGACCGGAATTCCTCACACTCTTTCAAAGCCGATTGTACCTTCAAAGTCCGCATCTCATGAAGCTTCGGGTCAAAACGGGAGTGCATTATCCCCTCATCAACCGTCTGCTCCTAACAAAGTTGATAAAACTCAACGAATCAGTCAAAAGTCTCCTCCCTTGGTCGTTCAAGACAAACCCGCTGCCCATCGACCATCTGTCAGCCAGGAGAGACCTGTTGAAGCCATGCTCTTAAAAACTTTAATGCGCGATATATTTTCCAACGAACCGATTTCGATTCAACCAACCAGTGAAGAACTTGATCGCTCCCTTGACACATGTCTTTCGTCTGCGAGTAGTGAGGAAGCGTTATTTTTAACCTGCGCGACATATCCCATAGAATACTCTAATAATGTCCCCGACAGCATTTGTCTTAGGACAGCTACTTACTCTTCAAATTACGTTACCGGCTCTAATCATGTTATAACAAGTACGGAATCATCTAACTACATCACCTCATGCGACTATCTCGAAACAGCAGCAGTAGTGTTTAATCGTAACTCAACATCGCGTGGAATTGTCAATGTTCGCGCCTTCGTCAAAGATCACATCCGAAGTACAAAACATCCTCTCGTCTTTGTCTTCCTTTCGACATTTGGGTGGTATATTGCGTCATTAATAGACTCTAATATGTTTGCCGCCCCTTGGTTGGCAGTTATTGCCCTTGTCGTTGTCAAACTGATACTGGGGATTTGGATATGGATATATACTGGCTCACTTGTTAAACGGTATATTGATATTCAGATTTTTAGCAACTACCAAATGGAATCAGATTTGCTTGGAAATGGTATTCATCTGGCTCTGAAGCTATAGGATAAGGTCATTGTAGCTTTTAGTTTATTGTGTCCGCTGTTTGCTCAGCGTCGAAGCAAGAGACGTTCCTTAGTTTGTTAATCAGTTATTGAAATGTTATTGTAACATCAGGCAGCATAGAATGCCTTTCGTTGTCAAAATCGCAGTAAATTTTGATTGTGTTGAGATATCTCCACAGATACAGACTGTCATAGTGAATAAATTAATAAGTTATCGTTTTTATTGTTCAGTTTATCGTGCATTCGCAAGGACTCTCCTGTGCCATAGAGCTAGCTCATGGAAGACATATCAAAAATTCTATTATCATTCTGCGGCCCATCCATTGTCCTTCAAGAAATTATCGATGACTTCTTTCATCAGCAGATTCGGAATTAAGTCTTTCTCCTTTAAAGGTTCCCGTGTGAAAGGATCAAATTCGCCAACTGATTTGAGATGCCTCAATATTTCACGCCTGTCATAAGTGATACCATTGGGGGTAATGACAGGGTCCTGAATGAGTTCAAACGATATCTGTCGATAGATGAAGAGTTCATTTGAATAAATGATCTGAAAGGACAAAATGAAAAACTGAAAGCCACAAGGTTACCTTATCAAGTAGACAATCAGGAACTTCTTGCTTCCCGTACATTAAATCATCTAACTGGGTGAATACCTGGGTCACTTGACTTAAACGTTCGTCCTATATATAGAAGTAAAGATTTCATGAGTTGAGGGGTCACTTCCACATCAGATAATCCTTTAAACGTACAAGGTGCCAATTGATATCTTCAGTTTCCACATCTGTCGTCGCAGAATTCAATTGTCTTGCTCTATCAGCATCAATTAAATTCCTCAAATAATTCGCGAGCTCATGTTTTTCTTCAATCATTTTACTTCGATCTTTTTGCCACCTCAGTTTCTGTGCCTTGATTAATGTTTGTCGGATTTCATCGGATATCGTGATATCAGTTTTCTTTGTGCTAGATAGAGAGAGTCTGTATCCTAAGATATTCGTAAATGAATGCATTGGCGCAACCAACTGTCAACCGTGATATCGCTAAACGACTTGACGGTATTCGAGAGTATTTTCCATACCCTTTTGTAAGTTTTCTACAGCTTCTGGCAATCTCCGTTTCAATTCCGTCAATGCGAGACCATAAAAATAGTACCCCTTCACTGTCGTATAGAAAGAAGGAACAATAAAATGCAAAACCTTCATCAGTGATTCAAGTCTTTCGAGATTTTAAGTTTGCAAGGAACTGAGATAGGACACCTGATAACTCGTCAATTTCGATCGCCTGCACTCCAAAGGAAGGAAAAGGAATCAAAGCAAATAGTTTATTCAGTTTAGTTTCATGCCCGGGGAAATACGTTTGGAAAGCGGTCGCAGAATGTTTCTTGATATCGACACCAGATCTAACAAGAACTCGTTAAGTTAAAATATTCGTTGAGATACATACCTTTCTAGCATCATTTACAACTTCCTCCCATTTCTCTAATTTTCTGTAGCATACTGCTCTATTTGTAAAGTAGACTGAATTATTAGGGTTTTTGATTATGGCTTTTGTGTATTCGCCTATTGCGCTTTCGTAGTCTTGATCGGAAAAGAAGTTATTCCCCCGGTTTTTGTGCTGCTCTGCGTCCATTACTCAGACAAATAGTATGAAAGGAATTTAAATATAGCAGAGAAAGAGTATTGTAATATGTCCGAGAACAGTTTAAGCGATTGATTCTTTAGTCATGAATGTCACCAGGATGAGGAAACACTTCCGCATTCAGCCACTTAAAGGAATTGTGTCAGTGAGGTGACAATGACCAAAAACTGCTTTCCATTTTTTGCAAAAAATCAGTTTATAATAATAATACATTAATATACAACAAATCTACATGTTCCATCTCGATCTAATAAAATATGTCTATCTTTATCAATAGAGCTCTGTACGTCTCCTAGCTGCCGTCAGTTCTGCTTCCACGCGATCCGAAGGACCAAGCCATCTTTTTGAGAAAGTATCATAATGTCAACAGTCATTAGACAGCATAAACCATTTCAGCTAGACTTATGCCTGTGGCAACGAGATCCTTGACCTTATCACTTGTATTTTCATCTCTCCGGTTACCCGCGTCAATCATCAGCTCGAAATCAGGTCCATATTTTCCGAAGGATGGATGTTCCGGTATGGTGGTCGGTATTGAAACGTTCAGTGCTAGTGAAGTCAGGTACGTCCACAGTCTAGCCGTGTTCGGATGATCGTATCCGCCTGCAACAAGAACTTTTAGAAAAGGCGGTGATTCGCGTAAGACAAGAGCAGAAAAAAGGAACTAACCGCCGCCTAGCAACAGAGTAGGAGTGTTCCAATCCAAGACGGTTCTCAAGCAGGAGCCAAAGTTTTCAATGTCCAAATTCCATTCTTTATTAGGATCCCCAGCTAAACCTACAGGTTTTGATCAGAAGTTAGATCATCTTCCATTTGACATTCACTTAAAAAATTCATATTAGTAAAATGAGTGTCAATTCGTACCGTCAGCACCACATTGTACCACTACAGCCTGAGGTTTGAAATTCATTCTGGCGGGGGTTACAATATCGTGGAATATCTGTTTTAAAGTACCGCCTGACAATCCAGGTTGAAGCGGAATGTTGATAGAATAATTTTTCCCTTTCCCTGATCCAGTTGAAGTTTCCGATCCCGTTCCTGTATTTCAATTGATACGACTTTAATACCATTTCACAACAATTAAAAGAAATGGACGGACAGGAAAATAAGAGAAAACTACCAGGGAAAAATCCAACTCCGAATCGATGAAATGACATTGTCAGAACTTTATTGCTAAACAGAAAAGCTTCTTCAACCCCTACAATTCGATATTCGGGTAAGCTTCACTGCTAACCCAAAAACGAAGAAAAGAACACGAAAAGGGGACGCTGCCCTGGCAGCCACGGAGAAATAACCTACCGTCACCATGATGCAGGTCCATGTCAATATACATCACTCTACTAAACCTCTTCAGCAATTCCGTGATTGCAAGAACTATATCGTTAATGTAGCAGTAACCGGATGCCTGTGCTCTATGGAAGATACCATTAGTTCTCAAATGGAAGTTACACGTCTCTGTAAACCCAGAGAAGCTCACTTTTTACCATGGTGTCTACAGCAATACAAAGCCAAATATCAGCATCAAATGGGGAGAGCAGCAGACATTGGCTACCGAAGATTCAATATAACTAACCTGCCGCCGTTCCAATTGATCGCCACTTGAGCATTCCCATTCATTAATGTCCGGGCCGCCATAATTGAAGCGCCAGCAACATATTGAATATACTTTGATAAACCGATAAAGATCGGGCAATCCTGAAATTACAGTTATCAATGAATATGAGTCCGGTGTGACAGTGTAATGACATGGCGGAATAAACATAACGAATGAACGGACGGCTGGGAAAGAAATCAATAGTAAGGACAAAGGGAGAACTCACATCAACCAATCCGAACTCTTCCTTCAGCTCTTCAAAATCCTCGTCATCATATTCTTGCTTCATATTTTTCAAATTCTTGTCGCCCAATAGCTTCTTTTCAGCATATAACATAAAGTCTGTTCAATCGTAGAAGAGACACCATCAGTTGGATCCTCCCCGAATAGACCATATCGCGAGCCACTGTAGAATCGTAGATAAACCAAAAGGTTGAAACAAGTCGGAACAAACCAATAAATTCTTCATCGTGGTAACTGCATATATGGCTCTTCGATGCCAACAACGGTGATATCATTCTATCATACAGATAAAACACATAGGTTAGCCGTTGCATGTTACGGTCTTGTTGATCGTCGATTGTTGTACCGCTCAAAACAGAATGACAATGATACACATACTTCATATCCTTTGTCAAACCATACGCCTCGATCAATCCGTTGACTAAACTTGCGCGACCTTTATTGGAGGGTAGAAGATCGCATACCGTGGTGTATTGGGGTGAGTTGAGATAAGCGACTGTCCGTTTTTTAGTCTCAGTTGAAGGTTTTTCGGAAAGAGAGGAGAGTTGTGAAATCTGCAATTCTTGGGCACTCGTTGATGAAAGCATTATATTGAGTTAAAGTTCTGACAACTTTCTGTTGGAATTCACGGTAAACGAAGACGGAAGAGGCCTTGGGGACTTCGCGCCACAGTAGTTTATCAATTATCGACATTGGAATTGGAATGATATTGAATTTCTATTTTGATTGTATTAGGAACAAAATGTGGCAAGATCTCCATACAGAACATCCAGCATACATATATCAGAACAATTACAAGTAATAATACAGGACTTTACAATGACCATGAATCTTTAGCTTAATTTGTTTGAATTTTTAATCTTGAATGAAGTAGTGGCTGCCGCTTCCAGCCAACCCCAAAATACAATATTACTTAAAACAGATCGAAACTTCAAATTCTTCTTATGTACAATAGCCGACACGAATGAAACTACAGTGAATTTCTCATTTTAAATTTTAAAGATACATTTATGGGCGAACAAAAATCGATACGGATTATAATCAAAGCCTTATCGAAGCTGACTGGAGGGATTGCCTGCAGCAGACGTCAACGCTAACGAAGTCGGCAGAACCTCCAATTCTGGGTTCGCGCGAATAGAAGCCGATACTGATCGTCTCTGAACTGTGGTGGAAGGTGGAGGGATGGGTATAAGATTTCGTGGTAAAGAGCTAGAGGGCATCCCAGGAGAAAGCGGAATGTTAGGACTTCGTGGGGACCGCGGGGAGCGGGGACGCACAACAGTAGCGGCAAGCGCATCCAGAAGTGAAACTCGGCGACTTCGTCTGTTGGTCAGGTTGTTTGTCGAGTTGGAAGGTGGGACGTCTGTGGGTATTGTCGAAGATGAAGATGTCGCAGAACTCTCTGAAACATGAGAATTGACAGAAGAGCCTGTTGCTGGTGCAAGATGCAAGTTTGAAGACCCAATATATCTTCTGGCAGATGCCGATGACGAATGGTCAGAGGGTAACAGGGATGATCCCAATTCTGGATTTACATTCATTATTGAGGCAAGAAATCCGTTAGTCGAGGGTGAAATCGGCGGTCGAGTAAATAGGATGGTAGGTGGCGGCCGTTCTGCCCGGGACATATGAAGCAGACTCCGCGCCCCACTTTCAGCTGTCCCATTTGCGTCGTCCCCGATACTTGCTTCATTTCTCCTATCCCCAAAGCTGAAGAGATTGTCTAGCCCGAGTCTACCACTTTCCGCAAGCTCTCTTTGAGTTCGATCCCGTTCCCTGAATCCTTCTCTCGCCCTTTCCCTTTCCCTGTCCCAGTAATCGGCAGTGACGAAGCTCCAATCTCTCAATTCCCTATTGGCACCACCGTTATTGGCACTCGCACCCTCTTCGTCGTCATTGTCGAAGAATCCTGCGTCACTCAATGTCTGAAATAAAGGGAGCTGGCCAATCGATGAGTAACGACGGTTTGCTGATCTCGATGACCTCGATGATGAAGATGATTCTGAGTTAGAGTATAACGGACCGCCCGGTTGAGATAGTGTTGAATTAAATCTTTCTCGTCGGTGAGATTGCGCAGTTTCCTATTACACAAGAGACGATTAAATCATTTTTCCAATACATTAAAGTAAGAACCGATTTGTTTCTCCATACCTTTACTAGAAATTCAAACATTCGCTGCACAAACTTGTCGTTTACATCAAATGTTTCTACAAAATTTTCAAAACCAAATGTCGAATTGGGCTAAATGGAGAGTTGCCGTTGAAATTCACTGCTTCAGCCACATGAGTAGAAAGTAAGGAATAATTGCGGAAATCGTCTTACATTATCTTTTTCCAACTTCTTTTCGATGCCATTAAAGATTACTTTTATTTTTCGAACCAACTCATCGTCATAGCTTTTCTCGGCCCATTTACCCATGGTTGTATCTTATATAGACGGACTTAACTTGAACCAAGAAGAATGAGGTATTAGAGACGCTTTTGGTTGCTTGAGAAAGAGGGGGAGAAACGGGAGGGATGGGTGGATTGGAGTTGAAGAGAACTGGACAGGAGAGTTAGAATACATTTAGAATACATAGTACAGCGACATTTCAGTTGACATAGCAACACAGACACATACCAGAGGGGGGTGAGATTGAATGTCCGATATGCAGTATTCAGTTACAAAAGTATACCGGACATTGGGTAATTGAGGACAGGGAGTGCTGTTTGATATGTTATTGGCTGTCATAAAAGAACAGAAGCTTAATTACATTGCGCACGTGACCGTTGCTGTGGGAATGAAGCCGCCCGATTCCCTCTCTTGCGCTCGACTCGCTTCAACAGACAAATTCGACTCTGCAATCGAAATGGCTGTCTCTCTCACCAATATCGTTATCCACAACAATCCCTCTCGGTTTCTGGATCCATTCCAGTTTGAAATCACATTCGAATGTAACATGGAGCTGCAGGATGGTATGTTGCTTGCACACTGACCTCTCATAGATACGTTATCGTGAAACTCTATATGCTATGCCATCACTCTTAAAGCTCATGTGATTGATACTGAAAATTGCATTTCATTAATTTATGATACGGTTTATCCCACATAGACATAGACTTTAGCATCGTTTATGTCGGTTCGGCCCAGACTGAGCAGTGTGACCAGATTTTGGAGGATATTTCGGTGGGTCCTGTGCCGATTGGAGTGAATAAGTTTATGCTGGAGGTTTGTTTGTATTTCTGATGTTCTCTGCTTTCCAGTTTTATTGTTTGCTTTCGGTATTCTTCAATTCTTATCCACGACCGTTGAGACTCTGAGAGTCAACGCAGCCGTGTTTATATTTCTCAGGCTTATCATACTCTCTTCCGTATTAATTCTTGGTTATCTTTAACGACAAATTGATTTAGGCACCTCCACCTGATCCATCGAAAATTCCACCCGCCGATCTTCTTGGAGTTACAGTCGTCCTGCTAAAAGTTTCCTATATGTCAAAAGAGTTTGTTCGTGTCGGATATTACGTCAACATAGAGTATACCGAAGAGGAGTTGCGTGAGAATCCCCCAACTCAACCTATTTATGAAAAATTAAGTAGAAATATTTTGGCCGAGAAGCCTCGAGTTACTAGATTTCCATTCAAATGGTTTGTCAATCGCGCTTTCCTTTAGTCGTTTCGTACTTGCTACCTTTCAGACTTACTTGGTTTATTTATCATATCAATTGATATTCGCATATTTGATTTTTTTGTGCTTGCTTCTGTCTTCAACAATCTATAATTTACTATGAACAGGGAAAACCCACTCCAATCGGAATTTTCTGATATTCCAGTTGACCCTTCCGCCTCTTCATCCGGTGAAACAAAAGCTGAAGTAGTGAATCACACAAATAACATGCTAGTGCCATCGCAGGATCCTCAACGGTATGGAATCGACGCTGCTATGGCTATGGGAAATGGTGGAATGGTGATGTGAAATTCTTCGATGTACTTAATGAATTTACTACATAATTCTAGGGATCAGTTTGGATCCGCCCCTTGACCAGATGACTTGTATTAAGACGAATCGGCAGTCGAAAAATGAATTGTAGATACATGATTTCAATCAATATTTAATGGTTCTTCGGCTAATATGTTCAGGCTGTCATTAGGAGAGAGGATTGGGTTGACCCTTGCACATAAACTGGTTTTAGCAGCGACAGACGGAAGAGTCTGCCTCAAAGTGGACGTGTTAAGCTCTCTCCGACTGACATTATGGGTACCACATCAGGACAGATTAAAGTTACTCCATCTATTTACAAGAAGATAATTACATTACATTATGGGATCTACAACTCCTCATATCGACGTTTCATTTCTCGGTATTTTTTGAGGTAATACAAGCTGAAGTCAGCCAGCAAAGTCACAAGTTAGATTTTATTCATAACAAGACGAATCTGAAATCAGACGCAGAAGAGGCGAAAGACAAACGTTTCTACTTCTTTGACTATATACTCTCCATGCTTGATAGCCTTTTCAATATCATCCGAATTCGTCAGATGTCTATTTTTCAGAAATCCTAATTTGAAAATGTGAAGACACAGACGAAATTAGATTGGACGTTACCAAATTTAAGTCTAGATTTATCGGACATAATGAGGTTGCGTACCCTTCTTGACACGATCTCTGAAATACGAATAGCCTTGTGGATATTCTTTGCCCAAGAGTAAGAGCTACATTTAAGTGTATAGACAAATGTTATTGAAAGATTACGCAGGGGCAGAGTTAGGCGAGACCGGAATTACATGTTTGTACAGGGATATCACTTTGGGTCTGTACGACGAAGATGTCATTCAGCAAAGTTTTAGAAGATTTATTAAGGAATCAAGTATTGGAAGATGGAATTGACTGACTCACTGAAATTACAATTTGTTTCCGCCGGGCTGGCCGAGCTGCTGGAGCGCCGCCAGAACCTTCTGGGCAAAGCACGTGACTGTCGGGGGATGAATCGTAAAGGTCACGTGACTTTATAATGGAAAAAATTTGACTTAAAGACCTCTGGTGTCCATCGCAAGCGTTCCTACAAGTTACATCCAAAAGCAATCAAACTTAATCAATCGTATTGAAAAGCCCTTTGATGGCATCTAAGAAAGCACAACAGCCACCCGTCGTGCCCGCCACTGCATCGGCAAATGACGCCGGCCACCATGACAAAGATGAAAAGCACTGTGTCATTTGTACAGAAGAGATAAAGTACTACAGCGTCGGCGGATGCAACCATCGGTATAAAAAATTTGCCCTAAATCTCTCTGAGTGCGCTAACTTTAATTTCTTGGATTAAACTAACTGGAATTTTCTTTTGTCCGTTAATAGAGTTTGTCATGTCTGTGATTTACGAATGCGGGCCTTGTATAAGGTTAAACACTGTTCAATTTGCAAGGTAGGGTTGTCACATTTTCGCTCATAATGTTCGCTATATTACTGGATCAAGCGCTCATTTTCTTTTCTCTCTGTCCTTTTGCTCGATCCACTCAATTTAATATTTACCACTTCGTTTACGAACGCCTTGATCCTTGACATTGATTTGTATATCTTTCGGTGCCGATAGACTACAAATGACTTTGTAGTTTTCACCAAATCCCCTAAAACTCCCTTTGAATCATTTCAACCGTTGAAACGATTGCCCTTCTTCGACAAAGCCACGTCTATATATTTTGAAAATGATGATATTTATCAAGAAACAATGGAGATGCTGAGTTTTCGTTGTCCACTACCGAGCTGTGGTGAAACGTTCGTTAGCGGTGGATGGAAAGAAGTCAAAAAGCATGTGAAGAAAGAACATAATTGTTCCATGTGGTAATTTCACTGTTACTTTTATCCAGAGATGCCGATATCGAATTTGAATCCTAGATTGATACTGACTTCGAGATTTGGTTTGGTTAGTGATATATGTATCAAATTCAAGCGGGTTTTCTCGTTTGAGCATTCATTATATCCTGGCAACACATTATCGAAACATCAGGAGAATGGAGACACAGGATTGATCCGCGACAACGCTGGTGTTATCATCCCAGGTCAAAAATTTGTGGTCTTTAGAGGCCACCCGATGTGTGGATATTGTGGTACCAGGTTTTATGATGATGATGGGTTATATGAACATTGTCGCAAGAAACACGAAGAATGTTTTCTATGCCAAAGGCGGGGAGTACGGAATGTTTATTGGAAGGATTACAATCAGCTGGTGAGTGCCTTGTCTATTTTTTTACGACTCATTATCGGCTTGTATCTCAACGGTATACCCGTCCGTCGCATCACATGAATAGGAACAACACTTCAACGACGAACATCATCCCTGTCACCACCCCGAATGTCTTGAAAAGAAATTTGTTGTATTTGATTCCGACATTGATTTAAAAGCCCATGTCTTGGAATTACATGCTGGAAAGATGCAAAGGTCATTACAGCATGCGTCCCGACGGTTGGACATTGATTTAAATTACGGTGGAGAAAATGAAACAGACCGAAGGAGGTTTGGGGGTGGCGAAAGGGGAAGAGGCAGGGGCAGAGGACGCGGACGAGGCCGTGGCGGTAGGGTATGTGTTTGTTGCTGCTATACAGTATAGTCAGAGCGCGTTTACGAGATTGTAACACAGCAGCAGGATCGACGCAACCAGCGGAATCACGGTGCCGAAAATACCGACAACTTGAATGGTGTAACTCAAGATGAGAATGTTATACCATCAACGGACGATTCCGGTGACGCAGCGCAACGAAGGGGGTTACGGCCGCCGCCTGGATTTGGGGCGGAATTATCAGAGTCGCCAAGTTCGACATCGCAATCCGCCGATAATATCTCCTCATCAAACTCCGTAGCTTCCAATGTAACCACGCAGTCTTCAACTTCATCGCAAAAGCAATCGCGACAGCCCACCATTCCTCTGGATGTGATCCAATCTTCCCCGCTTCTATCAAAATTGTACGCTCTCTTCAATCAGGATGGGCACAAATTAGAAGAATTTACCTCATTGAGTTCCGCATACATCAACTTTATGTTGACATCTACTGAGTATTTGCAGTCGTTAGTTCGATTAGCTAGTGACTCGAAGGCTGGAATAAAGGATGAAAGGCATGGATTGAAAAATGTAGAGAAAAGTGGAGTTGTCAATCTTCTCGTCGATAGTTGTCCACAGGACAGTAAAAAGAATGATCTACTGAGGGCGTGGAGGGATCTGAAAATCAAGGTGTGTACTCGTTTTTGTTTATTTGTTCTATACTTTTTTATGCTTACATGTAAACCTCAATTGCAGTACACTCGAGACGATGATTCCGACTTTTTCGCGTCATCTGAATCCTCTGCAAGTAAACCGAAGACACTTGTAATTAAAGGAACTTCAGGCAGCTCAAAGAACAATTTGCGAACAGCCTGGGGTAAAGTAATTCCGAAAGCAAAAGGACCGGCTGCACCTACGATCTGGAACTTGCAATCATCATCTTCAGCTCCTGTGAGGCCTAAAGTTTCAAAACCTGTCATAAAAAGTTCAACTTCATGGGCTGGTTCTTCAAACGGGGCCTCATCTAGTCATGATTTTCCAACGTTATCTGCCGCCGCATCAATTCCCTCTTCTGACTCATTAGCAACACGATCCTCATCCTCTTCTTCCTCTGCTTCCGTCACACCATTGTCTTTGTCTCGATCCTCTTCCCAAAACGACATACGAGTATTCAAAACTGAACAACCAATTGCTCAACGTCCGCCAACAAGTAAACCACAGAAAAGTAATGTTAACGAAGCAGAGTATCCTTCGTTACCACTGAAATCAGTTAGCTCTGCGCAGCCCAAGCAATCTGTGTTATCCCCAGTATCTGTGGACCGTTTCAATGCCTTGCAAGTCAGCGGCAGAGAGAATGGGAATGATAGTGAAAAAGATGCAGAAAACGGTGACAATGAGAATGAAAGTTGGAACGGTAACACGAAAGGAAAGGGAAAGAAGAAACAGAGGGCAAAGAAAGTGTTGATGTATGTTGGTTAAAACGGCTTCCGTTATCAGCATGGTATTATTCCAGAAATGAGAGTTGTTATAATATTGATTCGATCGGTGTGTCCCTGTAAATCAATTGTAGTTTTGGTGATAATTCTATAGATCTCGAAGACTAATTTGTAGAAGTTACAGTGATAATAGCAATCTCGTTACTTGAATTTCTCTGTGTACAAGTAATTATGTAAATCATAGTAATGATTCATCAAGGACACCATGCTCGGACAATGTATATCACATATATTAACTTGATCAGGATGTTCGCTAGAATACACAGTTATACTTAATTTCACGTCCATTGATGACAATGATGTAGCACGTAGGCCAATGTAAGGAGATCAAAGAAAATACAAAAGTGTCTGGCACCGTATCCGATGTGTGGCGAAGAATGTGCCCCGCCGTTAAGGTAATAAATCCTAATTCACTGCGTGTCTTGACTGATTGAATAACATTGGCAAATTTTCTAAATTTAGAATAACGTCGTCCGGTGTACGTCGAATCGCGGGATGTTAATACATATCAGAAAACAAAGCCTGTTGCAGAGATGGCCTGGGGTACTTTATTTTGCCCGCGAAGTTGTCCATGACAGAACACAACCAATGAATTTAATCAATAAAGCAATGAGCAGACCAGAATTTAACGGTGGTGCTCCACAATGAAGTCAAGTCGCATTACTCACCATGTCCATTGAAATTGGCGATGTACCGCTACAAGAACAGTCAACTGTTCTGCTTTCACCGTTTCCTCATTTAGCTCCACCCGCGTTTTTATAAACCCCATGTTTCCCTCCTCCGAAATTGCAAATTCTTCTTTAAACAAAGAATCTTTTACTTTTACATCCTCAGAATAAATTCAGCATGATGAGAGCCATACAACGCACTTTTTCTTCTGATCAGAAATCATCAAAAATTGAGATGGTTGAAACACAAATGGTGTCTATTAAAGAAGGTTTGGAATTTCTATGATATTGAGTTTTGGTAAATTCTCGGTATTTTATGTCCGATGTATTAACTGATCAATTGCTGGACCTTTATCTGGTTAGACGAAATTTTGGTAAAAAACGTGTACTCTGGAATGAACGAAAATGATCTTCTCGCCTCCGGGATTTTGGGCGGGTAAGTCCTGAATTAATTTTGCATGAACCCTTCGCGATGTTAATTTTACTCATGTTTTCTGTGACTTCTTCCTTACTATTTCTAGCGAAGGAGCCGGTATTGTTGAAGCCATTGGAGAAAAGGTACTTTAGATGGGGCTCTTCTTCGCTGCTGGTATGGCCTCGACTTGCGTAGATTGACTTACGATTCTATTTGTGTTCGTCATTTTAGGTGAAAGCATTCAGAACTGGTGATAAAGTGGTGTATCTTGCCCCACGGACTTTTGCAGAATACAGTGTCGTTTCTGAAAGTAAGTAAGAGAGGTTCATCATACATTTTTGTGATTTCTCTCGTATCATCGGGGACAACTATAATATAGCTTAATATTTTGATTATACTTGAAAAATATTTATTTACCACTTTTATTTTCACATTTTTATTTAGACAGGGCATGTCTCTTGCCGCAAGATATTTCCTTCGAAACCGGTTGCGGAGCTTTGCTTCAGGGTTTGAAGGCTCTTGCAATGTGCAGATTTTCATATCCCATTCGAAAGGGCGATTTTGTGTTGATTCATGTATGTAGACGGATCTTCGTTAATTGAGTGCTGTTCATTCTGCTCATTCCGATTGCTATGAATTGACATGAATTATTTTTTACTTCAGGCCGCTGGTTCCGATACCGGATCATTTTTAGTTCAAATGTGTAAATTGTTTGGAGCTAATGTCATCGCCACTGTGTCACACCCGCCAAAAGCAGAATTCGTCAAAGCCTTAGGTTCTACTTCCTTTTTTTATCCTGTTATACTTGAATGCATTTTAATTAAACTTTTTTGATTCATTAGGAGCTGATCATGTGATAGTGTATTCAACCCAATCAGTTGTGGAAGCGGTCAACAAGATAACGTCGAACCGTGGCGTGCATGCTGTATTTGATGGTGTCGGTAAAGCTACAGTTGGAGTATCTTTGAAATGCTTGACGAAAAGAGGATACTTCATTTCTTATGGCGATTCATCTGGCGAAGTAAATTTACATTGTCTTGATTTACTGCTTACGCTTCACTGGACTGACTTTTTTTTGAACCGTAAGGCACCTCCAATTTCTTTCTCCCAAATTCCTAAAAGCATTTATATTACTCGACCGGTTTTAGCTGATGCCTTAATCAACCGTGATCGATTCGTAAAATGTACGCGTTATTATATATTCTACCTCATTTGACCCATCTTTTAACAATTCCCTCGTTTATCACCATATTGTTTCACTCTTTCATACAGTATGCGAAGAATTATTTGATCTTCTTCGCAAAAAAGCGATTCGTGTGCGCTTCCGGGTATTCGAAATGGAAAACGCACAGCAAGCGTTGGATGATTTGAAAGGTAAGTTTCCGTTTTTTTTACTACCAATTGCGATTTTTGGTTTGATATAAGGAGATCTGTGACTGACTTCTTAATCGGTTCCTTCGTCTATTGTTTAAATAGCTCGACGAGCAATCGGAAAGTTGTTGCTCAAAGTTCAATAAGTAGAGTTAGCCATCGTGCGAATAGTTTGTCCGTAATGTAGTGAGGTTCATATGGATACAGTTGGGGTTGTAGAGACGTATATTATAGAGGGGACTGAAAATAAATATAATTCCTATCACACAGTATCACATGGCTTCTTTTGATATACCTGACAAAAATTAGAATTGAATGCGTTTTTATTATCTTGATATGAATGACATATACTACACTCTTCTTAAGTGATAAATTTTCTTTTCGCCTTCATTAATACTTATAAATAAAACCATTTCGTTTTCTTGGAATACAAACGGCAAAATTTTAAGTTATGTGGTATAATTTGATGATTGAGCTTGAAAGGGAAAAAGGGTATCCATTAAAATTTTACATGATTTCGTTTTGGCAACTCAAATTTGCAAATCGGCACCGCCGTCATATGTGAGAATTTGGGGTTTTAGCAAATCCAAATCGAAAGTCGCATCGAATGCCGGTGAATTGGAAGATTGCAACAAATCAGACGAGTCGAAAAGCAATTTCTCAAGATCAAAGTCTTGGTCAATTTGAGAATTTCCACCCAGAAGAGATTGAGATGAGTTGCTTGTCGTTGACGATGACATGGTATTGTAAGATTTCAAGTTTTCAATAACAGACGATGGTTGAGATTGGGTGGTCATTACTTTTGTCTGAGATTGTGGTACCCGCCTTGAACGTAAGTGACTTGGCGGGGCTCCGAAGGGTACAGCAGTAGGTCGGGAGCGAGGAGGTGAACGCTATATATATAGTGTATAGAGTGAGAACACAGACGCACATAATTCAGGATTGAACTATCAACTAAAAATCACGATATATCTCCAATGTGTACACTGTGAGGGTTAAAAAAGATACTTGCCGCAATGAGAACACTTCCCCCTCCTTTCGGTTTCGCAATGGGGGATTTGTGCAATGTGTTATAATACGGTATATCTTGAACCCTGATAACTAAACTGGAAATAACAAAGATCAAAAGAAAAAGGAGATCCTTCTAGAAGAAGTGATTCCAAAGACTGGATTGATCTATGAAAATATTTCAGAATTGGAAATTCAAGTTACATACCTTAACTATCTTACCCTTTACCGACGCATCTACTGATCTGAGAGGATTGTTCACTTTTAAAACTTTATTGCTGTGTATACATTTCTTCGGAACGGATGCAGGTGAAACAATATCCAACGGTAGCGAGGATTTCAGTCTTTCGGATAACGGGGCTTGAAGAATGAATTGACTAATCGATGACTGATTGAAGGGATATATACACTGTTGTTGGAGATGAACAATGGTCAACCATGCCAAGGTGAAAATAAATCAGACAAAAATTTATATAGAAGGCGGGACAGAGAAGGGAACACTTACGGATGATGAAGGACAAGACAAGAGTTGCTCCGAAAAACTAATGCAAAGAGTTTCCAACGGGGAATAGCAGATCGGACATGGAGAAGACAGCGATTGAGATACTGGCATCCCTGATGAATGTCGACAATGTTGCTACTTGACGGATCGAGAGAGTGGTTTGCAGTTTGCACTTTTTGTTGGGTCGTTAAAAAAGTTGACACGTGTAGATAAACATTGCTAGCGTCTTGTCATGATGAAGAAACAAAGGCGATTATCATTTCATGGATTTGACAATGATTTTGTATATTGAAAATGCTATATTCAATGCTGGTTATTGATATTCTTTTGTCGATTGCCCTCAATTTGGTCCATGCCCTGCACAGCATCTAACCCTCTCTTTGGCGACATTGAACTGATGAAGACCAACATCTCTACGCCCAAATTTATGTAACAATACAAAACACAATCAATCATATATTACATTCTCTTTGTTCATAGTATGTCGAAGTAGCCTGCAACCTACCAAGGCCCAAGCTCTAACACAAGTCCTGACGCATCAAATATTCTACGATCTCCTTAATTTCTTGGCCTCCGGTTTTTCTTCATTTGTTTCCGCTTTCTTATCCTTGTCCTCTTTTCCCACTTTCTTAGTATTTTCAGCCGCGTCCTTGCGTTTTTTATCCTTCTGTTCTGTGTTATCTTCAGCTTTCAGAGCGGGTGGAGTGGTGGGAATATGAGATGTGATTGCGTCGTATATTTCTGCTGCTGTTAATGGACTCGAAAACTTAATTGTGAAAGCATGGCAAAACAGTGTATAGAATTTGTAAAATAATAAATGATCAGTTAGGTGTGCACTAAGGTATAACGATACCGGTGAACAAGAATAACCAAACGCTAAAATTTACCTTTAGCGCATAAAAGATGATCTTTCTGTCTTCATCGATACAAGGCACAGTGAATTTGTTCTTATCAATGTTCAACGACATTCCGTAAAACAATGGTGCGTTTAGCAATAAATGATGGACCGCATCAGATCTCATCACTATCCTCGCTCTTACTTTCTTGGCCCTTGATGTCGAATCATCGTTTTCAACATTGACTTTTACAGTTCCAATACCACGTTCTTTCCACACCTTATTATCGTCGAGAAAGTATAGTTTACACCTTCCACTAGCGACAGTTGTTTCGTTTTCTTCACCGGTGATGACAGTTTGGGGTTCCAATTCTGGATACAATGGTTTGGTAGTGCCAAATTCTGCCGCGGCTGTCTCTTCAGCGGAAGGGGATGATGGCGCGGATGAACCACTGTTATCTTCTCCCTCCGCTTCCACGTCCTGATTCGATTTCCCAAAAATAGAAGATGACGTAGATGACTTGGATCCGAATACAGAAGTAGATGAGGAAGATGGTTGGGCGAAAATAGAAGTAGTTGTTGATGCGGTTTTAGAGAGGAGAGAGCCGAATGTTGGGCCAGCAAAAGCGGATCCGAAGGTCTTCTTTGGGGTGGAGCTCGCTGCTGATGCAGTGGCAGCGGAGGCAGACTAATTCAAGTAGAGAATCGAAACAAGTATAGATTAGTAACTGTCACTTCTTCCTGTTGTTTGCTTATCACTTGAATGCCGAGCACGATTCCGAAAGTTCAGTCCCGCTTGCCATATTCATACTCTAATGCACTGCTTTATTGAACCTTCAAATCAAACTGAAAAGACAGAGAGTGTTCCTGATTTATGGCAAACCGCTCAATGAAAATAATTGAAAGAGACGCACCCCCACGAACGGAGAATCAGGGACAGCGGGTGCACTGGCCAATGTGGACTTTACTTTCGAAGGCGTGGATCCGGTTATTGATGAGGCAATCTTCGAAGAAGGCACTGAAAACGTATTTGAATCGGATGGCTTTGTAGTCGATGATACAGTTGTTGTTTGAGTAGGTTCTATGGCCGAACGAGTTGGAGATTTGGGCAAATCGTCGGTATGTCTCTTTGGTGATTTATCAGAGAAAGAGGGTTCTCTTTCGGGCGATCTCTTCTTTGGGATTACTTTAGAGGTCATCTGGAGAGTGTTCTACTGGTTGGTATAAGATAAGAGCTGTAATTTGAATTCAAGATAACGGAAGCGACGAGAGAAGGAATTCCTGTTCTTTGTTTTTGTTGATTCCTCTTCTCGCGTTCGCTCCGTTCGCTTTGCACTTTATTATTAAAGTGGATATTCGCTCTTGTGGACAGATATTGACGCAGAAAAATGCGGGAATTAATATTACGACTCTTGCTGAGTATCCAAAGGGATACCGCGATGTCAACCGTAAAGCTTCTTTTCACGCCGTCCCTAGGAGGAAAACTGTCATTTGATTGGGGCCTCTATAATTATGAATACAATACTGCAATTTGTAGTATAAAGATTAAAATTGAATGAAAATGACTGAAAGAGTAAATTAAGTACGCCTGGGACAGAATTCGTCTGGAGTCACAGGTCATCGTTCCCTTCGGATTCAACCAGATTTGGTGCGTTTCCACATCTTCGGATACAACTCAAGATGCCGCTATTCCGTCGAGAGCCACCCCCCAAATCTGCCAACAGATCGAAATCTTCCCTTGACAAGTACAGGGACCAATATGCCGACCAAGATCCCAGAAACGATTCGAGGGACGACGGTTCCAGCTTATTACCTCGCGAGGTTGATGAGGTTTGTCAGCTGGTGTTCTCTTTTTGGGAAAATTGCTCAAATGGAATGAAGAAATGTTATGATTTGTGGTTGGAATAACTGCAGCATCAGAGTTGATAAAGAACACAGCTAACATTCCACTCCTTTGACTTGGCCTAACATCCGTCGCGATGCTACTTGAATTCGTATTTATGTACTGTTTAATTCACAGATTATGAATGAAATTAGACGAGGATGGGATTTCATGCTCGACCCAGAAGTAATTATTTGCTCTATGATGGTACATGCAGTTTGGCCCTCAATATTTACAACCGCTTTTATAGTTTCAAAGTGTTCCGCTGGCGCTATCCTTAATCGAAGGAAACTCGGGACGGGACTTTCGATCGTTCGAGGCAATTTTATCAAGATTGGACAGAGCAATTGAAGGAATTGTCAATGGTACGACTTATACGCTCTACAGATATATTGTGTAGTTTTATTCACAAAATAACTCGTTGTTTTAGGCCACCACCAAGGATTCAATAATGCCATTCAAGCGTTCAGCGGAGTTGTTGATAACATAACCGGTGAGTCTTTTCGTCTGAATTAATAAGAAAATCTACAGTTGTGTCTTATCTTTCAATTTATTTACACGTTCAAGATTCTCGGTCGAAATTGGCTGCCATGCGTAATTACCTCCTTAAGTCGAAAGATTTGCTTCAGCTCAAACAAGTCGATTTGTTTGATCTCTGGTCCAAGTCGATTCAATACAAAGAAATGCTCCGAGTGTTTGACATAATGTTTGTTTTTTAAATACCATTTTTGTGGCAGTAGGATCCTTCAATTGACCGAATATGCAACTCTTCTGACATCCAGCGACGACCTGAAGAGGGCACCACAAAAGATCGACTCCCTCATGCAAAATAAATATTATCTTGCTGCTACTAAAAAATTACTGGAATCATTGAAAACTATCAATGGCAGAGAATGTACATCAATCACCGCCTTAGATGAAATCCGCAAACAGTTAGACTCTCTGAAAGACGTAAGCATACCGTGGCATTTAAAATTCACCTATCGATTGCTATAACTGAACCTTCCACTACATAGACCCTCTATGAAGCCATTATTGAAGAAATGCACAATCATCTTTACCTAAAATCCCCGTACACCGAAGACCGCTGGACCGCTCTTCTTCCAGCACAGCAAGACCAAATTCTGCTGCTCAGCTCAGACGCCGCCCATCAGAGATCACAATTCCCAATAGCAGGCTCCATTGCAAACTTAACGCAGGGGAGAATGAGTACGGCTGCATCCTCTGCAAAACATCGACACCGAAAATCTGATAGTGGCGTCGACGAATCCGTAATTATCCTTTCTCCTTTTGCGTTATCAAGAGCCGAAAGGATATTCAACTCAAATCGGTTTTTTCCGGAATAGACGTTGTTTGAAGATATGGATAGCAATCCTGAATTGGATTCATTATATTATATACGAATCCTGCTTGAATCATTAATGCTCCTTGGGCAGTTGCCGGATGGTTTAAAATTGATTATACAGCGACTACCCTTAGAAATCTTTCACCTAGTCGAGCGTGCTATCGCCGAGTTTGAAGAAAGGTACCGAGTTGCTAAGCGATGTTGGGTTCGTTGTAGAGATTCTCACATTTAATATTTTCAAAGGGCATCGAATATGGTTTTCAACGGGTCAACAACGCGTGGTGGCTTTTGGGGGACCGCAAAAGTAGTGGATACCCATTCCATCAGTGACGCGTCAAAAGAACCACAATTGGAAGCTCTGAGAGAGTTTATTACAGTTTTGTATGCAAAGTTTGAAACAATTATTGAAGGACACCGATTTGTTGAAAATGCAGTTAGAGGCCTTGGAAAGGTAAGTAAACTTCTTATCTCACAATGTTATGTGGTTGGTGGTACTGACTGATTTGGTTTCCCGATATTAGAGAGGATTGTTTGTCCAATCCGGAAATGGTAAATGGGCACTTAAAACAATTCATTCTTCACTTTTCCACCATGCTCACGAATACCAACTAGATCCGGCCCTACTTCCTGTTTATACCGTCGCTGATGTTTGGATGTCGATACAGCAAGAGGTGCGGATTTTGTGTTTGATTGAACAATACTTCCTGATCTCTAATGTACGATGCGACTTTAGATGAAGTCGTTACTCTTGGATTACTTACGTGAAACAGAACGTTCCAATCGTCCTTCAATATCAGTGAACGAGATTCTTAAGAGTCAACAGCAAATGAAAGAACGAAATAAGGTAATTATCCGCAATTAGTGGGTTTCTACATCGATTCGCATGTAGCCTGCTCACATTGTTTCACAGACAACAACACCCCGCCAATCCTACTTCAGATTTGTCGATTCCGATTGCACCCCAAACATTACGAAGTTTTACAATAATCTCAACATTCAGTCCGGTATCGCTAGCTCCACTCAGTCTTCGAATCAGTTGAACAACAACGTCACTGCAGACATTCTGACTAAATCGGCTGTAATCGATCAGTTCGCTGATGTCGGCAGCTTTCAAGGCCATAAAACCATTGTTCCTCCAGGACCGGCGAATGTGAATGTTATGTTTATTCCGACTTTGAAGTTAGTAGACAAAATTGAACAGTCTCTTATTGACTTTAGGTAAATAGTAATCACAAGCATTTACATTGTGATCTTCACGTTTACGCTAACTAATATTTGCACATTCAGTACGACATCACCGACGTATGATGCATTTCAAGACAAAGAAAATGAATTCCACGCTTTCTTAGATGACTTTGTTTTAAACGTTTTCGTTCCGCAAATTGAAGAGAAGGTACTATCGTATGTCCATAGATATATCGCCGGACCTGAGGCGTTCGTCGTTGATACCGAAAATTCTATGATGACCGCACGTCCATTACTCAAGGTAACATATATTTTTTCTGTGTTATCTCCGATAACCATATTCTAATCTTGTTATACGGCGCTGCCCTACAGAGTGCACCATCACTTATTTCACTTATTCAATCTTTATGCGCTACTCTTCGTAAAGTTCCATTCCACCGAGATGAGTATATTCGAATGATAGAAAACACAATGATGAAATATCTGGAGAAATGTTATTCAAAATACAAGGGTAGGATTACTTGATTGAATTTCAGTTTCACCATCTTGTATTACTGAAGTGATTTGGAACTAATCCGCCTTGTGCTTCTTACATCAATATAGGAATTATAACGGCCGATGTGAATGTATTTAACTCCGATAATTCTCTCTATGAAACACTTAGTGGGCAGTGGGCGCAAAATGAGGATCTAACTCGCCTTCTACGGGACAACACGTTTTTCACGAATAAGGTAACGTACAGAAAACGGTTTTTTTGAATTGCGTCCGATGTGTCTCTTTATATTTGCTTATTTTCTTTTCTCACACAGCCGCCAGACGTGGAATTGAATGATAAGTTATCCGTTCGGGAAATCATTTTTGAGTCCAAGTTGTCCAAGGATAGGTCAATTCATAGAAGTGAAATGATTTTTGATAGAAAAAAATTACAACTTCTGGGTCATTTGCGCTTCAGTATTGTAAGACTGTTCGATTGCCTATTTCTTTTCACATTGATAGATTTAACTGATACTCAATTGCTACCTCCCAACCTCCTCCAAATCTATATCCAGCAATGGTTTATTGCAGAGATTCAGAAGCTTCGATTGAACACTATAGATGACGATGGTAACCCAACTAAAAGCAATAACGGCAAAATCATGGATCGTGGAGGATCATTGAGCAGTATAGTTAGTACACAACAAGGTGCGACTGGAGGCGACGAACCTCGTGCTGGAGACGAGGCTGAATTGAATGCAGTCGTATTACTAGAGAATGATAGTGATGTCCTCCCACTGAGTGGTGAGATGGTTATGTATGTAATCTTTTTCTCATTCCCCCTGATTGTCGACAAGAAGGAACATTTTGTTGACTCTACCTTCCTTCAAGTCGATTTGATCGATTGATAGATCAGTTCAACAAGTTATCCGAAATATGTTTGTTCACGTTACGACTCGAATTAAGAATTCATTGCATGTATTATTTGGATTTAGCCATGCGAGAGGTAAATTGGATTTCTTGGTTTACTGCTCACTTAGCCTGGATCTTTTCTGATGTTCCATCACACCTGCTCTTCAATAGGGAAGTTACTTTTTAGATGACGAAGCATTTGAACCAGATCCATATGTGGTGATGCTCAACGACGATTTGATCGCATTTGAGGAGAGTGTAGTCAACTCTGCCCCTGCAAACGAAGCTCGGTTCGTAGTCACATGCTGTAATCTCCGTTTATCCCGTATATCTGACATATTTAACCCACTCTCTTCTGCAGTTTCGTTTTCTACGGTCTTCCGCTTTTAATGACACACTCTCTGGTCGCCAACGTCAGATACATTAAAGCACTAAATCGAAATGGTATTACGAAAATGGTCCGAAACATAAGTGCTCTGCAGCAAAACTTGACGAATATCGGATTATCAGAAGAAACAAGGCTAGATCATGCACAACGTTATTATGAGTTATACTATCTGGAAGGTGACGGTATTATCCGATCTATCTTGGATCATGGTCCTAGTTACACATATGAAGAGTACATTGCTATGTTCGAATTTGTCTTTAACGTGAATGCATTGGAAGGGGATAAACATCATGATGATCCTAGTATTAGTGGTGCGGCAATGAGGACGGAGAAACAGTATTTGAATTGTTGTAGAAGACTGAAAGAATTGCTAGGTCGTAGAGACGCCTAATTAAAAGAAATAGTGATTATGGCGTATGTTCACATCGCTGTACTCAATGAATTATAAATTATCAATGATTACAGCCGTTTTTACTCGTCGTTTCGTATAATCAACCTTCAACCGTGTATCTCGATGTAATGACTTAAAATCAGATTTCAGATGGCCGTAACCCACTTCATGCATGGTGTTCAGAGAAAGCATCAGGATTAACCCAACTCCAAAATTCTTATTGATCTATCCCTCAATACAAAGAAATTACAAAAAATAAAATCAACTGGAACTGTATATATAATATACAACAAAATTACAAACCAACCGGAAATTGAGCAGGTGAAATCTACAGTACAACAGTAAAATCGAAACTATATATTTGGGGTAAATAAAAAGAATGTGAAACTCCCCAAAAATGAACCCACATATAAACCTGACATGTCTACATGATTTTTCTTGCTTCCCATCAGTCGACACCACGAATTTAACTCTCATATTTCTTGTGTTTATCTACACGACATCAAACCACATCTTGATCTATTTCGATCGCCCTGTCTCCGTCATCTCCAATTCGACTCCCACTACCACTGCTCCTCCTCATTTCATCATCTGCTTCCTCTTCATCAGATTCCAAATCCTCACAAAGCTCATGCCACAAATTCCCTTTCAGCTCTTCTATTACACATTCCGGCCATGTCACGAGTATACTAGGATCCATGTCAATAGCAAAGTCCAGATCAGACAATGTCATCGGACCCCGAGCTGTTAAAATTGCAGGGATATCTGGATTCTGCGCATTTGAATGATTTGATGGCGAGTTGAAAGCGTCAGGAGGTGGAGCAGGAGAAAATGGAGACTGGGAGTGTGGGTTGAATGTATGATGAGACGGATGGGAGTGACCGTTCGGCTGCGGCTGATTTGAAGCTGACAAAGAATTCGAAGCTGGTGTTGAAAATATATGTGGGCTAGTATTTGCGGAATGTGAATGGTTTGATGGATTTCGCGTTGGTCGTGATGTCGGATTTGAAATTGGTTGACTATTCGGATATCCGTTTGATCCTCTCTTTGTTTTCAATCGTCCGAGTCCAGCGGGTTCTAAAACAGGTGACATTGAGCTTACCGAACTATGATCTACGCCATTGCCGTTAGTCAATCCATTAATCATGACCTCATCGTCGTCAAAATCATTCTCGTAACCATTTCTATCAATTCCTTTGTCCAACTCATCGGAGTTAACTGACGCGGCATCAAATGAAAACGGGTTTAAGTCGTTGGATACGTGGTTGTTTGATGATGACAGATTTTCGTTTGGCTGACTCTGGTTTAAGAATGGTGCGGTAATGTTGAAGAGTGAAGTCGGATATTTAGGCAAGCGTTTGTGAATGGAGCTGTGTAGCAGTGATTTTAGGTAATTCTATTCCATAATGTGGCAAAAGCAAAGTTAGTCGTGAACTCCAGAATTCTTATATCAGAAAGAAGTAGAAGTACCTCCACTGCGACAGACATGTACTCTACAGCATCTTCATGCACAGTCGTTATATCGTTTTCATAAGCAATGGTCAACATTCGATCTCGTAACGTCGGTTTGTCAGGCAGTTCACGAAGGGTTAGACAGGTTGCGGTTTGTGATATACGATTATAATCTTGGGCATCTGAGTTGAGATATGAATCATGTGAATCAAGAGACCACGAGAGAGGTCGCAAGTTAACCAAAATTAGATACTTACGCTGAGACGGCACAATTGGAGCCGGGTACTTCATTGCTAGCGGAGGATCAAGGATAATGGATGATGGTTTTTTAGGGACATCCTGCTGTTAATGTTTGAGCATATGTCACAAAAAAGGACGGGGAGGAATGTACAGTCATGAGAAGAGGATTGATGATGCCGAGTGTATAAGAATATAACCAACCTTCAATACTGCTACTCTAACACGGTCTTTGATGTCTTTATGGAGTCCATCCGCAATTTTCCGCACTTTGACCTTCTTGTCTTCCGTACTTCTTGGCCTTCGCTTCAACGGAATTACACAATCAGTCGGGTTGTTACTCCATCCGTTATGATTAGGTTGATTCGGTGAGGTTGAGTGAGTGTTCCGCAGTATTGTGAATATGAGATGATTGTGGAGCGCTACCGCTTGAAACGAGGCGAAATAAAAATGATACCAATAGGAGTGAGCCAATTGCAACAATCTCAACATATCAGGTGCAAAGGTACTAAATAAACCAGTGAAGCAGCTTCATAATAGAATGAAAGAGCCGGATGCCAAGAAGAGAATCGTCGATCATAACACTTAACAAAGAAAAGACTCGACACGATCACAATGAGTCGTTGCCGTTACAGCGTAACATATGGCAAGTAGCGAGAAAAGATTCAATAAACCATATGCATTTGCCGCATATTTCGAAAGAAGAAATTGAATACAAGTCTGGCAATGACGAAAATGGGAACTGATCTGGTAAAGATTCGACAACACGAACGAACTGGTGGCAGGAATACCGAGTGAAATTCATTAATGTAGAGGGAAGGATGAATACACACCACTGTCACCATTTAAATATAATTTAGCCATTGTGTCAAATTCCTGCCTCACAATCTTTCCCTTCAAGAAATCTGACAAGGCAGTCCAGTAAAATTCACCATTATCACCCAACACATGCCGCAACTGACTTTTTATCTCGAAGGTGTCGATCCGAGGTATATTCTCTTCAACAGGTTCTGTGAGTGAAATTGATTGATATTTCGTTGTTGGGCTAGTGGATGGATGACTGTATTGGTATTTTACTTTAGTTGACATGGTATAAAACGAGATAACGGATGGAAGTGTGAAGCCAGGTGGGGATGAACGGAACGATTTTTGGTGAAAGAGACTGTCGGCGATGCTGCATCAAAAAATTGGCGGAAAAAGACAGATTTGTAGTTCAGGACGAGTGAATTACAGATACGATGGTTCCATGGTTGAATTGAAAGTGGATGTACGACTGAAATGCGATGAAGTAGCGATGGATGTCGAAACTTAAGAATTGGTTTAAGAGAGGCCGAGTTCAAGGGAAGCCGAAAAAACAAAAACACCTCGCCGTTGTATTATTATCGGGTCGCATTAAATACAAATAATTATACACAAAAAATACATCTATCTTGGAAGAATGAGTGCAGAGCATCCCCCGAACGCACCCTCTGCAACAGCATCGCCAGCGGTATCCAATGTGGATAACGATCCTTCAAAGAAACCTCGTCGCAAACGGAAAACGTATCCACCAGTCTATCTACTCCCAATAGTCCCAAAGCAAATCCAGATTTCCTTAGATATTGTCCGTCATCTATTACCTTTTATCCCTCAGCAATTCATATCCTTCATTTCAAAACCGTTCAGAGTCATCGCGAACATTCCCTTAGTGTCGAATTTCCTCGAAGATAATTTACCCACCTTTCAGCAGCTTTTGCACGTTCGCCATTGCCAGGGCCATTTGGTTGGGAGCGTTGTTTGGGTCACCGAGCAGCAGGACATCGATACTCTGTGGAATTATGGCTTCTTTGGCAAAGGTGTTCTGAGTAGAAGTGAGCCGACTTGGTTTAAACGACTAACGAATCACCGAGAAAGTGGAGAAGGTATTCTTTTGCCGTTTTCAAAGGAGGTCCATTTTATAGGCATTTGAAGCAGATACAATGCAAATCTATATAATCAAGCCAGAGTTGAATGTCTAATCTCATCTTTAACTTTTTTACTCCTTCGTTTTAATTGAATTTCATCCAGTCTTTTCGGAAGAAATCCTGATTCAACGGCGCCGCCAAAGGGCCAAAAAGAAACTCGAAAAGAAAGGAATATTAGACTCATCCATATTTAACCCAGAATCTAACCCCGGGGAAGCGAATAATGCCGAAGCAAAGGATGACGACGACCCAATCGAATCTGAACCGCTACAAAACCTGGAACATTTGCAGCTTACTCCCTCCGAAGCCTTCTTCCTAGTGTACTTTATCAAAAGTTTAACCGTGTCTGATCCCTTGACTAAAGTAAGTACTGTTACACAAATGCCTTCTCACTGAAGCTTACCTTAAATAACTCCATCGGCCTCATGAATTTAGCAAAAGATTCTTCCTCTTACGTTGTGGAAACGTTTTGTGCAACAGTCTTCGTCTCCGTCTCATTTATCTCTAAGTCCATCACCTGAATCGTCATCTCAACCAGAAATAACAGGATTCAATCCTTTCATTATTGACTACGTCGCGTATCATTACTTTCGATCCAAGAAATGGGTAGTCAAAAGTGGACTTAAATATGGAGTCGACTACGGTAATACACACTTCTATTTTTTCTCAACCATGGTCTTCCCTTTGCTCCGCTATACAAACAGCTTTATTTACGACGCTTTTGTACAGTATTATATCATAAAGGTCCCGTCTATTCCCACTCGGAGTATGCAGTCCTGCTGATTCCGACTTTTGAAGGCCAAGAAGAACATGGAGAGAACCAACATTCATTTCAATGGCTATTAGGGTTGAATCGAGTTTGTAGTCAGGTTAAGAAGGTAAGCTTAATAGCTATAGTTTCCGATTTCTTCAATTCAAACATTGTCCGCACGTTGTTCCTCCTAACAGACGTCTTACATTTATCGATCCAACGAATAGAAAATTTTGTTGTGTTATGTAATTGTACCACCTAATTTAACTACGGTAGAGCTAATGTCACCTGAAGTAATCAGAAAGTATAGAATTAAGGAAGTTGTCATTAGGCGATGGGTCGCTGGGCGTAATAGAGATTAGTTTCAACTTGTCTGCTACTTGGGGACAGACGAGTGTAATGTCAAATGTAAAAGATGACTTTAAAAAAACTTGATGGACCACATCGCAATCTAAGTAATGCAGTCAACTCGAGTCAGATCCATGCTCCCTCGTCCAGCAAGGCTGTGACGTCATTGACCTTGGGCCGTGTTTCGCGTACTCTTGGCGCATCAGAAGTTTAAATTGAAGACTCGGTCCGTTCCTCTCTCCACTATTTTTTTTTTCCTTTTGCACTCTATATTCTCTTTAGTAAAAAGTATTTGAAAAAAAAATGGCCCAACCATCGACGTCGTCTTCTGTAACACCCACCTCCTTCTCGGAAATTTCGAACCATCTCTCAAAAGTCACCATTCACTCATTCCTTCGTCATCGCGATACCATCTCATCTGCCCCTCTCCGTCCTCCGCAAAAAATGATCTCACTGGATCGCAATGTCCCTCTTCTCTCTGCTTTAGATTTCATGACCCGCTACAACCTTCACGTTTTGCCTCTCCATGAAAGTATTGGCGGGGGCGAAACCCTGAGTTCAGGATCAAGAGTCCACATAGGGTTACTCACGCTCAACGATATATTATCTTACTGGGGCACTCTTACAGATAGGAAATTACAATCTTCAAACAAATCTATGGATCCTAATTCTTACAATGACACCGCTTTCCTGCGATCATTGCTTCCGACAGTCGAAGAGTTAAGTATCCCGATCGGCCAACTTTTGGGTCAGACTGCTTACTCCGATACCCCTATAATCTTGACTTCTACCCAACCTCTATCTGTCTTGTTCAAGACCCTCTCTAATCTTCACCATGTCGTGGTGGCAGACAGTGATGAACTCGAAACAGAAGGAGGGACTCTTGCTAGTATCACCCATGAAAGAGCCGTGAACGATATATCTTCGGAATTCAATTTAACGATAGTTTCGCAAACCGATTTGATGGCTTATGTTTCTACTCATCGCTCCGTCTTCTCGCCTTTACTCTCTCTTTTACATAGAGATGTTAAATTCGCGGCATTGAAATCTTTGCCGAATTATGTTGAGAAACCGGATATCGCGGACCTTAGAGATGATACCGCTGAGGCATCATTGGAAGATTTACCAAACGTTGTGAGTGTTTCTGAAGATGTCACAGCCTTCGAGGCATTTCGAAAAATGTTTGAACAAGACGTCAGTACTGTTGCAATTACGGAGAAAGAAACAGGGATGCTTTTGGAAAACCTAAGTATCAGCGATTTCAGGGTTTTAACAAAAGACACGATCGGAGAGTTGATGTCGCCAGTTAGGTGAGGGTAGCAATTTCAAACAATGCGCTGCTTTCTTTTGCAATATTAAATAAACATGGAACATATACGGATAAATAGGAACTACCTTGATAAAGTAGTGGGAATGAATATTCCACCAGTGCGAGTTCTGGATGATTCGATCGTCGAGGATGCATTGCTAAAGGTGCAGTACCTCTATCACTTTTCTTCATTTTAATTACTTTCGCATCGAAATAGTCATTGTTCTATTAACATTTCTTTGTCTGCTGACGGATTTCTTCTTCCCCCTTGATAATAACGCCTAACCGGAATATCAGATGATGGCAAGTTGTATTCACCATGTATGGGTGGTTGATTCAGACGATGTACCCACTGGTGTTGTACGTTACCTAAATTTAGCTTATCTCTTCCATTTACCCTCAACCATTCCAATTGAATTAGCAGATGTACTGACTTTTCTCTCCACTTATCTGAATTTTGATAAATATATCAAAATACTTTTGGGCGAAATTGTCATTTTTTATTGCTCAGATCTCGATGTCGGATATCGTGTCCGTAATATTTGAACAAGAGTCTGCAGAGAGACAGGAATTTGTGGAGGAGTAAGCAGGAGCGAGAAAGCCATCTTTGCAGAGCGGCCTCAACAAGGACTCAAATTTATGGAGCCTAATATTCATATCAATGTATTCAATTTGTGGGATCGTATCGAATCATGGACTTGCAATGGGCAGTCTCTGGAGTTTGTCGGAGTTTGGGTCGCACGTTGACAGACGCCGAACAGTGGTAACAGCGATAGCCGCGGAATGTACAAATAAACCTTATAACCATCCACATTTTATGAGTTCAAACTATGATCAATCGATATCCATTTATACCGCTCTCCCCTCTCACATACAACCAGATACAAACAGCGAAACTGTTTACTTTATCCCAACAGAAATTGTCAGTGTTTAAAGCCCAATATGCAACTTCTTCCACCTCGCCATCCACTTCTACCTCGAATTCTCTCACCACCCTCCGAAGACTCATAGAAACCACCCAGATGTATGAATCCAAGGTACAAAAGCTTGAAAAGTATATCAAGAATTCACAGTGTCGTGAATTCGAACAGTGGGATGTACAATTATTAGCCGAAGGAATGGCGGTAATAGAAATCGAATTGATGTCTGCCATCACAGATTTGAAAATGGATGATTTAGTGAAGTTTGTCGCAACATCCATGAATGATCAAGGACATATAGACCACAACAGTAGAGATGTATCAATCAGGATATGTCTACAGAGGTTAACGGATTACCATCGTTATCTGGTTCATTTATTTATGTCGGTACTATTACCTGGGCCCGATGTCATTATGGACGATAAAAAAATGATTTCAACCGTTACAAAACTTCTACAGGTCGCTTTTACTCTTCTCCATCGAACATATTTCAATATCCCCGATTCTTCTTTTTCCAGCGGGCTGTCATCATCAACAAAGAGTTACCAAATTATACCGCTGCTTTCGCTTTCCGCATTGACGAATGCACTTTCGTCTCCGTTAATTTCGATTGCCGGGATTTGGAAATCCGTTCCCACAAAACTCACCTCGGCGATGTTGGAGTTGTCTCAGATATTTGGTCCCTCTCCATCCTCTCCGTCGACATACAGTGCCCGCGACACGAGCGAAACAGTAACGACCAGGTTTCCTCGGTATTTTACATTTCTGCATACCCTTCAAACAATATTCTCTTCTTCAACGCCATTCTCTCCGAAACAAATACAATCAATGTTCCCGGTCAAATCACCTTTTCCCACCCCTCCTGTACCAATAATTGCTCAATCAGTCATCGTCCTTCCATTTATTCATCCTTTCTTAGAATGTATAGAAAAATTAGTCACTGATTACAGTATGAATACAGAATCTGATATTCAGGTAATAACCCTCTCGGATCCGGGCACGAGAAAGCTCTCTATTCTCGAATCACTTCTCAATGTGGATCATTCCGTGCGCTGTTTGACCAAACTAACCGGAGATTCAGTATCCCATATGGGGCTAAGGATCACCTCGCAGGATCCTGAGAGCGATAAATTCAAAGCAAAGGGAAAATTTGGACCTTCGCTTCCGCCAATCTCAAATTCCGGTTTAGGGCATGCCAGTTTTCCCGGTTGTTTAAAATTGTATGGCGGCCTTGACGAGAAGTGGGGTAAGATGGTACATTGGCTGTTAACCAGGGAGTGGATTGATAGAGAAAGTTTGATGAGACGATGCGGATTAAATGATGACGATGAAGACGATGGAGATGGCAATGAAGACGGAGGAAGGATAGGGTGGGTTGAGGAGATTTGGGAATTCATGGAGAAATGGGTCGGTGAAGTCGGGTTACGTTTCACTGCGAAGGACGAAGTCAACAGGGATGATATAGAGGAGAAAGAAGAAAACGAGAGAGAGAACAGGACTGACGTGAAGATAGCTAAGAATGGACCTGCAGAGGGTGAGCCACCCGTGGAACCGGAATCGATAGAGCCACCGCCTCCTTATTCTTTTGATACAGAGCCACCCGTTGTCGAACAACCTTCTACATCAAATGTGCTGCAGACAGAATCCAGTACTCCGACACAGACGACAGCAGAGAAGAACGGCGACGATAACGCAAGTTTGGAGCAAGAACTCTTCGGGAATGGTGGGTTGCTGGAGGATGACGTTTTGGCAGATGTCATTGGGGCAAAAGTGTCGTAACCAGCTTATTATAACTGTATTAAGAATACTTGATTCACATGATTATAAAAACAAATACAATCTTTAAACTTACTCTGATGTAAGAAACCCACGAAGGACGAGAGCTGGCGAGTGTGGTAACGCGATTTTTGTTGACGATCGTTTAGTTTATCTCTGTGAATGCTGTTTAGAGTTACTTTCCAACATTCGTACATCCATAAATCACCATTCATTGTATTCAATCTCAACTCAACTCTGGAAGATTAGAAATGCTGTCCACCGATACTGTTACCATTCTCACCGATACAAAAGAATCCAAACATACTGATCCGAAGTTCACGTTCACACCACTCGAAGCCCAATCTTCGTTCCCAGGGTATCATAAGAAAGAAGTAGAAGAATTGCTTGTAAAGTGGTATGAGTAATTGAAATCGTCTCCGTTGGCAGGACGAAAGAAACAAATATCACTAATGCGGACACAGGGGCCTAGCACCAACTGGACATATGTATATGAAGAGATTCGCATACGATCAATTCTTCCAGCCGTATCAAGTTCACTCATTTTTGAATTCATTTTTCAGTGATGCAAATGTATTAGCTCAACTGAAGGTAATACGATCCTCGCATCAGTCCAAATGTCATTATTCAGCAATGTATTTGCTCACTGAAATATCTTCTCTGAATTTATTATTTAGGTGATTTCAGGTAGCGATACCTGGTGCTCTTTAGGATCTGTAACAAAGGATAGTATAAAATGGCAAGAGTTGAAATCAACAGTGCTTTCCTTGAATTTCTTTGATAAGTTACAACAAAACGGTTCGGTCCTCGTCTCCACATTGCCCAGACTCGCGAATTCAGCCACTAAGCATATATGCTCGACTCCTTTGATTGTTTTAATTACCCATATTGTAGGTATCATTCGATCCAATGGTTCGATTGCTAAGTGCTTGGATGAATATTATTCACCGCCATCCGATGAATATGAACCCGGCGATTTTATTATTTCCGATTTACTCCGCAAGACGATTTTAGATCCATGTTTCGATTCTTATGAATTGTTTGACGATGAAGAGCGGAATGAATTTATTTTTCACATTTTTAAGAGGCTGGTTCTGGGCGGAACAATTTGTCAATTTGAGGATGAATGGACCGAGTATTTAGAGACTACTAAATTGATCTATAAAGATTTGGTGCGGTACGTGTCTTTAATTTTACAATGACCAAAAGTGATTATAGTTTGGAAGATTCACCTATTGCTTTTGATGTTTATCAAACAGAGTCCAAAAAGAGCGGATTACGTCAAATCTGATGATCGCATCTCACGTTTACCAGATTAAGAATTTAGAGAGTTCGGTTGCACCACTGTTTCCTATGGAACATACTCAAAACTTTATGTATGTATCGATTGACCCAGTTAGACGGAATGTGTCCGTATGGTATCATGCAAGCCCTTCTTATTACCAATAAGAATGCTTGGAACTGAAACGGAACTGAAACGGAAACCAATAAATGACTGACTGTCCCCGCCCCCTGCTTTTCTGAGGTTAATACCTACTTGTGCCGCGAAAATTCTTCTTATGGATTTTTGATTGATCTCTTGCTCTGAGTCGTCTTATGATTATGTTGCTCAATGGCTGAATTTTGTTATATTTGAATTATGTACATGTCCCACTACTCCAAATCTGCGCTGAAAGATAATCTGTCAATGCATTTGTCGATTGCATAGAAGACAATATACAGACAGTCCTTTGCCAAAGTATTCTTTATTGATTTATGGAAGAGAGAAATGTGAAGCAAAGTTTTTAAATGAGGCATCAGAATTGTGACTTCATTATCTCGAAAATCCAAGCCAAGCTCGTGCCAGAAAAGGAACCAGGCTCCTCTTTCCGTCAGTCGACATATGCTTTGTCGGCATGGACCCTCTTGATGATTACGATGATATAGACGCACTGAATGAAGAAGACCTCGTATACTTAGAAAGACGCTTCCCTAATCTGAATCGTGAGCTGTTCAATGATCTCCTCGCTCTCACAGACGGAGATGTGGAGGATGTTGTCCGACTTCTTAGCATGTATCCTGACAAGCCGAAACAGACTCCTGCGCCTCGAAATAATATTACCGATGTGAATGTGCCCACCAATAATACTGAGCACAAAGAAGGACCAGATTCGGATTCCGATATCGAAATTGTGGCCATTCGGACTGGCCCTGTTGGAACTCCATCAAGGAAAAAGCAGAAGCATAAACTGCAACGAGATAAACAACATCCGGCTCCTTCTTCATCATCATCTTCACTTTTGCAAACATCTGATTCAACGGCGCAAAGTTGTTCAATACCGCTTATTATATTAGACGGAGACGACAACGACTCGCCAATATCAAAACCGGTTGCGAGCAATTCGAGTCAATCTTCCAGGAGGTCGATATCGGCCCGCCCAGATCCAAATCCCACCGAATTTGGAATAAATTATGTATCAGAAATGTTTCCCGACTGTGCTCCGGAATTTATTTGTGAAATCATTAAATCTTGTGGCGGATCACTTGAACAAGCGACAGATGCCTTACTGAAAAACCCGAGTTATCCCAAACGTAGCGTGGTTCAGTTGGGGAAACGGAAGAGAACCGATGATATAATTGATGATGATACTGATTTGACCGCGGTTAATGAAAATGAAGTGAAGTCTGCTGAGTATACGTCTGCATGGTTTGTTTTGCAATACACTGTTTCAATCAACCTGGTAATTTTAGTGTTTAACTTTCTTTATTTGGGACAGCAAACATCAATTAAGTTGCGACTTTCCGAATGTTCCTTTGCACTATATCAACATTGTATTAAAGCGACATAAATTCCAATACGTTCCATCATTTTTACACATCAGTTCGTCACAATCTAAACCTCAATCCACTCTGCCTTATAAACCTATGAAACAACCGAGGATCGTCACTATCCTGCAGAATTCTTCGAACGAACTTCAGTTGGAGATAGCTTGGTTGCAGAGGTGGAAGGAAAAGAAAAGGAAAGAGGAAGAGCTCGAGAAAAGAGAACAAGGTATTAAGAAGTCCGCATTCCGAAAGCATTTTAAACAAGTCATCCTGACGATAAGTTGGCCTCGCGTAGCTGCTCGAGATAGAGGAGAGACCATTGATTGTGGATGTTGCTTTGCAGACTATCTTTTTGAGAAGGTGTGTTGCTATGTTTGTTCAACGATTCGCCTACACTTCGTGACGTTTACATTATCTTCAAGATGGTAGCCTGTGAAGATGGTCATTTGTTTTGTGTTGATTGTGCTCGAAGAAACGCCGAAACTATTATTGGGTATCGTAAAACCAAACTGAAGTGTATGAGTGGCGACGACTGCAGCTTTTGCTTTCCAATGAATGAGATAAAGCGATTTTTACCACCCAAACTATTGCAGGGATACATGCGTATACTTCAAGAAGGTAATTCTCAATTGTTTGACATTTTTAAACGAAAGTTAACGGAAGCTGACACGTTGTACTTTTAGATGAAATAAAGGCAGCCGGGTTAGAAGGATATAAAGACTGTCCGCAATGCTACTTTGGTGCAGTTGTTGACGAATCCGAAAAAATATTTGCCTGCCAGAATCCTGAATGTATGTTTGTAAGTTGCATCAATTGTAGAAAGAAAAATCATATCCCAATGACATGCGACGGTAAGCCATTTTTCATTATTGTTGCTGTATGATTTTTGGCAATGACTGGATTTATGCGAAATGTTTGCTATTTTTGCTGTCCAGAATACGAGAAAGAAAACGCCGAGTCGAAGAAACACATAATCGAAGAAGCGATGACAGAAGCTCTCCTCAGAGAATGTCCGAATTGTAAAAAGAAATTTTACAAAGTCGATGGTGTATGTTCTTTCATATTTCATTATTATATTAGAATGATGTCAGCACCAACCCATATTTCGTAACAGTGTAACAAAATGACTTGTACATGCGGAACGCTGTCGTGTTACGTTTGCCGAAAGGTTGTCAAAGGATATGATCATTTTGCCCAGGGAAACCGTAAGTCACAGACCAATTAAATTAAGCGATCGGTCAGCTTACATATTGTGACATTTCTAGGCAGTGGGTGTCCTTTATATGACGATACGGTTCATCGGAACGAAAAAGAAGTGTATGAAGCTCAGCAGGCTGCAATCCAGCAGATCGTGGAAAAGAATCCTGAGTTGAAGCCGGATGAATTAATCATTGAGAAGGATGCGCCGAAAGGACCGACAAAAGGCAATGTGAGTAGTTATATTCTGCGATGTTTGCCCAATATTTTCATATCTCAACAATAGCAATGAACTAGACTTACTACGCTGGAAATCGACCCCAAATTGCTAATCACAGACGTCAGCGTCCAAACCATGGACTCAATGCGGCGGTCGCGGCGCCAGGAGTTGATCGAAATGACATACGACTCCATCGTGGGGATAATCCTCCGATTCAACCTCAAAATGCACATATTCCTGCTCCCACTGATAATCAGCGAGTTCCTTTGCATGTACATTTGGATCGACTGCGGCGATTTGTCAATGATGGAAGGGAAATTCCTCCGATTCAACCTCAAAATGCACATATTCCTGCTCCCACTAATAATCAGCAAGTTCCTTTTCATGTACATTTGGATCAACTGCGGCGATTTGTCAATGATGGATATCATGGTCGTCCTAATATTGCTCCCAATATTCCGAATCCGTACGTACCGCGGCAACCGGTCCATGCATTCAGGGATCCACAAGAATTTTCTCAAAGTGTACAAGAAAGGATTCGACGTGCCCAAGAGAGTCGCAATACAAGGCCTCCACCGACTCGTAACCCCCGTGCGCAAGAAATGAATCGGCCTGAGCGGTGTATTGACCCATTTCCAACAGCAAGAACTTCACGTCGTCAAACACAGGTATGTTTACTTCTGTTACTTCTTGATTGTCTGAAATCCAAGCCGTTAATTATATTCTCATTTTAATTCACTTAAGCAGCAAGGCAACATGAATTCAATTCGTCACAATAATGAAACAGTTGGCCGTCCTAACAGTAGAAGGACGTAAGCAAAATGCCCGTATCATCAAGTTTAGATTTACAATCGATGGTTCAAGCAAAAACTTAGGAAATGGCAGAATCACGGCTTTACCTGCCAGGATATTTATACAGCAACAATGGCGGCGGCATTGATCAGACGAATCATGCCAAAGACGAAAATTTTTTTTTGGCTGCTCTAATAGAAACTGTAGAACGTTGCATTTGTTCTTCCATGCGGTAATCTGTACAACCTTGAGCATACAGTTTCTTATCACGACTTAAAATACTCTCATCTTTATTTCAGGAGTCAAATTGTATTAATATATTGTAACTGGAATCATGTAATACCCACGACGTGCACCTTTTCTGTACATAACAAGAACTGATATGATGTAATAAAATAGCCTTAGATTTAAAAATGGTTTCATGGTTTCGCTAAGACTGATGCCATTTTTAACTCTATTCATTTATATACAGACCAAGTGGGACGAAATATCATGCTATATCTGCAATTTAACATACACTGATTCAAGGGAAAGGTCATCACATGACACTACATTCTCCTTCAATTTCTCCATCGTCGTCACTTCCATTTTCTCCCTGTCCATCTCCGCTTGCTTCGCCAGATCCTTGGGCGCCTCCTACAATAGTAACTCCACCTCCACTTCCCACTCCGAAGACACCGCTTTCTAATCCGCCCTGACCTAGTAAAGCCATCAGTACTCTAGAACTCAACATTATACTGCCTATTCCCCTTTTTCGCCTATTTTCGTTTTCTGAAACAACTTGATCCTGTCTATCTAACAACGAAAACTCGTTTTTTATGGAAGCGTCGGATGGATGAGTGGGAGTAAAGATTTTTACAGTGCTATCGATTCCCGAACATGCAAACGATGGTTGGATAGGGTGCGGTTCGATAACGTTGGTTACAGAATCATCACCTGCATGAAGAAAGTTGTATGAAAAATCAAGGTTAATATTTCGGATTTCGGGCCAGAAGGATAAACGCAGGTTCAATTACCTATTAAAATATTAAGTATCAATCCGGTGATTTTATCCCAAATAAATACATTTCCATCATCACTACCCGAGACGACATATGAAGATTTCAAGCCAAAGAAATTCACATCCTTTACCGTCTGAGGAATCAACTTTCGTTATTACCAGCACGACTTCTTAGGAAGGGATGGAGAAGTTGAATTGCACAAACCTCCACATTGCAATGCCCCTGGAAAGGCCCGAAAGTTTCGATGATTATCGGTACTTTTTGTTCTTCCTTCTCTGAATCCGACTCACGGTCACTTTCAGAGGATTCGGTGTCAATTTCTTCGAGCGGACTCTCCTCCTGTTTCTGCTCTTCGCCTGAATCAATATCTTCCCATAATTCGGAATCAACTTCCCCGTTCTTAGATTCTGTTACCTCTTGGGATCCCTGCTCGATGAGCTCATTTAAGGATGATGCCGATCTCGGTCGTTTCTTGTTGAACGACGACTGTTCCGTCTGTTCTAGCGCATCTTCGGCCACAGAAATCAGCTGCAAAGGTACTGAATCTGACGATTGTGGCGACGATGACGTTGATGGAACAGCAATGGATTCGAATATACTATGTTCACTCGAAAACTGACCAGATTTGGCGCTTTCATATTTTCGCAACTTCTTCGTTTCGCGTGTATTGCTTATTCCGGCCGATGCTGATCTACTTTCTGTCGCTTCGACGGAACTGTCGGAAGCATGACACCATGAATCAACCCCGTCACCAGAGATAGCTGTGTTGATGTTAAATAGGTACACATATCCATTTGAAAAACTACCCAACAATTCGTGTCGGTTGTAATCACTAAACTTAACCGCAGTTACGCTATTGTGGTCACGAGTAACACGAGCTATACGACGTCGGGCATTAGATTCCTCTGTTTCTTTGTCAGCTGAAACACAAGACGGACGAAATCGAGCAACTGGTGGAGGAGACGGCAAAATAGTCGAATTATTCAGCATGCGCCTGTCGTAAAGGTAGATAAATGGAGATGACCCCGCGATGGCAAGATAATTTGGAGTAATTTGATTGAGCGAAAGCGCTGTTGATGGAGCATCTCAGTACATAGAATACTTTAAATATCAAAGTCATTGTGTCAGTCCTACCAGTTAATTCAAATTGTCTCTGGATCAGCAAGGACGAAGCGAATGTAGTTGTCGTCGGATCCAGCCGGAGGTCAAACTGTCGCACAGTTCCTGTATTACTGCTATTTAATTTTATGAAACGGTTTGCTGTAAGAGGATTAGAATACAAACCATCTTCCGAACAAGAGATCAACAGATTAGGGTTATTTGGCTCCGTCGCTAATCTCTTGGCCCTGTAGGAATTTCAGCGAGTCAAAGACCAGATTCGTGCCACAAAAGGTAGAAATTAAACTGTAATTATACCTGTCTGTATGACAAGTGTAACGTCTGATACCAGAACCCGTTTTTCGCTGATATTCGATGTTGAAGACTCTCACCTCGGAATCTCCCGAGCATGTGGCAATTTGGGTATCACAAGTAGATGGAATAAACTTTATAGAGAAAACATTCGCCCGATGACCTATAGCATGAATTGATGTGGCATGTTAGTTTGCGTGAGTAAAGCTAGAGCGGGCATTCATATCAGAGGCTGTAGAATAAGTGAAGCCAAGTCGAACCAGTGGGAAACTTCAGGACCAATTTTTCTTTATCTGAAACCTCTTCAAAGGGCCTCCATACACACACTACAGTATCGTCCCCTGAACTTGCAAGTAACTCGCCGCTTTCTGACCAGCTAAAACATATGCAAAATGAATTTAGCATCGAGCCATATACCTTGTTGACATGGAGTAAACGAGAACAGGCTTAAAGCATCAAGAGATGCATATGCAAACTTTTTATACTTACGACAACGCATTAACACATCCGGTATGTGAATCTAGCACTTCTGTTCTTGTTAGTCTTGATATCAGTGCGGGGGAATCGTAAAGTGACTTGACTTTGTGAGGCGCAGCAAAGAGAATGGATATGCACAGTTTGCATGTTGATTAAAATGAATAGGAACGACAGGCAATGATTAGTGAGCAAATAATTATATTCAACAGATAATGAGTTATTGGGGTATAGTTCTAAAGCTTGGAAATAATTGGGCAAATGTTTACTTAGCGATTTCGGATTAGGTGTCTGTTCATGAAGTTTAGACAATTGGGAAAACATAGATGAGGAAGGTACGACGGATTCGATAGCGGCGGATGGATGAGCGATTGAGTCGACACAACAAAATATAGTTGTCGAAGGATGTCAACGAAACCCCACGAATACGAAATGGAATGGATTGAAGAACGGATTGAGCTGAAGTCGGCGGTTCTGACGTCATGGCGCTCTAGACAAATTTAGATGCTGTCGTAAAGATATCGTTGTGTACCGTATTAGTGGGATCATGTTATCTAATCAATTTTACATTATCTATTCTCTCGTTATTGCTGGTTTATATCCTGCTGATCCGTCTTTCGAATTGATATCTGGCCCGGTATTCAGTGAACTGGGACTATATTGATGACCCTCTTCGTGATACAATTCTTCAGTCACGAACGCGACCGGAGAAGTTGCGTTTGATGTAGCGAAGGGTTCTCTCGACAGCTTTCAGCAAGAGCCTGAAGGGGTGAGATTATTTTAATGACATGCATGCTGTGATAGAAAAACTTAGGCGAACCATTCACATAGTGCTCCGCATACGCTGGAGCTGACCAAGCCAAATCGGTGTCAACTGACTTGCAGGTCTTTCTCTTCAATCAATTCACTAGAATTACTTTAAAAGCCAGTGTCTTCACGCCCTTCTTCTAAATTATTTCCTTCTGTAGGTCTGCTTATTTTCGGCTAACCTCCGGCTTCGGCCCCAAATTTCTGAGACCGGAAGTCGACCCGCTCATGGCAGGCTCTTATATTTTGGATGACTTCAACAGAGATGCGTTTGATAATGGTGTTTCAAATTCTAAATTTTATTATGCATCTGCAGGAATAAATGAATCATTCAATTTTACACGATTAATATTATCACGAACGAGGCCGCTTTTGAGCGATATTACGGATCACGGTAAATGCAAACACCGAGATGTCATCTTTTGAATAAAGAAAAGATTTGAACCGGTCAATCTATCCGTATCGAAAATTTTTTAATTAAATTAGACAAACCTCGAACGACAGTGCCTTGCTTTCGTAGCTTTAGAATATTTCCTTCTGCTTTTTTCACTAAAACTTTAGCCAAACCACCAACCACTTTGTTGTATTTGGGTTTAAGCTCCTTTGATATTTTAGCCTCTGGCATTCTAGCTTTGCGGTAATTGGGCTGCAATACTTCAAGAAATTGAATAGTCGGAACATGAGCGAAGAAACCTGCGGTACCAGCGATAACGACTGACAAAAAACGAAAAGTAAGTCAACCGCATGCAAACATTGAACAATCAAGTCGGCCGAAAATGATAATTACTATCTCCTTCCCTTAATTTATGCTCGTTAATTTGGCATACACTATTTACGTCCATGTCGACATTAGGGTCAAGTAGGTGTAATCTATGTATCAGAACATGTAATAATCAAGAATTGGAATGATGATAGACTTAAGTGAGTACTAAAGAGTTTGGTGGGACGTTATTTTCATATGAACGAACCCAGGATTTGGACTAGAAGCTTCATTTGCTGACTCGTAAATTACTTGTTGGTTGCGAACAATCAAGTACTCAGCATCCCCAACTTTACCTGTCATCAATATAGCCTGTCTCAGAAGGGAGATACTACGTTACAATTTAGGACATCTTTCAAGATAAGGAATTGTGACATACATTGCTTTGATCAAATCTTAAGACGATCGCAGACGAAGTGCTGCCATCATGTTTATTTGTGTCTTCTAAAGCCTTCTTGATGAGCCCACGGGGTTGGGTCAATGAGGAATCCCACCTAGCTCTCGACCAGGCACTCAAGATGAATCAAGTATTAGTTTCGCTGTACCAGGATAACTTGCCATATTACAAAAATCAAGCTCACCTGTTCATAAACGCTTGACTAAAAATTGGCTACATGCAATAATAACATGTGTAATCAGCTTATGTTTCTTAAAATGAACTGAAATCAAAAGCACAAAGCATGTCACACCTGATCCGGATTCTCTGCATCTTCTTTGCTATCTGCAAGACCGAAGTAGTTAATATGACGGTGTCTGCTTTTAAAATAAGAATCCCGTCCGCATTCTTCGGGTCCTGAAATGGGGGTGTTGTAGTCATAAATCCCAATTTTCTCTTTTGCTTTACACCAGACATCTCCGACCAATTCTTAATAATGATATGGGTCAGTTCAAGAGACTGTGAGATCGTCACAAATGTTTTCTCTCAAAATCACTCACCGAAAAAGCGTCTTTCCATGCTTCGCGGCGAAGCAGATTCATCATCAGAATTTCCTTCAGCATGTGATGTTGGCGCAGCAATCTTCGGTATGGTTGGTTCTCGATCTACAGTCGGGTTTGAGGGTACTGGGTCTCCATTAATAGTGAAGTCGTCTAATATGTCATCAATCGGTATTAGACTCGGCCGTTGGTGTTCTGCGGTTTGTGGTGGCTCATCGGCGTTCTCAAAGTCGTTGAATACATCAGTGGAGGGGAATTCCGGCGGTTCTATAATTCGTTGCCTTTTCGCGGAGCGATCTTCGAAAGTCGATCCTTGTGGGCCATCAGTTTTTACCCCAACAGTGAGGGTTGAAATAGTGAGTAGAAGGAGAGCAGATGTAATTTTCAAATTCGATATTTCTGGAGATTTTCTAGTGGAGGCCACTGTCGAATTTAAACATGTTGTCAGATACAATTTTAAAAGGTCCCTTTCGGAGAGTTTCAAGATATAATAAATCAAATAAATTGGTGTTGCTAATCTTTAATCGTTCAATCCATATGGAATTATTAGTTTCAAAATCGTTTCATCCCATCGGAGGGAGGAGTCTCTCAAGCTCCGATGTAACGCGTCGGACCAAAGAATGCATTGACAACCCGCAGATGCGGTGCAACGCGTAATCGGGCCGAATATGTGAGACGGTGGTGGTGGGGTCTGTTTGAGATTAATATACATGTGTGGTATCTTTCACTGTAAGCAACTCCAATTTCCGAATTTGAAGATTTCTGCCCTTGTGCGAAGTCAAGTTTAAAATGTAGCCAAATCAGAGGATGTCTTTGACAACCCGTACAAATCAATGTCTCGAATCCGTACATCTTCTATATGACTCGCATGATTTCAGATGTAGCGATAGACAAGAAATTTAGGTTTCATGGACTCATGAAGAAGCACATTACGGAACTCTTTTCATCTCTTTTAGATGAAGCCGGAGTGACGATGAAGTCCTTTTACGATGATCCTAATCTTAAATCAATGATCAACGAAACACCGAATTTCACTTGAAGACGCCATCTGAAATAAGCAGAGCAGTCAAACATTTGTTAGAATTGCCAACGAAAGCACATTTTGAAAAAAAATTGGTCGATAAGTTTTTTAAGAAATATGAAGGGCGTCTCGGACTTCTTGGATTTAGCAGTCCGTCAGGGTAAGTCCATATTCTTCAAGGGTGTAGCCATCCGCTCAAGTATAGATTATCTACAGCCTTTTCCCGCAGTGCGGTTGCTATTTTATTGAAGAACGAACAAGTCAACCCTCAAAGTGGGATTTTTAAAACTCATAGATAAGATTAGATAATAAATTTGGTAGAACTTAGGATTGTTATCAAATTGGGTTTCATGCGTAATGTCGAGTTATTTCGCTTGTACTGCGTCCACTGCCTTAATGTCATAAATTGTCAATAGTGAATCCTATTTCGTTCATGCTATTTAATTTTCTTCTCCATATTGTTATTTAAAAGGTGGCACTGATACTTAATATTTTCTGTACCATCTAATTGCATTAAATGATAGCAGGTGCCACATGTATTGTGTTGTTAGCGCTCGTGACGATGAATTATTCTATATTGCAATTATCCAATTTTTTTTTGTACATTATCAAAATTCAGATATGTTGCAAAAAACTATAGGAGTCTGTCCGAATTAAGAAACATCTTCCTGCTGATGTCGCATTTAATCTGTATCCCTGGAGGATCTCGTATGCCGTAGTCTAGTTGGACGTTTTCCCCATTTGACAGTTCCAACGGGTGCATTGAAAAGATTTGTTTCAGTGATTCAGTGATCCAATTTGAATCGAATCATTTTTTCCTTGTCCTTGCTTTAACTTGAAGTCTGCTGTATCTTATTCTTATGATCGCATCGCATCTGATGCATTACGGATGGAGTTGCAATGCACCTGGGACCCTTCCAATGGGACCAATGTTGGCGCGTTTCTGGTCAAGCTTATGCGCGTCATTCGCTAAATTGGTTTGTTTTCGACATCAGAGAAGTTTGGAATCAGCTCATAAGTGAAACACTAAAAATATATATTGACACCTATTCAGTCAATCACATATAATGCTGAAGTTTTGCTAACGGTGATAAATTTATACGATGCTTGCTACAACCATTATATTCATAGCTTTTCTTGCACTGTTAAAACACGTCGCGGTGGGATCCCAACTAGAAGCAGTTACTGTGAAAATTATCGACGGTGACAATCTATCTGTTGCTTCCGAACCAAACAAAGATCCAGCATGCCTACCGGGAGTTGATTGCATAACGGAAACTAATCTTTTCAAAGATGTAACAATCACCCCTCCCCGATGGCAACTCAACAAGCCGGTCCCATTCTCATTCCAGACAACAGATAAATTTGAAAATTTCAAATATGTGCATTTAGCCGCCCATCAAGTATTGGACAGACCTGGGTCTGACATACCAAAAAACGTGTTTAAAGGCTTTATTTTGCGGACATACCAAATAAAACCTAACACAAGATATGAAGCGACCTTTCTGCCACCATATTTTGGAATAGTGGAAAGTATTTGCTGACTCTATCATTGATGCGGCAAATACAGGTTAAGTTGTTACTTTTGTGTGATCTTAATATTATGAAAACTAACCTGAAAAACTTGTAGGAATCGGATATTTCTAATGGTATATTAGATACTTGGAATTCTTTTGAACAAGAATTTTTAGCACAAGCCGCAGCAGAAGCCGACATATCATTTAATAGAGTGCAATCTCTACCTCGTTGAGAAGGAAGTTCCACGGAATCAGGCGAGGAAACTGAGAAAGAAACCGCCGACATGGAACTCGATACGTTCCGCGCTATTCTAGGGAAACTCCATTCCGCATCAGATGTTTGCAGTTTCTGTCAAAGTTTTAAGAATGCTCACAAAAATTGTAAAACTCTTTTCGACACAACTGGCAATAACCCAATTTCTGCCGTCAGTCTCCAGCAACTTTGTTCAATAGGAACCCTGGAATCAAAATTACATGAATTGGTGGTGAAATATTTAGGCTTACCACAGCCTTGGCAGGCTTCGTATAGGAATCTTTGGAACTATTTAACTGCCGATATCCAAAGGGAGAGTGGAGAAAATGTGAAAGACTACGAGGTCTGGACTCGTGCGAATCTGGTTGAAGAGGCGACGAACTTCTTTTCAGGAGTATTAGACGAGGCCGCGACGAGCATGGAGTACTTTTATGACGATCCTGTCCTTACTAATAAGATGAGGGAAATACCTTCATTCCATCTTCAAACCCTCTCTGAGATAAAGAGAGCAGTCGATAAACTGTTAGAGTTGCCCTCCACGTATTCTTTTAAAGTCAAGCTAATGGAGATGTTTTTTCACAAATATCACAATCGACTGACACTGGTTGGATTTCACACTCCTTTAGGGTGAGTTGGTTGTTTTCTTATTGATATACGCCCTCAGCCCAACTAATAAAAGACTTTGACCGCAGGGCCGTCGGTACTATAACAAGAAACCGGAATGTGAATTCCGAAAATGAGCCGGAATACACAAAATGGGTACAAGGAATTATGAGGGCATGGGACTTTTAGCGCAAATAATAGACAATAACACTATATCATATATTAGATGGCTTTAGAAAGATAGAAAGATAGTTTTAAGTACTGTAATAATTACTACCACCTGCAAATTTTGATGAGATGATATAAATTCATATAAATTCATATTATCAATAACTGCGAATAATGTAGTGCTCCCCAAAAGAGCCGCCGAGCCGGACCCAAGTCGGAACCGAACAGTTCACGTGACAATTGGTAATATTCGGTGTTCCTCTCGTATTCCTTTTTGACTTCTATGATTTCGCACGGAGACACAGTAAGCCTATATTCATTATTACAAAAATTTGTGTGGAGAATGTGATTGCGCCTGATTAGAGAATATGTAGATTTGGACCGAAAATTGCAACCAGAAACCACGCAAATTGATAAACTGTTTGGCGAAAATCACGCAACCGCAGATGTATCACCATGCATGCAAGATAAAGTAGCAGAACATTTTTTAAACATTTAAGTACCAGTCTTATTCATTATACCACTGATTGCACCACGCAAGCCCATGGTGATGTTGAATAATTTAAATTTTCATTTGGTCGGACTGGACTCACTTCTGTGCTAAAGTTATAGATCAAAAATAACACCAATCCGTATATCCTTTTGTAACCCAATGAGGCAAATCTGGAGCCAAATGAATTTCGGTAGGCGGATTCTTCCGGGTTTGGAAGCCCTAAATATTTCACACCTAACTCCTGTAGATTGACTTCAAGCGATCCGATAGAGCAGAGCTGCTGTAGGTTTACAGTAGAAGCTGGTTTTTCACTGGTTGTATCAAACATAGATTTACAATTATCGAGAACGGTTCTGGAGCTTAGACAGAAGTTGCATACATCGGAAGCTGAATCGAGATTGCTTAGAATTGCACAAAGTGTGTCCAGCTCGATACTTGTAGCACCATGGTCGATATTATTGACAAATTATTCAGTTTCACCGTTAAGCCGTGGAAGAAGATGCGGCGCTCCTTCGAAGTAAATTTCTGCCTCCACAGCAGTTTGAAGATTAGAAATTTCAGCAAGATTTTTTTTGAAGAAGACATTTTAGAGAGTTGCATAGAGAACGAATTCAACATTTATATACCCAATATATACCGCTACCTTACGGGCGGTGCGTTTCAGAAACAATCATGAAACGATGATTGCAAAATCATATAATATCATAATCGTTACTGGGCGAAGAATTCCGAAAAGGATGGACATCGAAAATATAAATCGGAAAATAATACTGCTAGTTTCCTTCCCTTTTATGCTGAAATGACTTGTTACCGGCGCAGCCGAGAATACCATTCAAGAATTGGATTATGGCACGGCAGATTCAATTAATTCCAATGGACATGCCCTTCTATGTCCGACCTGGTCGTCAATGTGAAACAAACCTTTATCATTGTGCGATGTCCATAATGTTGGCTCTAATAGGAAGAAAATTTAAAATATTGGATGAGTCGAAGTAGTGTTAATGTAAATACCAGGGAATATCAAACGAACGTTGATTCAAATAATCTACATAGCCGTTGCTGTTAATTAAGTTGTCTTAGATGTCACCAATTTGTCAGCATTATCATAAACTGAGCAGGCAAAATTACCAGTTGTAAATGTATTAAATTGTTACACATACTCACTTTATAATCGCGATATCTGTTTAATTGTAGAACCGTAAAGTTTTTCTTCGTTGGTCGCCGGTTGTTTAAATGCTTTTCCCCAGAGAAATTAATGACTGGAAAGGTCTGTACTAGATATTTACAATTGAACTTCATGACATTGGAATACCTTGATTGTTTATTGCAGCTAACCTCATGGTACGTATAAACATTGAATAGTTTTATGCTTGATGACTACATGGATATGATATCACACCTAAAGGCCCATCTAAATATACTGATTTCGTATAAGTACTGTCACATTACCAGGCATTGAAGAAGCTAGGTCTGAAAGTACCGGCTTCAGTCAGAGTAATCAAATTACAATTCTTAGGATTCACTTTAATTTGAACGGAATTCAAAGTACTAAGTGGGCCTGCGATGAAATCATAATTTTGAACCAGTTGCGTGGCATACTCTGCACTCTCTTCGGGATAATCGGCATCGTCTCTTTTTTCTCCAAACCATGGCAATTTAGGATCCGCAATCTCTATGCTTGCGTGTGGCACCTGGTATTTTAACCCTTCCTTAGGATAAACCTTGCCTTTCATTGACTTAATTGTGGGAATCCAAACGACAGATACGACTGCTTCTGATTGATCTCTGTCTGCCCAATTATCGGCGTATATTTTGGCGGCCTCTCGGTTAGTAGTAGTGTAGAACCCTATAGTTAAAAGATATTAAATAATTTACCGAAAGACCTATCCATTTGAAGGAAGTTTCACCAACCTGGTCCAAACTGCTCGTTTTTCTTGCTCTCAAGAACCACAGGTTCCCCGCACTGCACACCCCCGTCTTTTATCTGGTTAAATCGTTTCCGGCTAGTTCCGTGGAAACCAAGTGCCTGATACTTCACAAGCGACCAAACAAGGTCGCTAACAGATGATCCCACCCTATTATCTTGCGTTGGCTGTGTTGGATTTGCTGGCTGCTTTGGACAAGGGCCTTGCTTATCATCTTTGTACCAACACCAGTCGAACAGCTCATACCCTGCCCCGTGTAAAAAACCCCATTGCTGGGAAAATGGAAGGTTGGCAGGAACTGTGAAGCCCAGACTCAAGCATCCTGTCTTATCGCTATTAGCAACAATATTAAAGTTAGTCGAACATTCCAAATTGAATAAACTATCAATTTTGTACTTACGAACTACTCTTCAGGTCTTGAGCCGTAGAGGCAACAATTTTGCTAGGAGTAGGTGCAATTAGACTGTTGGGATCGCAGGTATTGAAGAGCTCTTTCGAAACAGAGCCTATTTCCGCAGTGGCCATGTTCTTTTGGTTCAAAGTGGCAACAGCTTGCCCGGTCAATCGTGCAGTCCCACTAATACAAGCGCTTGCTTCCTGACTAGATGCAGTTCCTTGTCCGTTGATAGTGACGCTGCCATCAACCCTAATGCCAACAGTAGCTTTATATCTTCCCTGTAGAGCGTCAATCCCAAACTCTATAGCAGGACGAATATGAAAACCAATTGCTCCAGTAACAAGCAAGGTATTCGTTATTTGTGTCTTCAATGTTGGTTGATCCGATGTAGCTTTGTTGTCGTTTTTGTCGACATTGTCACCAGCAATCGCAATATAAAAATCCTTCTTCGGAAGTGGAATAGTTACGCCTGCTTGTATATTTCCGACAGCCTGGAGATCTGCGACAGCGAGGAGATCGATTACTAGTTCTGGTCCGATATTTATTATTCCTTCCACTATGTCAAAGACAGAACAAGGAATTTGAGTTAGTAGGAAGTTTAGGAAGACAAAGCTATTAATTTCGTACCTCCAAATCCAGGGATGCCAATCGGCGGTATTCGCACTGTCTTCGTCGCTTGAAGCATGAGATTTGCCGTGAGGTCGGCCGATAAGTCCGCATGTCCACCAGATTTAACATAAACGTACGCTTCTTTGATGTCGAAAGGGACCAGAGTACCGACAATCTTGACGCCTAGAAGTAAAAAAAAGAGATGTTCGACAATCATCAGTGCACCAGGACATGGATAAAATATTGAGGGAAATGTCAAATCATTACCAAAAACAAGATCGAGACAGATGTCAGTATCAACAGTCAATTTGAGATTGGCAGCCGCGGCTGACGCGCCAGAAGATGAACATGTTCCCGCAACGACAGTTTTATCTAAAACAGTTGCCTTTCCTTTATAGCATCCACCCTGTGCTGAGGATTTGTCAACGTCAACTTTCCTGATCGAATCAACCCAATTTTTGAATTTGTCACGAATGTCGCTGAAGAATCCATTTTTGGTACCAGTCATTAATTGAACCAGGTTTGCTTGATCTTTAGTAACCGCCAGTCCTGGTGCTGTGAAGAATGAATCATGGTTTGCGTGATCGATGGCTATTGCAATAGGCTGTGCGTTAGGTACGCTACCTAATTGTTTGAAATCTGAATCGAGTGCTATAGTTCCATCATTCGAATTTCGAGGAGTTGATACCCTCATAACCCGTATCTTCCGTAACCAATCGCGCTCGCATTGAACCAGAATGATGGTACCCGGGGTTTGAAGCTTGTCGCATTCGGATTGATTTGCAGCATCACACATAATAGACATTTGAGCTTTCTCATCTCTACAGCCTGGCACTTGCTTGACAGTAATACCCGGTTGGGTGGCGTCAAACAATTGGGCAGCTGGACCACTGATTAAAAATCTCGCTTTAGTGTTAATTTTGACCCTATCAGTTCCGGATGCAGGATTTTTATCGAACGAGGGGGATTTGTGGACACGGGGCTCGTTATGGGCGACATCTTGTTCGAAAAATAAGTTTTTCTGCCCTTGCACCGGCGCTCTGATCATGACTGAAGGGTTGCCTGGCGGATTCGCTGCATTAACAGCGTGTCCCATGGGAGTTAGAACACTATCAACCATCGCACCCAATGCGATTACATATAGAGCTAACAAGAAGAATGTCATTATATGTTTCTGGCATGAAACAGATGAATTCAAGGTATCTTACCCAGTTGGCACATGGCCAAGAACTCCCTGCCTTCCTGTTGGTAAATTGTCATTATTCTGTCGATCATAAGTGTGATATAGTAATCGAATTTAAGAACTTCTAAGACAAGTCTAAGTTGTACCGTTTTCTATTTATTTGTACTAGATCTAGGGATGTTTTAAGTTGATTACTTCATGCCATTTTGAGGTACACCGCGGCTACTTATGTCCATGGCGCCGTTCAAATTATGCAGCTTATACGAGTAAGAAATTCTTGCATTTAAGTTAATAATATTTCAGCCTTATGTATCTTCGTTCTTTCTAAGAAAATGGATATTCCAGTTCTGTCGGCATCGTTATAGCGTAATTACACTAGCCCTAATACACATTGCATTCATGAATTACCGATTGTCAGTAAAAGTAGTGGAATTGTTAGTTATTGAATATTAATTAAACTACTACAATAGAAAATTCTTGTCGGGAATTTCGCGGGGAAGCTTAAATGAGCTTGACTTTCTTCAGCCACTGCCGCAATGTATTCGATGTAATTCAGTGTGACCACCACGTGAGATGTATAATCAGAGATATCCATCCAAAGTATACACATACACCCAGCCAAATTAGAAAATTAACTAATATAAATATCTAGAAGAGAGCTTTTTCACATGCAAATGGTTTCCTCACATTAAGAATGTAGTGCTCGAACTTGCAATAATGTTGAAAGCAACAGTTATGGAATGTTCTGAAAGTTTCTATAGCCTGATGAAAATACCAAAAGATAGTCCATTTTAAAATGGATGATATAGAACTTATTGCAACAAAAAATAAATAATGAAAGCCACCATAATTCTTAGACTCACTAATCTGCCAATTCCATCTGTAGTTCCATCTGTACAGCTGATGTAGCAGGCAAAACCATAAAATTGGAAAAACACATTCACTTTTTTAATTGTAAAACTATATCGTCTAAGGAATTAAACACTCGTTAAACATTAGTATTACTAGCCAAAGATATCAGATTACAACTACTACCTATATTGTCTAACTGTTCTGAATTTCTGTTGAAAAAAGAAATAACGAAAACTTGTTGTTCTTCACCGTATAAAAGTCGTAAATAGTTATATTATCTTTTCTGCCGTTTCCTCTAGTGTTTGCTTCTCTCTATATCATAAGATCCTGACGTATCGCTTACGTTACTGGGTCACTAATTAATTAAATACATATTAGTGGATTAGCCTAACATGCAGAGAAGGCAAATGAGATTTGAGGTAAAGTAGCGCAGTCGTTATGATTGCGTTATATTGCATTATTACATCCGGCATATTCATTTAAATTTAACCTACGTATCACCGAATACCGTCCACAAGCTATTGCGACTCCTGTCAAAAGTATAGTGGAAAATATAACAGCAAATCTACCCAATTGATTTTGTATTGTTGCAAGACAGAAGAACAAAGAGTCAGATATACTATCAGGGATTGAGGTTCAATTGCACGCCGCTGTTCATCACTCGGTCTCGGTATTTCCGATCGCTGTCACCTACTTCCATGGACGAAATGCCACCAATAAACTGACTTACCCGAGACTCGATACCCAAGCAGTCGTCTCGATGAGTGATAACACGATATATGCATAGGAGTGGATCCAAGAATGTATTGTTATTAGCGAAATAATTTTCACCATATTTCAAAGTATAATACAATTTGTAGTAGCATTGATAACAATTGTAGTATATTATTTCAAAGGTAGTTTTAACATTAGCCGAGAAATACTGGGACCCATAGTGCTATAAATCCCACGCTCTCATTATGGCTTGAATCCATTTTGTATATTCCGGTTCAATTTCGTAATTGACCGCTTCGCCATTCAATATAATTGAAACCGCCCTACGATGAGTGATATCTACTGTGTCAGGTAAGAAAGCTATATTTAAGATATGCAGAAATACACTCACCCTGCTGGACTGTTGAATCCAAGTAATGCCAAGCGTTTTTCATATTTGTGAAAAAACTTTTTCATCAACTTTTCTTTAAACTCAGCCTTTGAAGGTAGCGCGATCAACTTCTCGGTGGCTCTATTGATCTCTGCGATTGTCTGCCGTCCGTTTACGCGCATTTCCAAAAGCTTCTGAGGAAGGCCGAGCTCAACAAAAAACAGTCCCATGGCACTTGAGGCCTCATCAAGTAATCCGGACAAATACTTTGTTACATGTTCGAGTAATATCTCTTGAGTCCAAATAATTTCATGATCCATTAAATTTTTCTGCTCTACCTCAAGCCAATGATCTTGAATTTTGGGTCGATCCTTGTAGAAATGCGGTAGGCCCTGATATTTCACTGTCAGTTCGTGCAATCGAGATTCAAGTGCTCCGATAGAGCAGATTTGCTGCAGGCTGACGTCAGAAAGTGTCTTCTTATGCGGATGAGCGGCGGTGTCAAAAATGATTTTACACTTTTTGCGAGCACTACTGAAACTTTGGCAGAAGTTGCAAACTTCTGTTGCTGAGCGGAACTTCCGTAAAATCAACCGAAAAACGTCCAATTCCAATTCGGTGGTATCTCTGTCATCTCTATAATTGAATCCAGTAGGGACTGACTCTATTGGAAAAGGTAGCAACCCTACTCTATTGAACGAGACGTCTGCTTCTGCTGCGGCTTGCACCACAAATTCCTGCTCAAAAGTATTCCAACCCTTCATACCACCTGGTTTTGTCGCCTCCCAGTCCTATTAAATTAATAAGTCATTATTTTGCGCGAACAACCAGGGCAAGCGGAGATACCAACCCTAGCTTGTTTCATGAGCGATAAAGTCAGCAGATATTTTCCACTTTTCCAAAAATAAGGTGGTACAAAAGTTGCCTTGTATCTCTTGCCGGGACCTACTTCCAACTGTGGATTACCCCTTAAAATGAAGCCTTTGAACACATGCCTAGGGACATCGGATTCTTCTCTATCGAGTACATGGTGGACCGCCAAGTTGACAATTCGCCAACGGATAGATTTGTGTGTAATTCGAAAAGAGAATGTAACTGGTTTGTCAAGTGTCCATTGAACAGGATTAATCGTTACATCCTGAATGTATTCAGTTTCGCTTCGACAAACAACATCGTCGGGACAATAATGCGCTGAATCTAGAGAAGAATCGTCATTATCACTGACTTCAATTGTAACTGGAACCCGTTCCGATCCGAGGACTAAAATGCGGCCTGACAGCGCAACCAGAACCAACAGCTTTAAGAGCAAAGGGTACATCGCAAGCCACCGCTTTCAAAAGATATCTATCGTATTTATACATTTCACTCTCCTCTGCTACTTTTTTTTGTGTGCTAATAAACTTATGATTTTGACACCGGAGAACAATTGTGTCGAGGGAATATTTTTGCGATAAGCTCCCACGAACAATAAGAGATGTGGCATCACGTATTGTTCTCCCCTGTTTCCAGCAAAATCATAGAGGCTCCTTGTCAAAATGTAGTCGAACATTTGACATTGCTATACAGAGAAGTCAAGTCAATAAATCCTTTGTCATTCTGATACGAATCTGCCACGTCGTTGAACATTTTCCTTAAAACTTACGAGTTACGACATATAAGTGCGAGAAACCATAGTTCGCGTTTTTGTCCTTGAATGATATTTTCATGGTTCGATAGTTATAATATTTTGTTCACTAATCATGTTAGGTTTCTGTAAGGTAAGCTCATAGGGATGAAATTGTATCAGATGATGATTTTCGCAGAGCATATTTTGCAAATCACTGACGCCTCATTACATCAAAAGTCTATCATTTGAAATATATCAATTCAAATTTGGGAATTGCGCCTATTACAAGTAATATTACAGTTTCCATGCCCTCATAATAGCCTGTATCCATTTTGTGTATTCCGGCTCATCTTCAGAGACAATCTGCTCGTTTTTCAAGATGATAGACACGGCTCTACGAAACGTAGTGTCGTTTGTTAATTGAAATCAAATAGCATCAGTTTAAAACTTCGGAATTCACTTACCCTGCAGGACTGCTGAAACCAAGTAAGGCCAAACGATCTTTGTACTTATGAAAGAATTTTTCCATTAATTTCTCTTTAAACTCCGGCTTCGACGGTAATTCCATTAACTCATCGGTAACTCTATTAATCTCTGGGATGGTCTGTAGTCCGTACACTGGCATCTCCAAAAACCTTCGAAGAAGGCCAAACTCAATGAAAAATACTCCCATGGCACCTGCCGCCTCGTCTAATAGTCCTGACAAATACTTCGTAACATATGTAAGAAACGTTGTCCGTGTCCAAAGTAATTCGTGATCTTTCAAATCTTTCTTCGCCTCATCAATCCAAGCTTTCTTATTATCCGGACGATGAGTAAAGGAAATCGGTAGACCTTTATATTTTACTCTAAGTTCATGCAACTTCGATTCAAGCCTTCCAATTGAGCAGATTTGCTGGAGACTGACGGCGGAGGATGGTTTATGTTGATGAACGGTTGTGTCGAATATCATCTTACAGTTCTTGCGAGCATCACTGAAACTTTGACAGAAATTGCAGACGTCCGACGGTGAACGCATATTGCTTAATATCGTACGGAACGTATCGGTTTCACTATCGGTGGTATCCTTGTGATTTTGACGGTTGATTCCATCAGAAGATGACTCGTCCGGAAGAGGCAGAGGGTCTACTTTATCAAAGGTAATGTCTGCCTCGGCGGCAGCTTGCACCACAAATTCCTGCTCAAAAGTATTATAACCTAGCAAACCACCAGGTGTTGTCTCTTCCCAATCCTATGAAATGCCCAAATAGGCCTGTCAACGCTCATTTGAACACGAAAATCAAAATTTAAATATGCTTACCCTTCCATCTTTGTGAAGAGATAAAGTTAATAAATACTTTCCACCTTTCCAAAAATAAGGCGGAACAAAAGTGGCCTTGTATTTCTTTTTAGGTTGTACTTCCATTTCAGGGAATCCCCTCAAAATAAACCCTTTGAATACATGTTTAGGTACATTTGAGCTTTCTCGCTCCAGTACCTGGTGTACGGCTAAGTTGACAAATCTCCACCGATCAGATTTGTCAGTAGTTCGGAATGTCAGAGTAACAGGTTTGTTGAGCGTCCATCGAATAGGCTCAATTTTAAATTCCTTAATGTAATCAGTTTCGGTTTGACAAACTACATCCTTAAAGCAATAATTCGCAGAGTTGTCGTTTGGAATAGTGGAAGATATATCAGCATTACTGACTTCAATCGAAACGCTTTCCAGTTCAGCTCCAAAAACTGAAATGCCGGCAGACAGTACACTAAGGGTAAACGCCGTCAAAAGTAGAGAATACATTGCAAGCTATTGCACACGAAAAAAAAACACTTCCCGGCATATAAATGCATCCCTTTCTCTCGGATGAGCATGCTTCTGTTTCAAAAAGTTAATGATGTTAAACCTCCTTCCGATGCCGCAATCACAAAGGCGGTGCCGAAGATACCTGAAATAAGCTTGATGGGGAGTGCGGCGAACAATCTGTGGATGGCGGTAGCTCGAAACGACCCCAAGGTATCGATAATTGACATGATGTCAATGTGGCCTTTATCCCGAATAAATTATTCCAGGACTGTGTATACTGTTCACTTTTACAGAATGATACGGAGTCATCGCCTGGGGTCACTCGACAATCAGATTCGAAAGGTCCTATACCGCTGATTTACGGATTGTAATCAACCGGAACAATCTGACGAACTTAATATTGAGAATTGAATGCTACGGCTGCGTTTCGTAAACACTGACCGTACTATCAATAGATCAACAGATTGCGAATCCAAAGCATGTGAATACTGCAGGTCGACAACCGCAGATAAATCGCCTACTGGAATCAATGATTTTAATTCAGCGTTACTTATCTGACGACGTCACCTCGTTGTTGCTTACAAATATCAGCGATATACAATACTCATTGGTATTTTCACCCCGTAAATGACCGCCTGGCTACGCACTAGCAGATCAGATATTGAGAACGGAAATATCATAGACAATTGGCATACGCAATTCATCAACATTCAAGCCAATGCTCTTCACTTCAATGATTTACTGAACTAACATTGAAAAATTATATACAAATGATTTATTTACCCCATGTCTTGCTTGATCAATTATTCACAAGAGCACGAACAACACTGGGACTTCATGCCTTCAGTACAGCAAAAGTACAGTCAATCTCTTGGAAAAAGTACAGTTGAGGTCATATCACAGATCTACGATGAACCAACAGGTTGCTTCGACGACGAAGTAGCTCCTCCCTAAATTATTCAATTCGATACGTTAGAGATTCAATCTGAGTGTCTATAGAAAGTGAACTGGCAGGGAAAACAGGAAGGAACACGAACCCAGTTGGCATAGTCTGGACTTTCACAAGCTGTGTACTCGTCTATCAATTCTTGCACCACCTCTCTTGATAAATCGAATTCATCTAACGAATCCTCAAATAACGGCAATTTCTTGTACTGATCTAAGAAGGCATTTCGCTTTCGGAGTCGATCGTATTGATCACAGGTTCGTTTAAAGAGCTGGATACAACGTCATAAGAGAAGAGAAGGGTACAAAACCATTAGTCGATGTAGATAGGTGCAACAAAAGCAAGCAATATAAGAAGAAGAAGGGAAAGATAACATACACCGGCTATACTCGTATGATTTGCCAACATCAAGCCACTGACTTTATGGCTTGTTTGAATGTATGGACTTTTCCTGGACAGCGCAACTTGGATCGAAGCAGGTCCCCATGGGATAAATTGTGCCAATCTGCGTTCTCGGATTCGGAGAAGCGACTTGTGAACCTGTTGGTGTCCAATGCAGAACAGAAGTCAACAAGATGAATTACAGAAATTGGACCAAGCAAAGGAAGAAGACATCATCAGAATTCTAACATACATCGGTAGGATCGGCTTCACCTTGAATAATATTTAAAATAGAAATGTAACAACTCTTCTTGGTTTCCTTGGTAGATACCATTTTATTCTTAGGTTGCAGAAGTCGGCGCATTACATCCAATACGGTAGTCTTGCGAACCGATTTTGCCTGTCGAGTTTGATAATTTAGTTTCCTGAGCTCTCCAAGACCGGAGTCGTGGCACGAAGGAGGCATGAAAATGGTGGTGCAAATGCCACATCGTCGTTTCATGAATTACGTACCTTTTCAACCTGCTCACTTCCGAACGGAGTATAACTAGTAGTCAAGAAATGGCATCTGGGAGTGGGTATTAAGCTAGCAATGAGACCGACAAGATCGTTGTTCATATAGCCTGGATAACGAAGTGGGGCTGTGGAAGCTGACATGACTGTTGACACCTACGAAAAGTGAAGATAACAGAGTTAAAGACCTTTGAAGGAGAGATAGAAGGTAGAAATAAACGAACCAGTTGATTTGTTTGAACGAATGTTGGATTTTGAATGTGCAATGTATCGGCAACAATGCGGTTTAGGGCAGCGTTATCAAGGACAACCTAAAATTGCAGGATATAACCTTAACCAAATATTCTTTCCGGCAAAACGAGCTAAATGAAATAAACGGGTAACAAACCACACTATCAGCACCCAAAGTCAATCTTTTCAAACTCAAAATTGAATTATAGGGTTGAACTACGACGTCACTTGTCTCTTCGTTGTTCGGAAAAACGGAATATGTTTGAATAAGCTTCTTGGGGTATCGATCATTCAGTCGTTCAAGAAGGTACGACCCCAGACCCGAACCGGTACCACCGGCGATCGAATGGAGAAGATTGAAACCCTAGCATAGAGAAGTATTTGATTAAACTTCATGTTTTCTGCACCATACAGGAAAATGGGAAGAAAAAGCCGTAATAAGTAGCTCAAATCAAACTAACCTCCAAGGAGTCGCTTCCATCAGCTTCTCTATCGATCATTTCCATTATTTCTTCATAAACTTTCTCACCCGCACTGTAACCCATTCCCCAATTATTTCCTGCACCGCCACCGTCTTTAGACACATAAATATTTTCTGGATTGTATAAATTCGAATAAGGGGATGTCAAAATATTGTTGATAACGCGAGGTTCTAAATCCAGCAAAATTGCTCTGGGAATGTAATGATTATCGTCGGCCTAGTAGATCAAAATCAGTTTAAAACATAAATTAAATAAACGGTTATGAAAGAGAAATTAATAATGCATATCCAATGCATCGTATAGGTCCTTACTTGATAGAAGAAAACATCCTTTCGGTCACCGGCACCACCGGGACCTTCCGTTGCGAAATCTTCGAGAATACCATCGGGGGAAATTCCATGTTCGGAGCACAATAATTTCCAAAACTCATTTCCGACTATTCATCATAAGCGTTCAGTTGTTATCGGGTTTAACAAATTGGTTATCAGCGAAGGTTGTCAGATGTGAAAAACAAACAAACAGATTGAATCAATTTGAAAGTTCGGGGCGATTTGAGGGAATCAAGTGGGATTGTTAAATTCACAGTTCTTTATAGCCATTATAGATGAAATAACATGAAGACTGAAACGAATCGGTGGGTTTTTGGCAGATGCGATGTAACTAGCCGCCAATCCCACGGTAAAAGACGATAATGCGCCAACAACTGAGAATTGAGGACAACACAAGCGGACAACATACTTTGATTCCCACACTGACCGGCTTGCAATGTGATGAGTTCTCGAGGCATGATTGCTGCGTTCGTATGTGTGTATAGTTGGTATGCAGGAGAGATAAAGAGAACGGGAAGAAACAAGCGACGAGCGAGTTTGGAGAGGAACAAGTTTTGCTGGGTCGCGCGATTCGTGTCTGCTGCTGTCTTTCAATTTTAATTATTGTCATGTAGCTGGTAATTATTATTTGGAGTAATGTACTTCAATTATTCAATCACTTAAACTGGAAGATGAGAATCGTATGCCCCATCCGGCACATGCGTGAATGCTATCTGAATCTTCAAATTTGTGAGATGAGCGCTGGCGAAAAAGATGTATAATACCATGCAAAGTCTTTGGTGTCAATTAGACTAGACAAAATTCAATAATGATCCACTGGGGGAAACAAGGTATACACATCGCATAAACGCAGATAGAAAACACTTCGACGCTAAACAGATACTTTATTGTTCCTCAAGGCCAACCAAGATCACAGTCCCAATGATTTCCTAACAGTATCCTGTACAATTTTGTTAAACTCGTTCTTGTCATTTCGCCATATTTTCTATAGTAATGATTTGCCCAAGTAAATCATAGTTCTTTATGCACGAAAACGAATAAAGAAACATACACAAGCATCAATATTCGCTCCACTTTCATCATTAGGTTCAGCAAGCATGCTGACAACACTTAGTAGTATCTTTTCCACACTTTGAACTGGAGACCATCGCTCGCTGGAAGACTCGTACATGTTTGGATCTTCACCTGGTGGATGAAGTATACTGATGCAAACCGTTCCGTCCTTGTACACTGTTGTGTCATATCATTCAAATGGAAATCAGGAATCTTGAAATTGGAACTAATAAATCTAAATTTAAGGGAAGAACGACACGGAACTCACCATTCGGATGAAACATATCGCAAGTGAATTTCATGGAAGGCGGTGAAAGGGGATAATCCGCCGGAAACTTTAAAACAGCACTAAACATTCCATTCTCATACGGTGTTCCTGGTGGCCCACTAAAAGTAGAAAGGATAATAAATTACTTATTAGATTCTGGTGCTGTAACAATCCTTATCGCTCTTTCGCTATGAGAGTGACGAGAAATAACTTGACGAAGCCGAGTGTGAACATGAAATACAATACAAACGCAATCAGAGCTTCCCATTCGAAAAAGCTATCTTCGCTTATCGGACCTGCTGTAATTCCTTCTGGTGCGTTTACGGTTAATTCTAACCCGCAGCGATAATCGTTAATAACGTCGTTGAACAGAAAAGATGAACGAAACGATAGGAGGAAACAGTCAACCTTTGTATTCGGTCATCAACCTTTTAAGAGCCGTTGAAACAGATGGTCGTCCGTACATTGTTGAGACAATACTATTAAATTTCAGAGAATGTTATGTATGTATGTAGAGAAGCTGAATGGCTCAAGTAGTATGCCTGAAAGAAACAGGCCAGTTGGCTCCGGCGCGGTTAAAGGGGTCACTATTGCAATTTTGATGTAAGCTGACATTGGATTCATTTCATTTATTCATAGGCTAAAAAGCATTATTTACGTTATTCAACAACGTATTTTATTATCTAATCTATTCTACAGAAACTCTACCACAGTATTCCTATAGCCAGGACAGCCAGTACTGTCCATATCCTGTTGGGCAGTATATTCTCGCCGCCGTTGATAGGACTGCCCCATTCCAAAAGCAATGGCACTACATGATCGTTTTTCTTTGCTCCATCCCCTGTTTCTGACGCTATGTTCGGCATATTAGACTCCAAACGTTTTCCAGCTTCATTCGGTGGCGACGACTGGGGGGTGTCCTGGATAGAGGCTGGTTGGTTGGGTCGCAATTCCGAGGCCGATGGGGATTGACTATCGCTACTAGGCGGTATTTCGGATGCCCTGATAGCTACCACGGCACTAGAATCAGAAGGAACGGATGCTGCTGACAATTTGCCGGTATCCTTGACTGTGGGTTCTTCTCGTCGGCTCTGCTCTTTGGCGGGGTCAGCTCCACTTCTGCTGCCTCCTTCACGGCCTTCTGTCCCTTTTTGCGCTCCGTTCCCTGTTGTTAAAGATGTTCCTGGATTATTCCTCGCCGGGTTTTCACCTACACGAGACTCTACAGTCCCATTTCCTGCTGGATTCGAATCGTTTTCAGATGTCGGAGTTTGACCGCTTATAGGCAAACTAACCGTCGGCGACTCACTCTCTTTTGCACTAGGTGATCCCAAAGGTGAGGTCGAAGGTGTTCCGACAGGATTATCTGAAGCCGTGGAATTGATAACGACAAGTCTACCTTGCTGGTGTGTGCTTGGTAACTCTTTGGCGCCAACTATCGGTGGTTGCTGGCTCTGGCCCGCTGCATTTTTAGCTGACGATGATGAAGCTTTTGAAGCCACGTCTGTAGTTGGGGTTACATTAGTAGAGGAGTTGGCGGCAACGACTTGAGGGGTACGAGGGTCCGTAGATTGCGGCATACATGAGGCATGGTCGGTTGATAATGTAAAGAGCGTGAGAACTAGAAGGAGTAATCCGGTAGGTGTTGAAGGTAACATCAATCTTCGAAGGTGCATTGTATTGGATATGTAAGGATAAAATTAGGAGGATATTTAAAACGAATGAGTCGATTTACAGTATTTGTGCGTTGAGAGTATGTTGGGTGAGAGTCAGTCGAATCGAGGGAATAATTGATGTTACAACTGATTCAGTTTGCCGTTAAATAGATATAACATAAAGGTTTGGTATTTATGCTGACAATAAATAGTTCAGTTTTGAGTATGGTTCGTTGTTCCTTGAGTAACGTCGTTGTTTCTTGAGTAACGTAGACTGGAAAACGGTGTCGAACGGCAGAAGGTTTCTTCAAAGCGAAACTCAAGCTATGGATATCGATGAACCGACGTTATGTGAAGAACGATGGACATAGATGAATTCCTTATGAAAACTTTTGCAACATCAACGGAAACCCAGTAGCATCTGCAACGACAAATAAGCGCTGAACCTGTGACAAGAAGCTCCGAATAAAACTGCCGATATGGCACAGCAACCAAACAGGCTGATTCATATTCATGAGGGGATAATAGCAGACAACGGTGCCATTCATTGCTCAGATGATATGATTGGAGGTGGAAGCTTAAAGATGCGCACTGCATTGCCGCGACGCGAGGGGGAATGACGGAACTATCGGTGCCTGTTTCAAGCGCGCGTTGCGGAACCACCGACATCATGCGACAGCGAAAAATCCATTTTGTTGATACTATCGAGGAATATGGACATGGTGTATCTGCGGCGAAGGGGCGAAGGGAAGACCGGGCGAAGGGAAGACGGGGCGAAGGAAAGCTAGATTGTGGCTTGCGTCGATACTATTGTGATGAGCATGAGCAACACTATCAGAACTCAAACTACCGAGGGAATCGATAGGAATCGTTGAATTAGTGATATGCTGTGGGACGTAACTGAAAATGGAACAGGCCTATGCAGTATCGAGGCGCATCAGTATAAATGAGACACAAAGAAATCAATTAATTGCCATATTTTGTCCACTTCAGCAATCGATTGCGCTACAAGTTCTCTTAACATCTTCCAAAAATACCATTATTTCATACATTTGAATTGTCTTATAATGTACACAGTTTGTAATTGACAATATTGCTGTACATAATCTGATGACTATGAATACAAGATTCCAATATTCCATTCCACCCTCCCTTCAGATTACTTGATTAGGTATATTTACAAAAGCCATGACTACACACTAGAGCCGCTATTACAACTGAATTCGATATCTAACAACAGAATCCTCGGACAATCCTTTGGAAACGCGACGAAGGACCGCCTGCAATAGAGTACAGACGTTCTTATGTACTACTATTTCAAGTGAGTCGATGAACATTGAACAGAGTCTCAAGCACGTTCCTCACTTCTTAGGCTTCGCACGCTTTGGGAATCCCTGAACTAATTCACCATGTAACGCCAATGCCGTCTGTATACTATCTAGCTCTGACTTCTCCATGTCATCTGCACTTATACACTCGTTTTGATGTTTGTTACCCATCGTTTCAATATCAGTCGAATGACCATTCCAATGTTTTGAGGCACACTCTTTTGAGCAGTACCATCTCCTCATGCATTGTGGACACATTACATTCAATGTTTCCAATTTATCTTTGGCCACGACTTTACAATCTGGGAACGCGCATTTGAAGATTTTGAGAAAACCAGGCGATTGCTGTAAAATAGTGAAAGGACGTAATATTGGATCAGTCGGCCGTGGTGGAGGCGGATTTTCAGTAAATGTTGATATGTTGATGGAGTAAAATTTCAAAGCTGCTCTCCAACAATGATAGATATCTGACCGATAATACGGTAGTGTATGACCGTGCCGTTCAGCGCAACCTATATAAAGCGTGAAAAGATTAAAATAAATATTTACAAAGGATTTTAGATAAAATGAGTTTTCGCAGGAAGCAAGTTGCAGCGAATAAAATGACTATAGGACAAATATATGACAACGTACTCCAAAAGAACTGTAACAAATGGCCCAAAAATAATTCATGCTCTACTTCACCCATTACATCAATGGATTCCTTTGTCAATGTCACATTTATCCATTTCATTCCTATCTCCAACATCGATTTCGTATTCACCCAGCCCGACGTAATCGGCGAGTTCGTGAAACTGTTCAATATGACTATAAGCGGATATCCCAGAAAGAAATCGATAATTTTGGCTGCCTTTACGCTTTCCTTTCCTTTCCGTTGATGCTCCGGGATCATAATTGAATGTGATCCTGATGATGATGACGAGGACGAGGATGTGAAACGAGGTCTGATATCAAAATTTGGTGTTGTATCGACTCCATTCCATAGCCTTTCTTCGATTTCCAAAATCGTTCTTAATATACCATTTTGAAGAGCTATATCTTTGGCATTCAAATTTCCTGCAATTTCTTCCCTGATTAAATGACAAGTGATTTGTACCACTCCACTATGATGTTTCCATTTTTCCAATAACAGGGCCAACTGGCGAATGTATACGGCTCGCTGTGACATCCGCTGTGGGCCTACTCCAAATGTAGTGACAAGATAATACATTGACCGGCAAAATTCGACTACTTTATCGGCCGGATATCTCCTGAGCTCGGTGATTATTTTCAGAGTGTCTAGATGCAAATCGAAATGTTCCTGAGGATCTCGATTCTCTTCTGGTAATATTTCGACAGCAGGGCAAGCATGAAAGACATTGTATATTCCGGTCGGCTCTGTTGCAGAGGGCACCATAGGTGCGGACATTTTGAATAAAACTGCAATGTATGTTGACGATGTGATGATTTACGATTTAGTTTCTGGAAACTGAACGGAACTCGGAACTCTTCGTTCACGCTCGTCCAACGCACAGGATTACTTACATCAGCATCAAGACGGACGATAGTGATATTTTATGCGATGATTGCATACTCAGCGTCCCAAAGTCTGAATAATACTGAACGCATAGCAAGTCCGACCAAGCACACTGCATACGGAATGATTAAAGGCCTCGACTAACTTTATTACACAATTCGTACATTTCACATGAACATAAGCTGCTCTACCAATTATGATATACAAACATCTTAGTTCTTGTAACCGCGGGAAGCTCTCTTACCACGGGCACTTTCGAACTTTCTGCCTTTAGCTCGGACGTATGGCCTAAGGAAAAGAAATGTACATTAGCATTTGAACCTAAAAGCAATTGGAATATATATGAAATTAGGCGAAAAATTTTAACATACTTAGTGCTGGATCGGGTAACACCAGGAGCACGGCCAAAATGTTTCACAGCTTCACGGGAGTTCTTCTTTCCTCTCAAGAGCACAGTGTTGCTACCGGTGGGGGCTTTCAATGCCAATTGATCCAAGGTCATGCATTCACCACCAGCTTTGGTGATTCTTTCTCTGGCAGTTCTGGTGAATTTCAAAGCTGCGATCTTCATAGCGGGAACTTCGTGTAATCTAGCATCATCAGTGACGGTACCGACAACAACAGCGATCTTATCGGCCTTTGAGGCATGGGAAAGAGAGCGAGCGATGGCGGAAACGGACATAGGGGGACGGTTGATTCTGGACATAAAAAGTCTCTTGAGGACGACTTTGTTGAAGGAGGCGCCGGTACGACGGGCAAGGAAACGGTAGAGCTGGACAAATGGAAATGAAAAGAGTACAGAGATTCAATATCTATGTTCACCAACAAAATTCATATAGCAGTCTACGGCACTCTACACCATCGCAAGATCAGGTCATCAAAACTTCCTGACTTTGATTTTTATTCGTGCCACCGTGCTAATAAAATGTCAATTCTTCCTACCTTGACCAACAATTTCAAGTAGACATTGTCACTTTTGGGTTCTTCTCTGACACCCTTCTTGGCGTGATGCTTCTTGGTATAGTCGATTCCCTGTGATAGTTTTCAAAGAAAAAAATAAATCGAATGTCAGTCAATTCATAATTGATACCGCTTGAACAGGGATTAAAAGGTATCTGAAACACAAATCATTAATTTGGAATCAAAGAAACAACACAGACCATGTTAGCTATTTATTTTCCAATGAATATCGGAAGTATCAAAACTGTAAAAGCTGAACAGTGTCCAACGAAAAAACACCAGCCGGCATTTCAGTCGCCATGGCAACAATCACGTCTCCTCGCTGCTATGGTGATGCACACGTGAATACAGCGGTTCGCGGATGCATCTCCACAATGGGTAATCAATTCAGTGTATTTTATTAAGGAACGTTGTGTCTGTCAAGAGTACAAGAAAATAAATCAAACGGTCTTAATACGGCCTCCATGACTATATGTATAACTTATATATTCTAATCGCTAATTTTCTACCTGTTAGTTGACACAAATACAATCGATCGAAAATAGCCTTCTTTACCATATACCCCGAAATACATGGATAACCAAATCTGCGAATAGACAAACAGTCATTTGTATGGTTGTTATTAAAGCTTTGTCCTCAAAACAGTTGTGGGCAGGACAATTGGCAGAGTTGTCTTGAATATGATTCCTTAAGATCCAGCCAACTCACATTAGCTACAAGCTATAACAATATCTATGACTTAAGGTACTTTAATAGTATATAGAGAATCTCCATTTAGATGACAGTGTGAGAGGATTGCGGGATCTGTCATTCAGCCTGATATAAATCTTATGCAGACAGCTGAATTGCACCGACGCGTACAACATTGAAATACCCAGACCCAGACTATATAGTCCAGCAACAGTCCAGCATTGGCAATGTCGTCCATTGTCATTCAACCCGGCGCTGTGGCTATGAATGTTTATCCAGGAATAACAGAAAGTTATTGCGAATATCAGATGGAGGGATAGTGCAGGACCTGAAATTGTTTAAAACATGGCATATAATACATGATCGCATAATTCAGAAAAGATTTTTCTGGTCTGATTGATGCAGCACTGCGACCATTATTCCTGTGTGCAAAAGCTAGCTTTATTCCTATTCTGATCATTATAATGACACTTCGTCACGTGACGCATCGTCAAGCAACGAGCCGATGTAAACACCGTCGACTCAATCTTGTCGTTTCCGCCAAAGGAATTCGTGGATCGCAAGATTATGGCTTCCAAGACTCTTTTATCATCCGCTTTGAGGCGATTGAATTCAAGTTCAACCTGCCGCTTAAGGTGCTCGCCATCATCTCGCCCATTCTCGCTTTCTTCGTTTTTACGGCAGCAGCAAGGCTCAGTTAATTCGGATGCTAAGGCGACTTCGACGGCCGCAAAGCAGTCTTCAAAGGCTAACATAGCCGAAGGATTAGCAGCAGAGCACCTTGCACGCATTCCGAAAGAATCGCCTCCCCCGAATCCAAAGTCTGAAGGGTCAAGCTCCAATTCACTTGCAATCTTCTTGTCAATATTCTCGGCCGCTTCTATTGGATCCGCATATTACCTCGGTCGACCTGGATCAGATGTACCAAAATCAATTACCTCTTCTGCTGGAGATGGTGCAGTATCGCAATATTCTGCGCGAGCTCTCTATCGTCTTTCAAACCTATTTTCTTTTTTCTCGGAACCGCCGATCAAGAAACTGCTTCATGACCCGTTGCCCGAAGAATATCAGCGTCCATATACCCTTGTTATAAGTTTAGATGATACGCTAGTTCATACCAAATGGGACCCACAGCATGGATTTAGAATCGTAAAACGACCAGGGGTGGAGAAGTTTTTGGCTTATATGTCGCAGTTTTACGAAATCGTCATTTTCGCTTCTTCGTCATGTCAGGCCGCATTACCAGTCATCGATCAATTGGATAGACTGCAGGCAACATCGTATCGATTAGGGAGGGAGCACACCAGATGGATCAATGGGAAAACAGTCAAAGACCTGTCGTACTTAAATAGGGATCTATCCAAGGTCATTATCATGGATATTGATGAAGATGCTTTCAGTCAGCAACCAGAAAATGCAATCAAACTTGAGAAATGGGCAGGCGACATGAACGACACGAAGTTACTCGATTTTATTCCATTTTTGCAGACATTGGCAGTTTCGGGAATTTCGGATGTCCGACCCGTCTTAGCGACATATACAGGCTACGATATTCCTACTCGGTTTGCCGAAAATCAGAAACGATATGTGCAGAAAATGCAGGAAGAATATGAAGCTCAATTGGCCGCGGCCCCAAAAAATCAATCATCCGGCTTTAGTCTCTCGAGCTTATTCGGTCGTACCAGCACACCCGCTGCTAGCGGACCCCCGAATCTTGACGTAATCCAACAGAGCAAGATGATGCAGGAGGATTTCATGGCACAGTTAGAGAACCATAAAGCGGATATTGAGCAGCAGCAGAAAGCAATGTTAGAGGAGCAAGAGCAAATGATGGCCCAGTTTAAGAATAAGAAGTACACGTTGTGGAAACTAATGACCGAGGGGTTGCCTCAACCTCCTCAGCACGCTGGTGCTGGATTTGCCTAATCAAGATAGGGTAAGAAGTGATCGTAGAATATCCCAGTTATAATGATCTAAACGACTGGTGTCGTCATGTCTAAAGCGTGTGTCATGGTGTGATAAATTAGGTTAATCATGTAATTATCACGGTATGGTTCAGATAGCAAGTCATGATGTGAATTAAATCAATGCGAACAATACATCCTGGATTCAAGAGTCGTCTGGTTGACCTATTTAATAACATTGCCTTGGCGCCTACTCCGCGCTAAAATTTTTTTTGGATGGTTATGTTTCATTGCATAATCGTCCCTACTCGTTCCGAAACGCCCGTGTCGTGGTGTCGGAAGTTTACAAAAACCCGGATCTGCTCTATCCGTGAAGGATAATTTTTTTTTCCTCTACTACACACTCCATTTCGTTAGGGAAAATCAAATGCAACCATACGACTATCTTTGGCTCGTCATTGTGGGGTTCATCGTGTATGTAGGAAGGGAGAAGGAAAATTATATCTCATCATGTATATTTGTTATTCTAACTGGTCTTCATCAATTCATAGGGCCTTCGCTGATGCCTTTGGTATCGGTGCAGTAAGTGTCTACTCCAAGTGTTATGAATTGTTATCAGTATAGATTTATTAATGAACATTTGGCAGAACGACGTTAGCAACAGCTTTGCTACCTCGGTCGCTTCCCGGTCACTAACGCTGAAGCAAGCATGTTTCATTGCTGTCTTCACCGAATTTTTCGGTGCATTTTTAATGGGTCGAGGAACTTCTGAAGCCGTAAGAGGAATTGTGAATGCAAATGTTTTTGCAAATCAGCCAGAATGTATGTACAAGATGTGCAGATAATTCTTAGTCTGACTGTGGTTGCAATGCACAAGTCTTCATTTCAACACAAAAATTTGAGAATTAACACTTACTCTTATTTTGTTTCCGATTCGTCTTAATAGTACTATTGCTCGCTATGGTCTGCTCTTTGATTGGATCATCAACTTGGGTTATTTTTGCGTCTTCAAAGGGATGGCCTGTTTCCACTACCCACTCCATTGGTAACTGTCAATTTCGTTTTAACAACCAAGTATGTTTCAGAAAAACACTTCTCTGACACGTCCACCTCCATGTTAGTCGGAGCGATTTGTGGCACTGTCCTCGTCGCGTTCGGTGCCCCGTCGCTGAAATGGGGATATACGGAAAAAGGGATCGCTTTTATCGCTTCGTCTTGGCTCCTTTCACCGGTGGTGTCAGGATTTGTAGCGTCTGGCATTTTTCTATTTTCCAAAAAATTTGTTCTTACCGCCGAAAATTCCTACCAAAGAGCCAAAGTGGCTACCCCGATCTATTTTTTCGTTGCTGTCGCGATCAATGTATTTTATGTTACATTCGAAAGTGGATTAGGGAAGGGAGCAAAGCCAGATTATGGCTTGATTGCACTCATCTCACTGTACGTTATCATGACTTGAGATTTCTCATCATCCGTTCATTCATTCCTGTAACCTCATCATTACTCTTGCAGCGGAATTTCAACTGCCGTAGCGTTATGGGCTCGATTCTTCTATATTCCATGGATTGCTCGTATAATCGAAAATGAAGAAGACCTCCGCTTTTATCATGTCATGTGGATCCATTGGGTTCCAACAAGACCTCCAAAGCGATCCGCATCTCTCGGGCTCGACGAAGATGAAGTTGATCTCGAAAAGAAATTGGCTCAATCGTCCTGTTCTTTCCGTGAAGAAACCCCAGAGCCAAAATCTCTCTTTGCAAGATTGAAGAAGAAATTAACAAAGGGCTTAGAAGCTGAAATTGTGGATTATAAAAAGGAAGAAATGTCAGACATTCATAACGCTGCAGTTCGATTTGATTCAAAAACCGAGGAACTTTACTCATTCTTACAAGTTTTAACTGCTTGTGCTGCTTCTTTCGCTCATGGTTCTAATGATGTTGCCAATGCCGTTGGTCCACTGAGTACCATCTGGTATATTTACACGAATGGAGATTGGCCTGAATCGGCCAACAAAGTCCCGGTACCTCTTTGGATTTTGGCCTTTGGTGGAATCGCTATTGATATTGGATTAGTAACATACGGATATCACGTTATGAGACGACTAGGGTAAGTGTCGATCTGTTTCATCCAAGGTAGTCAGAGTACTTAATATAGCGAATATTGTGACTAACTTACAATATAGAAACCACATAACTTATCAATCACCATCTCGAGGATTTTCCATGGAACTTGGGACCTCTCTTACTGTTCTGACAGCTTCCAAAATTGGACTACCAGTATCCACTACTCATTGTTTAGGTAACCTTCCGTTTTTATCTAATAAATGCGCAATCATTAAGATTGTTTCGCTAGCTACATGTGTTTCTCTTTCTATTATGTCTAATTTTACTTTAATTAGTTGGCGCAACTGCGGGAGTAGGTCTCTGCAATGGTAGTGTCAAGGCTATCAACTGGAAGATGTTGGGTACCGCCTTCTTTTCTTGGTATGTATTTTTATGAGTTAGTTACTCTATCTCGATGATGAATTCAGCATGGGTTAATCGAGTTTCAACATAAATTTGACATGGTTTGACATTTTGTTTGTCTTGCATTATTCGCAAATAGGATCGTGACCCTGCCTATGGCTGGTAGCGTAGCTGGTGCAATTTTTGCTATTATCATTTACTCTCCTCACAAAGCATAATCAGACTTTCCAGCTGTTTCCCATGGACCTGTTCGCCATTGTTATAAACTGATTTTCTGCTATAATGATCTCTCATAGTTTGCAAGGCTGGAGAATGTAGGAAACTAGATGTTGCAGTACTCGGGAATTTCAAAGTCTGGTGGGAGTCAATGCTTCCTCTACTGTGGGAAGTAGGCAGCAACTAGAATGCATTGTTTGTCAGTATATTCAGTAGTTTTATTTATTTTGACTTTTTTGTAATTCATATATCAGCATAAGAATTAATTCTTGCGTGTATGACGGAAACCTGATCAGATGTGCCATTACATTATGTGAGTGCTCATACGTAATTTTGATTGTTATCACTGGGCGATTGACCTTGAGACACTTCAATTAACAATATATAAAATCGTCCACATGATTTTTCCATCATTATACAATCTGCAACGAACAAGAAAGCTTTCGTCATCATTGTTTAATTAATTTGATTGATTGATACCATATTCATATATTCACTGTATAAGAAACGCTTGGTACAAATATGAATTAATAAAATAGTTAGGCAACAAATAATCCCCCTTTCGTGAAATTTCTGCGCTTCTCATATCCGGTTCGTTTGCAACACTCGTCCTGCATTTCTTCCGAGTAACAGTGTGTGGATATACACTATACTTGAGTTAGGAATTACAAGATTGATGCTTCAACCCAATTGCTCACAAATTAATGCTCACATGATATTTCGAAAGAGGTTTGATGAATCGTTAATCTATAACTTCCTCTTGGAATGCTTGGCTCATCGAAATCGGTCCAGTTTATCCATCTATCATATCATGAGCCCGTGATAAATTATATTCAGTTTTAAATTATATAATGTTTAATTCTAGTAAATAAAATGGATGAAAGTTCCCTTCTAGATTATTTTGAATGCAGACTCGCAGCTGATCCTCGTGAAATAGTGTTATAATATCAGAAATACCTCGTGCGTTTGTGTTAACTGCTGAGTGGAGTTTCGATCGATAATTCAACGTGGCATATTTTTGCTATACGATTTATAAATATTCTTTATTTTAGTTTTTTAATGCTAAAACAAACATGCTTCATCATTACATGTCCCACGCCCAACGAAGTGCTCTGGCTAACTCCTTATACGATTCTACATCTACAGGGATTGTCTTTTTATGCCGAATCATAATTTGTAGCGCCCTAAAAAATAGTGTTCAATGGATACATTATTATAAGTAACTATGAAGAAAATATTCGAGTAATCAAGATGAACGCACCTTGCAGGATTCAAAAAGGCCAAAATAGATTTTTGCAAATCGTCAGCGGTAATTAATTTCCGTATTAATTTTTTCTTAAATTCTGTCTGTGTCGGTAGCTGTAGCGCTTGTTGTGTAGCGGTTCGAATTTCGGACAAAGTCTTTGACCTCTCGTACGCTACGGATTCTTTTATGTTCATATCATAAAAGAACTTGTCCATTGCATCGCCGGCAGTTCTTAAGCGTCTTCGAAAGTGCCGGGTTAAAAGTATAGGTAAGTTCGAACTTTGCCAGATTTGATAGTTTGCAATGGATGGATCTGATTTTCGAAGTTTTGTGGTGAGATAAGTCCAAGAATTTGACGGTGATTCCGGCCCAGATATTGCTTGTAGACCCACATATTTTAGTTCTAACTGCTGAAGATCGCTTTCCAACTGACCAAGTGAACATATTTCCCGTAAACGAGGAGGCAAGTTGGGATTTCGAGGACCATTCTTCTGGATTGGCTGATCGCCTTTGTCTGATGACACATCAGGAGTTTCGGTGTGGGGCTCATCGTGAGTTACAATTTGATTTTCACCGTCACTTTCATTTTGACCGTCGGTTTCATTTCCACTGTCGCTGCCACTGTCGCTGCCACTGTCACTGCCATTGTCGCTCTCACTGTCGCTCTCACTGTCGCTGCCGCTTTCACTGCCGCTTTCATTTCCGGGTGTCTGTTCGATCACTTTGAATTCGGTCTCCAGCAAACTAGTACATCTCTTCCTAACTCCCGAGGACGACGTGCAGAAATTACAGACATCTCTAGCCGAATTTAGGGATCCAAAAATGTTTTGAAAATTATCTATTCCAAGATCGAATATTTCGTTTGCACCTTCAGCTCGGTCTGTTTCTTCGGAGAGTTTCATGGGCTTAACTGATCGATCAAAACTGACATCTGCTTTGGCCCCGAGCTGAACTACCAGGGAGTCCTCAAAACTATTTTGCTGTTGTGAAGATTTCAATCAAATTGAGATTAGTATTGATTTTATTTTTATAATATGTAGATGTATACGAACCTCTGATTTTGTGTTTGTAAAGGTTAATGTCACTGCATAGTTTCCACTCGACCACATGTACGGGGGGACAAAAGTGACACGATAATTTTTCTTGGCTTCAATAACGTAATCTCGAAAAATAAATGCTTTGAATACATGTTTGGGAATATCCTGAAATTCTTCGCGGGGAAGAACTTGATGGACTGCCAAGTTGATTTTGGATTCTGGTTGGATATCGTTCGCGGTTGTGAAAGAAAATTCTACAGGTTTATTCAAACTCCAGTGGACTGGATTCATTGTAGCCCTTGTGATGGCTTTATTTTTCGTTTGGCAAGCAAGATCGGGCACGCACGCTTCCTCTGTTGAAGATGATGAAGAGGAAGGACTCGATGACACTTCCAAAAGCTGTTTCCACCATGCTGACTGCTTCTTCGTTTGTGGTGCATCGGTCGCATCCGTCACATCGATTTGGACGGGTGTCTCGAAGATAGATGCCGAAGTCAGCGTAGGCCCCAGGACCCATAATATGAGACATGACATCAAAGTGATATTAATGGTACGCATAATTACGGCGGACGATGTGTTGAGTTATCTGCGTCCAAATAGAATGATTGTGCTGCAGCTGCACATATATCACTGAGCTCCAGTTTTAGCATGAAACACGAAATGCGGGTAGTCAATGCCCCTGTAACCAAGTTTCGAGAAAACTGGCGTTGAGAGGTATCGATTTTGTCCTCTCCTTATGAAATCTTGATCTGTTGGAACTCTATTTCAATTCGACTCTACACAGAAAAAGGAGAGAATCACCCTTGTTTAATGGCGTTACGAATCTAAAACTGATTATTTGAATCCCTCTAATTACTTCAGCACCACCTACGGAAGTTTTAATTGTTTAAACAATTCAGTGTTGTATCACATTGCATATTAAAATATAGTTAACGTCAAAAGCTGAAATCATTGTCTTGTAAATCTATAGGTTCGATTGTAATGTAACTGTTGGATTCAAATCAAGTATATCCAGCTATTGTAAATCCGCATCAACTTGATCAACTGTTGAAACGGTAATATTTCAGCTTCCAAACTTAATGTCGATGCACTTTGAATAATTCAGGAGATATCTGGCCTAGCTTTTAAATGGGCTTTAAAATTGCCGTCCAACTTTGAATACAAGTGAGTGGTTTTGATGAGTGAAGTTAAATTTAATTTAACGGTAGAAGAAAGATATGGACTGTATTTGACCAGACAGCCCTCAGTGTAGACTAGTTTATAGCTGTTCAAAATCCAGGTTGTGTAAAAAATAAGTTAAATCCCGTTCGCTCTTTTAATCTCTTTTCGCTAGAGAATGTACAATACTTAAATGTGCGGAGTCATTGACTGTTGATAATTGATCAATGGATTAGCTCGTTGATGTCCTAAGAGCTGAAACTCCAAATCCGCCAATCTGCCGTCAGCGTTACTTCGACCTCGACCGATACTCATATAATACAATACCTTAAAGATAAAAACATGGCAGAATTCACATCGCAATCTAGGGAAGAAAGAACAATTCGCTCACTCTCTGTTCTCTCCTTTTTCTGTCTTCCCTCTATCCTCTCAAACCACCAACTCGTCCCTCCCGCTTCATCCCGCCCAATCATCGACCCTTCGTTCCTCCAGAAACATGCCATTTTTTCTTTCAAATTGACCCCCTCCCTGGAAATAACATCCCCTCTATACTCTCTATTTACGTCCCCTTTTTACCATCCTTCTCTACGTCACTTTCTCTCTCACGGTATCATCATTTGGTCGAACGGGTACACTTTAAATCGCGGTTTTGAAGGAACATTGCTCACTGCTTTGGGCGGGAACATATCGTATATAATAGGATGTACAATTGATTGGTATTTTTCCGAAACAGAGCGAATAGATGTTTCCGCTTCTTGGACCAGAGCGGTTGAAGGCACAAAGGAGTTGTTATGGAAAGGTGTAAGTCAGGTCGATGTGGTGAATGTTGGAAATCAATATAAAGGTGCAGTAGAGGGGACTTTACTGAAATTAAGGTCAAAACTGTTTGGGTATTCTGTATACGGTATGAGTTTCTTTATCCTCACTTTTTTTAGCCGTAAGACATTATCCTTACTTTGAATTCTCGTTTTCTCGACTACACTTTGAACTTTCAAGGCCTTCAAGGAATATCATACACTTTCTTTGCTTCCTCCGTCACGGCTTCCATCTTTGATTTATACTACCTTCTTCGATCTTTCTCTCAACCATCCCAATACGGTCAACCCAACACCTCGTTCTCCACAAAACTAATGGACCTGGCGCTATCTCTATTCCTAAAAGTTTCCTGGATCGCACCTCAAGTTTATGCAGTACTCGAAGGGAGAAGCGGACCATTATACAGTGGTTTTGATCAGATTGAATCGTGGGGGGGTTGCGTGGCTAGTTGTTTATTTGGAGTTGTTACGACTGTGTGGTGGGAAAGGAGGAAACGAAGGGTTAGACATGGTAATTTGTATAGATGAATTGATTATAATCATTTTATTCGTGTGGCACTTTCCTACAAGGTGCACATATACCAGTATGTCTATTCTCATACATAGACTGGTATTATAATGGAATGATAAACCAACGGAATACTCGGTCAAATGCTACATGGTCTTGTGCAAACGTTGACACTGTCGATCCTCCACCGCGCAAACAGTGCGGATCCATTCATAAAGACCGTCCTCCTCCATTACGTTCCAACCCCCACAATTTAGATTTTAGAATACACCAAAATATTAGGACTCTTTGATAATTCTCCCACCAAGATATCTTTGGTTGCCCATTCTGTAATGTAATCTTTCATGCAAGTAGGGCAAGTTTTGATTTCTTCGGGAATATCAGGATTGGCAAGTATCCTTGACACTAGACCTGATACTACTGGAGTCGACATACCTATTCAAGGCATGAGCGGTCAAAGATGTTAACAAGACGTGGAGACAGGAGTTGGAAGAAATAAAAAATTACGTCACTGGTTCCACTCATTTTCACAACATCTGTACTCGATTTGTTCCCTGTACTCCAAATATCTTCACCGGGTGCAAACAAATCCAAACATTCACCGATATTCGAAAAATAACTAACATTATCGTATTGATTGGTTGAACCGACTGTAATCGCTTCTTTTGTAGATGCGGGAGTTTGGGTGCATGCGTCGGTGGCATCGTTCCCGGCAGCGACGATAACGTGAACTTGTAGTTTAATGAGTTCGCGGACAGCGGAATTGATGGTTTCGGAGAAGGGCGCACCGAGGGAGAGACTGGTAGAAAGTAAGTTTACATGTGAAAAGAAATATTGAGAATACAGTTATGGAAAAGTGGATTGTCAAGAGGGAAGTTAAGCACTTACTTGATAACAGAGTATCTCCCCGAAGGTCGATTCAAGTGTTGTTGTGCAACCTAATTGAAACATGGAATTTAATACGATACACTCTAAAAATAAAATGAAATCAATCAAACAAACCCAGTTCATTCCCGCCAACAATTCACTCAACGACCCACTCCTATTCATATCCAAAACTTTCACGACAACTATATTCACATTCTTGGCAACACCATACGTCTGTGACCCTGCAATACCACAAACATGGGTTCCATGACCGTTTTCGTCTTGATTAGAGGGACTAGTTGTGGAGAATGTAGCACCCCAGGTCACTCGGTTACCAAATTCGACGTGTTGAGCGTTACATCCTGTATCTAGGACGTACAAATCGACGGTGGATGGGTTAGGACTGTAATCGTATTTATTGTCGAGTGGTAATACTCGTTGATCGATACGATCTAGATGCTAATTTCTTATGTTAGTATGAAAAACTTAGAAAACCGTATCTCATCGGTGCACCACCCAAAGACACGTATGAACTTACCCACGGAAGTTGACGTTGACTTCCTCCATCCCTTTTCGTCAGTCTTCTTTGTACGTCACCCCCAGAATCAGAACCAACTGTATCCACATCATCCACCACAGCGGCTCTAACAACCGTATCTTTCTCAACACTTAATACTCCTCCCAACCCTTTTACCATTCCATGAATATCACGTTTCATATGAACTTTTACGGCCGCAAATCCAGGAAATGTAGCCACCGTTTCTACATTCCGAATCCCATGATTATTTACAACGGCATTCTCTGTCGTTGAACTAAACCCGGAAACATAAGACTTCAATTTGGAAAACCATGAATTCGATTCCGACAATCCAGCCACCCGTTTGACGAGGTGGTGATGGGGGTCTTGAATGGTAGATTGAACGAGAACTATATAACTATCGTAATCTGATTGCGCATTTTGGTCTGGTAAGGATGAAGACGAAAATGAAGGTGAATTTAAAGGTGACGAGGTAGTAAATTGAAATGTGGCGAGTAATAGCGTCAGGAAAACTGGTATGTGCATTATTCGTAACTTGATGAAACACTGAAACTTAAAAACGAAAAGAAAATGAGGGTTTAAATACACAATACAAAATACAAAATCAGAATAGCCCTCGACTAAATGATGCTTTTTTTATTCGTCTGTGCTTGATGGGTTCTAAAAAAAGGACCAAACGAAAATCAACTTTAACTATGGGCTGTGTCAAATTTTAACCAATTCAAGATTGTTCATGACAATACAACGCGCCTTTCAAAAATTGCGTCATCGCGTAGACTTAATAAGATAATCTCTGCCTGAACCGAAATCAGGACTATGCAGAGGCTTATTCAAACCAGAAAAGTCAAAAAAGATGGAGACTCGTCATTTTGATCGCGTTAGAGTTGGGACCGCTGGTAACTTGGTGATGTCATTCCGCTGCCCTCTTTTTGATGAGTGTTGGCCTGTGTTGGCGCGCTTGAAGACTTGCAAGACAATACAAAGATCGACATGTGCCTCTTCTTCTAAATTTGTAAATTCTTCAGAACACCAGTCCGAAACGAACTGAAAAAACAGAGTTACGTTGATGAGTACGTTTTCCTAAAAATAGAATCAATCATGAAATCTGAAACAACGAGTGTACCCATCAACTCATGTCGATGACTCTACGCATACAGCTTTCATGGACAACACTTTTGCAACAGTACCAAACCGAAAATGACTGCGAGTAACCAAAGTAACAGAATTATCACCAAATCATGGATTCTCAAACTTTAATGTGCTTAATCTTAAAAACTCGAAACTCTTCACTCCGTAATATGATGGTTTACTCTTATAGATGTTATGTTGCCTTTAGTAACCTTTCTATTTTCCGCCAAATTATCCCAAACTCTCCGCAACGACTTGTCAACCCTAAAATGCAAATACACCGTCACAAATGATACCGATACCGACGACGACGACCATAATGACGGAAGTTAGAACAGATAAACGACTTCGAACGAACAAAATCATATAATTAAATATATATTTCAAGATTTTACAATCGGATATAAAAACGGTGACTAATTTGTGTGATTATTCGTAAATTTGTAATGACAATTATAAAGAAGTTTTTGAAGATTGAGGTATTCTTTGTAGTTTAGTTTGCACCGCCAAGCTGGAATCAAGAGTTCAATGTCATAATGATTATATGAGATTTAACGAAATTTAAGAAACGTTAGAAAAGAAAAAGAAAGAAAGGAGTATAAAGAGTGAGGTTAGTATATATCTTGACTTAACAGTAACAAAAAGAAGTCCAATATGAGAACCCAACAGAACAAAAAACAACCAAAACAAAACACAAACCATTACAACATCCATTTCTTCATTTCCAACAGCCAACCTTCCAAACCGTCCCGGCAACTCTTCATAACTCCTCAACAAAACTTTTACATTCGGTGAACTAGATTTCAAAACTCCTTCCGATACCTTCGTCGTCGTAGAAGTAGGTGGAGTGAAGGGTGGGGGAGTCGGTAACGGGGGGAGTGGTTTCGCTGAGCGTTGGGAAACGTTGGGGAAACGGGGGTAGATAGTAGATAGTAGATAGGAAGGTGAAGGGGAATTAAAAGAATAAGGATAAGGATCGGAGTTAGTATTGGTATTGGATAAATCATTGTTAGTTGATGAAACTTCTGGAATGGGGTTTATAATGTACAATCCATATTGAATCGATAACCCACAACAACATCACAAAACCCATACTCAAATTCAGCAAAGATATTCATTTATTCAAAATTCAAATCTCAACTCGAGAACCCAAAAGAAACAACAAACAAAAAGACCATAACCCCCAAATTCCCAACAAAACCTCAAACCTCAGATCCCAAATCCCAAAACCAAGGACTCAAAAGAAACCAGAAGAAGAACGTTAACAAAGATATAAAAATAAACATATACAAACCAACACCACCTCTTTTCCCCAAAAATTTGATCAATGGTGTATGTTTCCTCACGAATTGTGAAAACTGTGTCGACATGGTCGAAGTCATTCCTCTCTCTTGAACTTTATAAATCCGTTCGAAAAAGGTAGTGCAGGACTGTACCGGATAACGAATGCCGATAGGAAAAGAAAGTTGGCAGAAGAGACGGAGAGAGGGAGAGGGATAAAATTGATGGACGAGAGGGAACGAGTTGTGTGGCCACGGTCTGCGGGTGGGTAAACGCCAGATCAAATTAAAAAAAAAACTCTCGTCGGATGAAGAGGTTTGGAATTTGGATGTGGCGGGTTGAAAAGTTGATTTTGTGTCGCCGCGAAGGGTAAATAAAATTCATCAAACGACACCTGAAAATTACAATACTATATTTTGTATTTGTATACTTATGTGAGTGAATTTGATGCGAGATTGTAGTTAAAGGTAAAAAGTGACGGCCTGCGCGAGGTATAGATATGTTGAAAATTGTTGAAGAGGAGAATAACGATTTTGTTTATGTCGGGTTTATTGAAGGAGTTTGAAAAATCTATTTACACAGAAAGAAAGCTAAAACTTCAAACGGATACAAAAGAAAGAGAAACTAGACGTTGATTTTCAAAATCACAAGCGAATCCGGCCATTACACTTCATCAAGATAAACAATATAGGAAGCCAAGAAGCAAAGAGATGTGCTAAATAGGGTACTAACAACCACCAATGGAATCACCATTTAACATTGACACCCATCGGCCAAACTATCTTTATCGCCGACATTTTTCTTCAACCCCCCCGTCGAATCATTCAAACTATACGACCCAATTTTACCTCTCCCAAAGATCCATTGTCCGAGAAAACTACCGACCAAGACGCAAAGTACCCAACCGACGTTATAACTCATGACGATCAACATGACGATGAAACCAAACATGACTTCGACGGTTGCCAGTAGACTTCTCAAAACGTGGAACTTTTCGCGAGACCACCATTGACGGATAGATTCGACGGTGGTGGTGGGTTGTTTGGAGAGTGATTTTGCGATTTCGACACGATCGGTGAAATAAGAGTTGAGTTTAATTCGGAGGGCTTGAATAGCGTAGTAGATTAGTGTGAATGCGACGATAAAGAAACAAACGAGGACGTAAACGGCTGTAGAACGGGGAACGAATTCACGGAACAAGAAAATATCGGCTTCGGATTGATGAAAGTACATTCTCATGGGTGGGAGGGCTTCCCAGTCACCCAAGACTGAATCGGTGGGCGTAGTGGTTGATGGGTTGGTACCGGTTGAAGTGGCAGCTGCGAGGGCTTCTCTTTGACACATTTCGGGCAAGACGTTGACAGAGTCGGGGTAGGCGGTACACATGCGAGCCCAGGTGCGACAGTTGGACATTTCGGGCATGGCGATACAGAGTTTAGAGTAGACTTGGAGGGAGGGGCAGTCGGATAAAGGAGATGCGGTTGTGACCGAGAAATTGGGTGGTTTGGGACACAATTCGCAACCAGGCTAAACATCCGACGAATCGATCAATCAGGAACAAATTAACAAAACAACAAACAGAAAAGTCATTATTAGCAACTGGCTTTCTAAAAAAGGACTTGTACCAACAAAACACCCACAAAAATCAACAAAGTCAACTCAAAAAATCAACCTACCATACTATGACTTCCACAAATTCTAAACACATGGTCCTGCACTCTAGACGAATTCACCCACTCTGGCCAACTAGGGAACTCTGAACACTTTAACCCAGCGACGTTACACCCATTCGACGACGCCGTTGAAGACTTCCAATCGTTACAGACCGAGGCTGTGACATTATCGATTGAACAGAGAGAGTTGAGAATGGAGAGGGGGTGACAAAAGTTGCCGGATTGTTGTTTAGATTGGCAGAGTTGGTGGAGGTTGCAGGAGGCCAAGGGTTTGGAGGACGGGAGGTTACAGAATTCGGAGAGGGAGGTGAGGAGGGCGGGTTGGGTGGATTGGGCCGAGACTGCGGAGAGGAGGAGGGGGAGGATGAGGAGGGAGAGTGAGAGAGAGGGTAAGAGTGGAGACCACATTCTTCAGTGATTGTGTGCTTTGTCTGTGTGTATGCGGTGGGGTGCAGAGTGTATGCGGGAATAAAGTAAAAAAAATGCCGCAAATTAGAACAAGTGGAAAGAACTGGGTAACTCGGACTCGAGAGGGGAAATGCCAAATGCGGGATTTTTAAGCACCCGTTCACCCGTTCACCCTGCTGGTTCACCCCCTTTAGTGTTCACAGTGTGTTCACCCGTGATTGGCTGGTGAATGGGTGAACAGACATCTATTGGCTCACACGACAATCACGCCATTCACTCGTTGAGCTTGTTCACTCTGTGTTCACGTGACTAATCCATTCACTCATTCACCTCATCTGCACGCGACGCACACTGATTCCACTGATCCACTCGAGTCCAAATGCTTTACTTGACTAATAAAACACGCACCACATTACCTTACTCATTGACTCTCCACAATGCCACAAAATCTAACACCCACCATTCATCACCATTGTGACAAATTAGTTGAATCATCTACTCAATTTATCATTCTTTTCTCTTGTGAGGTATACCAGTCAAGCTAAAATAAAACATTGATCAATCAGCGAACAAGTCTTCGTTACTAATCGACAAATCTAGTCATCATGTCGTGAGTCCGTGACAACAAATTGTTCTTTTTTTCTTTTTTTGATTCTTGAATACTCTTTATTTTTCATTTTTTTTGAATGTTTCGCAATCATTTTTCGCCATTTTCACACTATTTCGATATACTACAGTTATAAAATTTGCGTGCGCCATACTATTCCAACTTCAATTTCCAAAGTCCAAACCTGTTCTCCCCCTTTCGTTCTTCCGATTGAAAAATTATGTAACAATATATGCGTCTATAGAAAAAATGAGAGAACAAAAAAACTAAACGATGCAGCGAATTAAGAGAATTTTTTCCGGTTCCCGTATTGAATCCCAGGTGATTTAAATATACAATGCCATTCCAAAAAAGAAATTGTAAAGACAAAGAGATTGAGGTGATGATGAAGTGAGAATGTCAATGTTTGTGCGTGTGACCGGATGATGAATGAATCAAGATGATGTGTAGAGATGTATGTCGATTACTTGTTGGGCGAGTAAATGGCAAAAGCGTAAATAGCACCAGCCAAACCACCAGCGGCGGGTAACGTCAATATCCAGGAAAAGAATGCCGTGAAAAGAGTTCTCCAGTGCAAGGCTTTGGTTGTTCCGTTGCAAAGACCGACGGCAGCAGTAGCACCAACCAAACAGTGTGTCGTGGAAACGGGAATACCAATCTTGGAGGCAGTCAATACTGTCAGCGAGGTACCAAGTTCCATAGAGAAACCACGGGTCGGAGAATGATAGGTAATATGGTTTCTAAAGGTAGGAGTAAAAAGAGAAAATAAGTCAACAGGAACACATCGACCGTCCGGGAATCAAAATCAAAGAATACAAACCCCAAACTCCTCATAACGTGATAACCATAAGTAATCAAACCAATATCAATAGCAAGACCGCCATAGGCCAAAATCCAAATAGGTACAGGCACCTTGTTGGCGCTTTCTGGCCAATCTCCGTTTTCGTAAATAAACCAGATGGTAGACAAGGGTCCGACAGCGTTGGCGACATCGTTTGAACCGTGAGCAAAAGAGGCACACATGGCAGTGAAAACTTGCAAGAAAGAGTAGAGTTGTTCGGTGCGGGAATCATAGCGAGGAGCAGCATCGTGAACTTCTTTTAAATCTTCAGCGTCAAAATTGACAACGTCAACATTGACACCCTTGGTAGCAGCGGCTTTGAATTTTCCAAATAAACTCTTTTTCTTGGGTTCTTCAACAACAACGGGAGCTTCTTCGTCGACAACTTTCTTTTCAAGATCAATTTCTTCATCGTTGCTAATGGTGCTGGAGGAAGCAGTGTTTGTACGTTGAGGGCGAGGTCCAACCCAAGGAACGTATAATAAATGCCAGACTCGGAGATCTTCTCCGTTTTCAATCTGTCGGGCGATCCAGGGACGGTAAAAAAAGTATGCCCACAATCCGACAAGAGCGGAGGCACCAAAGGAAGATCCGAAAACGACTCCCAAGTCAATGCTCTTTGAGGTTTTACCAGATTTGAAGACAATGTAGAAAATGTTGATGGCGAAAGTGATAAAGAAGTAGACAGGGATAGCTTTCTTGGCTCGTTCATAACTGTTGCCGCTGAGAAGGATGAGATATTTGGTTGAGAGGAAAATGGAGGCGGCGACGAGACCAGATACAACTGGAGAAATGACTGAAGAACGAATGTAGTGTGTTAGCCGACAAGATTCCTACTTATTTACTGCTTTGGACGAGTCACAAGGAAATCAACTTACTCCATGAAGTGACGATGAAGGCGACACCTTTATCGCTATAACCCCATTTCAGAGCATCACCACCAAAGGCGACGAGGACTGTACCGGCAATGGCGCCGACAATAGAGTGAGTCGTCGAGACGGGCCATCCCTTGGATGATGCAAAGATTGTCCAGACAGCAGACCCAATCAAGGCACACACCATAGCCAGCATGAGCACTGTTATCATTGGGCGAAAAGGGCATACAATTGTCAGTTGATAATCATTTAGAGGGGAGTCCTCTCTCTAGAAGTACACTTGCACACATACATTCTGGCTGTTTGGCAAAGACTGTGGCATTGACGATTCCTCTGACGGCTTCGGAAGTACCGGCGCCCAAGAGGAAAGCGCCCAAGAATTCAGTAAAGACGGCAATGAGACAGGCTTGTTTCAAAGTCAAAGATCGGGAGCCGACTGAAGTAGCGAAGGAATTAGCGACATCGTTTGCACCGATACCGAAGGCGTCGGCAAACGCACTAGAAAAAAGAGAAGGTTCTGAGGGTGAGTGTCTCTGGTAAGAGTGCGGGGACCCAAGGGAGTGGGACAGTGGAACTACACGTACACGATGAAGCCAATGACAGTGAGCCAGAGGTAATCGTGGGGCTGCATTGTAGTGAGTGAGGGGAATGAGGTGAGGGTGACGGAAGGGAAGGGATGAGGAGAGGGAGGGAGGGCAGGGTTCTTATGGGTTCTTGAATGAAAAAAAAAGAGGGAATGGAAATTTAGGCAAATGCAGCGTAAAAAGTGAAAAACGTTTTCTTGTTCAAAGGGAACACGTTTTGCAGTGACGCGTCCGACTCCAGCCAATCACATGAATCTGCCAAACAATCCATTTCACCTGAAATTGGCAACTGCGGCTATTTGCCTCATTCACTCCACTCGCCGGGATTCCCTACTGATTCCCTAATCCCCACTGATTCCCTTTCGCACAATGCGTTGCCTCCACGGTGAACCAACTGCTGCACCACCGGTGAACCATCAGTGAACCACTTGTACCAAAGGATGCCTCACTCGAAACGTTTCTCTCCGCTCGGAAAGCAATAGGCATAATCCCCCCCACGCTCTCCTTGATGATGATGGGCAAAAAGCACATAAACCTGGATTTCTGAAAAATACTTGCCATCCACCTTGCCATCAGCTCACCATCCAACACGTTTTGGAACTGTTTGCATTGTCTCTTTTTCTCTCTCTCGAACCACTCTTTCGTAACACTTGAAACTGGAGTCTGGAGTCTGCACCTGAAATTTGGGACAGTGTGGCACACCGCAGAAACCGGAGATAATCTATGAAATCAGAATGGAAGATCAATCTCCGGATTCATCTGTTACCAGAAACCGGAGCATATGACGCAATGCAAAATAAACAGTGTTTTGCACAATAGTTAGAGTGACGTGGGTAGTTGTGGACTTGAATTCAAAGATTTTAATTCATAGACGCGATTCGTCATTCACTTAGCATCAAATGGAAGCTCGAATACACTGTTGATAACACTATCATACACAAATATTACTCTTGATCTTCAACATCACAGAACGTTTATCATGAAAGCATACAGAGATCAGATCTAATATTCCATGTTGCGAGGTCACAGAAATGTTACCGTCGCCAGGACCCAAACGTTTGTCTGCCGAGTCGCCGACTGAGGTGATACAGTGGTGATACTTTTATTCACTTCCATATGGTACATTTAAGACATTGATTTAGCCGTTATCGGAGATTCAATCGGATTTAGATTGCCATCATCGAATTTGCCCGGCGTAACGGCGTTTACAACGAGTCCGAGAATCCGAGGTGTTGTCGCCCTTTTCTGATCCGAGTCGGGATAGTGGATATGGAACGATGGATCCACGGGCAACACGATGAGGGGAAGGAAAAGAGTTCCAACATCTCGATTCCGTGGTGGGCTTAAAAGACAGAGGAGCTTTATTGTGAGGTTCAAAATACACAAGGAGTGTCTTGTCAATTTTGCACTTTCTATTGTCTATCGATCTTTTAAGAATGGACCGAAAGTTTATCATCCGATATGCTATCATTTGAAAATATCGGGGGAGCCACTTAATTCCATTAGATTGACAATGGTCTTGTGTAACATGGGTAATGCGTCAATGTTGCCAATATATTTCGCTAGTTATGGCTATATAGACACGGACTTGTATTTAGTTACATGCACTGATTCAAATTGTTGCGTCCATATATCTATGCTGAAAGACCTAAGCAATTCCAAGTTGGTTTTTCTGGTGACTTGAATATCGATTGCATGACCATTATTACAATTCTAATTCATACCCTTTCTTGAATCGCCGAGAATAAAAATTCAAAAACCGGTTGAGATTTATATATTGATTATAAGAAAGCGTTCCCTATGAATGTTCGGTTCGCCTGGCTCTGTTCAAACTCCCTCTACCGTCCGTCGCAGTCTCATCACTGATACTACCGACACCTTAACTTATATACATACCCTTTAATATACACTCCAACGATGCTGCGAAAACCCCCAGCACCGACATCCACAACCTCCACCCCTCCACCCCGTCGCACACCCGCAACCGCCATCGCAGAAGCCTCAGACCTCGCCATCGCCAGACTCGTCGACCTCTTTAAACACCCCGACGATTTAAACGTCAAATTAGACACTCTCAAGAAGAAATTCACAGAAGAAAAAAATTCAATCGATGCTCAATTAAAAGCCGGGACGCAAACGCAGTTGGACGATTGTCAGAATGGGTTGAACAACCTCGTCAACACAAAGACAGAGTTGGACGTGATCAGGAAAAACTTTACAACGATTGATTCCCTGAGTAAAAGTAGTTTGAATATGATTCCTGGATTTTCAAAAATTAAATTGGTATGTTTTCACTGGCTTTGTGGGAGGGTTTACTGTACATTTGGTTTTGTCTAGAATCAGGAAACTAGACACGCAGTTTTGTTTGGGAAATATGTATCTATTTTCCGCTCAACAGTATTAACATCTTCAATTTGATATTCTATTATTCAACCACTCAACAAAGGTCTCACGAGCTCACCAAAATTTTGTGCGAACAAGAGAAACGGTCATCAAGTTCCAAGAATTGAACGACCGTGTCGAAAAGTTACGTTCCACGCTCGAAGTCCACCGAAAAGACCTTCTCGGACCGGCAGAAGACATATTATTCATGCACTACGAGTTATCTAGACTCGAAGAATTCCGAGACAGCACGATGAGTCAAGTTCGGAATTCCAACGACGACGTCGTGAATACGCTTCGTGTTTATTTTCGACGACTGGATGAACTCTCTGATCGGTTCACCAAGTACATTTGGGATCTGGCTAATCACACGTTGGATTTGTTGCGGAATAATCAAGGGTCAGTGTTAGTCAGGCTTGTAAAGATTATCGAATTCGAAGAAAAAGCAGACGAAGCCGCCCATGCCGCTGATCAAGCTAGAAATAGTAACCCCGAGTTGGCAGAGTTGGCGGATAAAAACGGTAGTAGAATCAAACTGTTGCAAGGTAGTCCAAGACTGATAAAGAGTTACCGAAGTCAATTTTTTGATGTGTTGCATGAAAGTATCACGGAACGAATAGAGGGTTTGTTCCCTCAATTTAAGAGCGATATTCCAAAGTTACTCCAAGAAGTTCGGAGTCTTGTTCTCGAAGATTTAACCCTCGTTTATGACGAACTCGTACCCCGGTTTCCCAAGAAATACAAAATTTTCCCATTCTACGTCCTCGAATATCATCGCCATGTGTACGATTTATTAAACAAATCTATCCTAGAGAATTTGGAAACCGGAACTATTCTTCATATTCTGCGATGGACAAGAGACTATTATGAAGATATGAATAAAAAGTTGGGTATCACGGAAGAACTATTGGAACCAAAATTATTAGACGGTCAAGAACAAGTGTTGGTGGATGATTATCTTAAATTGATCAAACAGAAATTAGACGAGTGGATGACCAATTTGTTAGCCGCCGAAACCAAAGATTTTCGAAACAGAGAAAATCCACCAGAATCCGATTCCAACGGTATCTACGCACTCTCGGCTCCCGTCATTATGTTCAACATGATCAACCAACAAATCGATGTGGCGGCTGAATCATCGCGAGGGAGGCTACTCTTTGATGTTGTTGTAGAATGTCAAAAGATATTGGAAGTGTATCAAAAACATATGACCGAGGTGTTGAATTCTGAATACGGAAAGTATATTTCCGATCGAGACCACTGTCCCGGCGGTATAATCGAGTACACGGTCGCTTTGGCGAACGATAACCTTCAATGTTCCGAGTTTACGGAAGCGTTGATAAAACGAATGGACAATGAAGCAGACACGTATTACCGACCTCAAATTTCCAACGAGTTGAACCGCTCTTTAGATGGGTTTATGAAACTCGCTAAACACGCTTGTACCGTTTTAACCGATTTCTTTTTCAACGATGTGAAACCCGCTTTTAACGCCTTTTACACCAACTCTTGGTACGAGAATGATCTCATGCAAGATATCATTGCCACATTAAACGATTACTTTACCGACTACCAATCCCATTTACAAGAATATTTATTCTCAAAAGTCACCACGGACGTGATGGACAGATTTTTGGTTTCCTACATTGAAGCCTTCCGCAACAAAAGCAGCAGCGGGGCTAAATTTCGTATCCCGATATGCTACGATAAAATGAAAAAACAACTCAACGACGTGATTTCTTTCTTTTCAATCTACAAGTCTCCAAAACGAGTAGAAAAACATTTCGACATCATCGATAAACTCGTCACTTTTATTTGTTCCTCCAAGAAAATGGCGTTCCTGGATTTCTATGCCCTTTGGAAATGTTATAACGATGTACCCTTGAATTTTATTGAAGAGGTATTGGTCAAACGAGACGATATGGAGAAAAATAGTTTGAGAGAGATTATGGAGAGTATTAAGAATAAAGCGAAGGAAGGTAGTCCGCCGGAAAGTCAAAAGAGTGTGTTTACAAAGATGATTGAGTCGGGTGCTAAGTTTTAGAGAGGGCGAATCTTTTTGGTTTCGACATGCTTGTATTTATAATTTTTATATATAATTTTTTTTGGTTTTGAAACTGTAAATGAATTGTTTGCGTCGATTTTAGTAATCCATGAAATGTTTACTGCACGAAAAGCCCTACACACTGCCTCCGGAAACTGGTCACACTGGCTACCAAAATTTCGCTAACGATAGTCTCGATCCGTTGGTCCTATTATCAATGTATTTCACATGATATAATTCTAGAAGCAACTTTTGAAATAATGTGCACGAATGAGACCCTGGTGATTGTGTGAATGCTATTGTGTTTCGGAGATCATTGAAACTCGAAATTTCCGATCCCGTTCAAAAAAGTTTAATCTTAGTCAGTTCCGTTTTGGCGGGACTTTTTAAAAACTCGTATCCCTATTCCCGACTTCTTTAGACGCTAAATGTAGTAAATTAATTCAAAGATAAAAATAGGGCAACTAATCTATTTAAACTTTAAATCAACTCATTCGATTTTCGGTACACCCGACTATGAGCCTCCACTATATCCCTCGTCCCCTCGTTCAACTCCTACAACTCCGACATCCAGTCATTCGATTCAAATTCGGACCGCTTTTAGTTCAAACTAGCCGACAAAAATGGACTCTCTCAACATCAACAGATGCAACCTTATCAAATGCATTATCGATCGCTTTAAGGACGTTACAATCTAAATCTAAAAGTTCAATCAACTCTTTACCCACCTCCTCCACTTCTTCTTCGTCTTCTTCGGCTTCTTCGTCTTCTTGTTCTTCTTCGGAGCCGGTGTATGTAGCGTTGTTGTCACCTCGTTTTAGTCAAAACGAGTATACCCGATTTCCTGATTTGTTTGAAGAGTATCGTTGTTTAATGAATTTACCGAGGGGGAAGGTACTAGGCGGTGTTGTAGATTCTGTAACGTATAATGAAACGGAATCGAAAATTAAATCAAAATCAAAATCAAAAGTTGAATCGAAATCTGAATCTTCTGGGTTTAAAGGTAAAATTGAAAGTGAAGGTGAAGGTGTAAGTGAATCGGTGAAGTCGCTCGCTATAGCGATGTTTTCACCGAATCGTGAAAAAGGTCAAGAAGTTACGATTTTTAGAGGTCAAAATGAAAGAGTAGGGGGCGTAAGTGTTGGGCGGTGGTTTAATTTAGATGAACTAAGAAATCGACGGAATCCGGTAGCTGATATTGGAGAACAAGAAAATGAGTTTATTAGTGTTTCGAGACCGAAGGGGGGAAAGGTGCCGGTTGAGTTGGAAGAATTGAGGTAAAGATGGTTTTTAATTTTTGGAGTTCGGTTGAGTGTATATTTATTTACTTATTTACTGTTTTGTGTTTTGTGTATTGTAGGTCAAAGGGTAAACATGTTTCCTCCATTTTCATGTTATCCGATTCAACTCCAAACGAGATACTTGAACCGATTGACTCTAATTTTCCCGATACAATCAAGGTAATTAACAAGTCATACATTAAACTAACACCCTTGTGCTTCAAATTTTTAACCATCATGATACTTGTATCTAGTTTGGTCTTATCTCTTCACAAACTCCTTTCGTGACGGGATTACCGTATACGATGTACTTGAATGACTCGATTGTTCAAGATGGAATGATTGGGTTCGCGGTTTCGGAAAATAAGTGTGGGAAGGAAAAGGAAACCGTTCAGACAGATGTATCCTACGATTCTTTAACACCGTTGAGTAAATCATTCGAGATAACAGGGTACGGACCGTTATTCCTTTATTTCCGGTTTTGTTTTTGTATTGAGGGTTATTTGTAACCGCTCCATGGTTTTGTTTTTTTATTGATTGTGTTTGGGTTGATAGTTGTAAAGGAAATATTATATTGTCGTTGGACGATTCGAATGCTACAAAGTTACTGTTAGATTCTATCAACACCAAGATGACGACAATCACAAAAGAAGATGAATTTTATTTAAGCGTGTCAAAGAAGTCTGACAAAGTAAGTTGAATCTTTCTTTTTTCTCTTTTCATTTACAATACATTTGTTTCGATCATCAGTGTTACTTTTTTTCTTTTTGTATTTCTCACATACTCTTCTACCACTGTAGATCGACACGGATCATCTTCCACTTTCCTTCTCTCATTCACGAAATTTACTCACCGTCTCTAAAATCACGGCTGGTGATCCGTCCAGAGGATTTCTGAGTATAGATTATACAGGTGACTTAGAGGTTGGTATGTCCGTCCTATTCTGGAAACGGGACCCACAGAATCCACCTCCAATCCGCAACGAAACGAGCAAACAGAATGGAAGTTTACTAAGTGTGACTGTTTTGGATGAAAATCATGAAATGAACGGAAACGATGCACGGGATAGTAAACCGAATAGAGGAAAAGATGGGGGGCTTGAGTTGGGAAGTTTAGGCGGGTTTTTGGTATCCGTTGATAGTGTTGGAGACAAAGGTAAAAAGAAGGAAACTAAAATTGTAAAAGTGGTTGGAAGTTATGGGTTTATGACTGTACCTTGAGTTGTCTCATAATGATTTCGGTGTTGCCGGAGTGTGTATTTATTCGAATCATGACGATAATTTGAAGAAAATAGAGAAGTTTAAATATTTCCGACGAAATAACAACATTAAAGAAAATCGACTATATTACTCGAAATCGACTTTCAATCACTGAAACCCGTTCCATCCATTTTCACAAACCATCATCTTGTTTCATTCGTCGAAACACCAGAAAGAAATACAAAATAACCCTAAACCGTTAAATCTATTCTTACTTGGTTTCTTCTTCTTCCTTTACAATTCCTTCCTTTTTCAACAACTCTTCCAATGACCCATCTTTATGCATGTTCAATAAAATGTCGCAACCGCCGATAAAGTTTCCGTTAATATAGATTTGAGGAATCGTTGGCCAAGAACTGTATAAGACAGCGAATAGAATGTTAAAGATTGTAATGTTAGGATTGAGAGTATGGATAATTGAAAGTGTTGCAGAACAGGTGAGAAGTCAAACCTGAATTCTTTGATTCCACTTCGAATTTCTTCGTCTTCAAGGACATTAACAGTTTTCATGTCTTCGACTCCTAATTCAGCATAATTAATCAAAAACAAAAGTCAGTATACAATTTAGCCGAGTTTGCCCGAAATAATTTTGGTTCATCCCAAATCGATCTATGAGCCACAAGGAGTAAAGGACATGTCCGTTAGGGTTGAATGAATTAAGTTAGAAATTTACCTTGAACTTGTAGAATTTGGACCGCTGCTCGACTGAATCCACACTGTGGTATGAAATTAAATAAACGATGGAAAAGTTTGCCGATTAGTCATTAGCATTTTTTGAATGAATCATTTCATCAGAGGGTCGAATGCAAGAAATTCAGTGAAATATATATTAAAGTACATGTTATATGAAAGGGAGGCACAAACCATAGGAGCATCTTGAGTACCCTTCATGAATAGACAGACTTTATTCTTTTTGATTGTCTATAATCGAGGTAATTCAACGGATCGATCATTCAGATGGACCGGGTTAAAAATCACAGCAAAAGTGTAAGGAGGTAACAATCGTAGCGATTTTCAGTACCCAAGATCATGACCAAAAGAAAAGAAAGTAATCAGTAAGTTGTTGTTTTGAATCTGGATTCCTTCAATGATTATTCAAACAGACATACATCTTGGATCAATGATTTGGTTTTTGTGGACAAGAGTCTAGCGAGAAGGGCGGATTGAGTGAGGCCGATGGAGGGAATTGGTTTCGCAGCTCTGAATAACAGGGACGAGGTCGATTGTCGGAGTAAGAAAGCCATTCTCTTGATTTCCAAAATTGTCGGAGATGTAAAATGTGAATTGTGGATGTAAAATACGAAGGGAATAAAATTTTCCAGCTGTGGAATAAAAAGAGAATGGAATGCGCGGACAAAGAAAATTCACTCGCTGCAATTAAATTACATCAATTTATCTTTTACTTGACACACAGAATAAATTATTATATTGTATCGACGTATTACGATATGGATAATTAAATGTAATAATTTATTGGTAGGATTTTGATGTTCGTAGTGCAGAATTGCAAATACTTCACCATCAATCCTTAAATCACAGCTGCTAGAAATGGCGATATGTCTTAACGATAATCAATAAAATCTTTATAATGCAGCCATATTTGCTGCCCAAGGATTAGAGTGATTTAACTCATCTATATGTATAATTTTTCCCGAATATTGCATTGTACCACCTCCCGTGCGTTGGATGAGGATAAACAAAACAATCACAACCACTGCAAACTTTCCACTCTCTTTCAGACACATTTATTTCTCATAAGTCACAGTAAAACTTGACAACAAAGCGGACTGCTGCTGTATCATTTGGCTACCGACACTGCATTATTTTTATCTCCTGGCACTCTCACACGCCGTTAACAGAACACCATCTTCTCTTAACCCGAATTTGTTGGTGATCAACTGATGCGGTGGGAATAGCTATCTTTGAAAAGACAGCTACTCTTGTGCCGCTTATTCTTATCATGACAATTGAACATCCCGATAAAAAACCTCTTGTCTCGACTACTTCCGCTTCTGCTTCACCAAACGCTGAAAGACCGACTTTGAAACGATCAAGGCAACCATCTTCTAACTCTGAAACAAATTCACCAGAGAAACAACGTCAATTTCTTTCATTTGAATTGAACGATACTTCCTCTCCTCTTCCGCTTTCTTCGATGACTGCTTCTCATTCTCAAGGAAACCGCGAGAACGGCCTGCCCACATACACGGAAGCAACAAGTCCGGAACTTCCGCCGCTGTCTAAACAATTGGAAATCATCAGCAATGCAAAGAATGAAAGTATGACGTTGGGAGATACTTGGTATCTGATTTCCACCAAATGGTTGAATGCCTTCACCACATATTGTGAAAAGCCGGGAAAGTGCCCTCCCCCTGGCCCCGTTGACAATTCAGATCTATTGGAAGGAGATTCGTCAGAGGAATTAAGAACTGAGCCAATGGAATTAATGAGTGGGATGGATTATGAAGTATTGCCAAAGTCCGCTTATGATAACCTTGTACAATGGTAAGTTGTTTGTAAAAACTGAATCGCTGAATTGTTGTGTATTAGCGCACAAATCTTACTGTATGATTGCCTTGTCCGTTAGGTTTGGGGCAAAAACGAATCCTATCGGTCGCACCGTTGTTTCTAAAGGCACCAGTACTTGGGCAGATGAATTGACAGTCGAAACATATCCTTGCCGATTCACCATTCTCCCGCTCTCGTCGGAAACATTCTCTTCAATTCCTTCCACTCTGACGTCGTCTTCATCGTTTTCCGCTTCCTCCGCATCACCTATAGAGTCAAGTGTCACACTCAATATCAGCAGGTATTCAACTCTTCTGCAACTGAAGGAGAAAATCTGTTCTCTTTTCGACGACGCGCAATTTCCGAACAATGATGACGTACGTGTATGGACACTTGAAGGCATCCCTTCTGGCACCATTGATTCGAATCACCTGAGTAGTATTGTGATTCCAATGAAAGAAATCGAAAGATGGGAAGCCATGACAATTGATGCTGCCGGTTTTGCGTCGTATAAATATTTGGCCATTGAAAAACGACAAAATGGATCATGGATGACTGATTTCGTTCAAAACCAATCGTCCCATGGATTCTCAACCATCTCTTCTTCTTCTTTCCGAAGTCAGTCAGCAAATGTTAGTCCAATTGCATCTCCTTCACTCAGCAGTCCGTCACAGTCCCAAACCCGAAGTACTCCACTATTACTCTTACCACCTCCATCCCCCGCCGAACATGAACTCACTGATTCCAATGAAACGCAAATCAAGACAGGCCAGTTTAATAATTCGTTCGGTACATCCTTCTCCAATGCGTATTCAACACCCCAACGAACCCCTGGATTGACCGGATTAAATAATTTGGGCAATACTTGTTTCATGAACAGTGCTTTACAAGTCTGTATCCTCGATTTTTCGGTTTTAGAACTCGCTACTGACCAATCACTGCCAACAGTGTCTTTCTAATACAGCCGTCCTTACGTTGGACTATTTTCTGAAGGGCCATTATAAACACGAATTAAACAGAGATAATCCTTTGGGAATGAAAGGAGAAGTTGCGGAAGCTTACGGAGCACTCTTAGAGAAGATGTGGACTGGAGCAAACCAGTCATCGGATGCGAGCTCGAGTTTCGGCTATGGCAAAGGTGCTGTCGCACCGAGAGAGTTCAAGGTAATTTTCTGAGACTAACACTGATTCTATACGCTTTTATAAATTTGCTTCTTTTCTCTAATATTCCATTTTTGTGGAATTAGTTTGTAATATCACGATTCGCCCCACAATTTACTGGTTACAGTCAACACGATTCACAGGAGTTATTGGCTTTCTTACTCGATGGTCTGCACGAAGATTTAAATCGAATTCTTAAAAAACCGTATGTCGAAATTCCTGATTCCAATGGTCGTCCTGATGAAGTCGTCGCAGCAGAACAGTGGGCGGCATACCGCAAACGAAATGATTCTGTTATTGTTGATTTGTTTCAAGGTCAATATAAGAGTAAGCTTATCTGGTAATTACGTTTTTCTTTAAATTCTCTTTGTTAATAGAAGCGTAACAGGAACTCTTGGTCAAATTTTAGTCCCGAATGCAATCGTGTCAGCGTCACGTTTGATCCTTTCATGTATCTTACCTTGCCAATTCCATTCAAAAGAATGACAAAAATCAAACTTACTTTCGTGCCCTTGGACACTTCTAAACGTCCGGTAAAGATTGATCTAAGTATATCCAAGGACTCCACGATAAAAATGATGAAAACCGAAATTGCCAAAACTTTTGGTATAGAGGATGTTAATAAGGTTTAACTTTTTATTCAGGGCTCTCAAATGATCAGTAATTGACGCAATCCCTATTTTAGATTTTCATTGCAGAAGTTTTTCAAAGCGCTATATACAAGTTTTTCGATTACTCTGATAAAGTTGGCGAAATTTTAGCCAATGATGATATTTATGCGTACGTTTCCGCGTTGTGTCGCTACTATATCATTATGCTTATTTTTTTTTCATAGGTGGGAACTTTCAGTACCCGATGTACCAATACCCAACCGATATACCCGGACCAAAGCGACACCTCCTCCATTTTTACCAGTTGTTGTTCAATGCGCCGACTTTGAGCGGCAGAAATCTGATTTTGGAGTTCCTTTGGTCATTTGTATCCCCTCCTCTCCTGACGTTTTATTCGAGGACTCCAATGAAAACGAAGATAGTTCAAAGTTGACACCAAAAGAAAGCTTTTACCGAAGAAGAGTGTGGAGGGCTTACATTTTGCGAGAAATAATGAGAGCATTAAAACGATATACCACATTTGATTTCGGAAATGTAGATTTCGATCATTTTGGAGTGAATACTCAGCAGGCAGCAACAAGCCGCACAAGTGCTGCTAGTCCCAAGCCCGATGCCCCCTCATCATCATCCGATGAAGATATGACTGACGCTGAAATTGATTCATTATCAAAAGAAATTGAAACCAATCTATCTTCGGAACCCGGAAGTTCCACAAATCCGTCAGAGACTGCACGTTCAACCTCACCATCGAAAGACGAGAAGTCTCTCAATGATGCCTCAGCCTCGACTGCAGATGCAGAGCAAACTTATCCCGATCCTTGTGCCCAGATCAAATATCTTCCATGGCTGCAAATTAAGGTTTTTGAAAGGGAGAAATCTACAGAATGGAAATTTTTGGGTAAAACGGATGTCATTCGACCCGGAGAAGTCATGAAAGTCTGTTGGCATCAAGATACAAGAGATATAGTATTTGGTGGTTCTGGAGATGAAGATGATCTAGGAACGTATTCGTGGAAAGACGATCCCGAGGAACATCAAGTCACAAAGGGGAAGGAAATGTGGAAGGTACGCCAAAGAATCTCTCATTTTTTCAGTTCTTCCGCATCCTCTCCTGAAAATATAGTTGAGATACTAATATTTATGTTCCAAACGATCTAGCTGGTCGACGAGTACACTCCGCCCGAAACCGCAGACGACGGCGAAAGCAGCAAACCCCTAAATATATTCACCTGTCTCGAAGAATTTGTTCGACCTGAACAGTTAGGTGAATCTGACCCATGGTACTGCTCCAATTGTCAAAAGCACCAGCAAGCGGAAAAGAAATTTGATTTATGGCGATTACCTGATGTTTTGGTAGTTCATTTGAAGAGGTTCAGTCATAATCGTACATTTAGAGATAAAATCGATGCTCTTGTGGATTTTGAATTGGAAGGTTTGGATTTGGAGAAATGGGTTATTGGACCAAAGACAGAAGAAGATCAAAATGACTTGGATGGAGATGTTGAAATGGATGGTGGAAATGAATTTGTGATGGTTGATGATGACGAAAATAAGGGACCCAAGAAAAAGTCTTTTGTGTACGATTTATATGCTGTTAGTAATCATTTTGGTGGGCTTGGTGGTGGGCATTGTAAGTTTTGTTATTCTTTGCTTTCCCACTTTCTTTACTGGTTGATGATGCTGTTACTAATCTTTTTGTTTAGATACTGCATACGCCAAAAACCCGATCGACAACAGATGGTACGATTTTGACGACTCTTCGGTACAACCAATATCAGAATCTAAAGTCAAATCTCCTGCCGCGTATCTGCTCTTTTATCGTCGACGCGGAGCCAAAGTACCGTCGATTCCGACACCTAGCCCCGAGAAATTGTCGGAATTGGAAAGCGAAGCGGAAGCACGGATTGTCCCAGCTTCGCCAACCGCATCTGACATTCCGTTTTCTTTACATTTAACGACTAATCCTGGTACACCTAAATTTGGACCCGTGGAAAATCCAAACGAGTCCGAAAAGGTTCCATCATTGCTAGATGATTTGAAAGAATTAGACAGTCCTTCCGATCCATCATTACCTGCGTTGGTCGACTATCCAATGTCTGAAGAAAATTCATCAAATGCCAGTACTGAAATGAAATCGAATGGATGGGAAAAACTGAATGCTCCGAGTCCGTTAAGTGGTGCCGCGACTGGCCTAAATGTTGAAAGTGCAAGTGATGGCGAAAGCCAGGAGAGTGGTGCGGGTGGATGGAATGTCAAGTCACCTAGTTGGGATTGGGGAAGTTAAAGGATTACGAACGAAAGAATTGCTATAGTCAATCAAATGCTCGAAGGTAATATCAAGCGTCATATGAATGTTATGGTAGAATCAATATTGCTTGAAGTCATCGGAAATACCCTTACACTGTTATTATTTGAATAGTCTTCGTGGGTTTCTATGTTTACATTTGAGCTACATGTGTTATTAGACAGTTTTGTATCTTCTAACACCTTAATCGTGTAATATTGTATCAACTGTATAATGACTGTACGGTTGTTTCAGGAATTTTAAATGCCCCAAATTGTTTAATTTTTAACCTGTCTCCATGATAACAACCAAGCATCGCAGCAGTGGAATGTCGTGCAAAGAGCTCTTGCGAAGTTTTATATTGAAGACTCTCGCCTCAGGGGCTGGCGGATATCTCAAGAGTATACTTTTCCAGCGACAGTTCAGCTGTCGCTATTATACAATATACCATCCCACACATGTCATGGCATTGTCTACTGACAGTTTCACACATTCAATATTTTATTCATATTGGTATATTCTGAAAATCAATAATCGAAATGAAAGTACCCGCGATTGTCACAAGTGTAAGATAACGTTTCCACGCTAAAACTACGGTATCATCATTGACGATTAAGTTCTTCAATTCGGCTTGAAGGTCAGCCGATTCCATCTCTGTCAGTGGAAGTTCACAGTTCATGATAATCCCTGTTAATTTTCGCTTCTTCCACTCCAGGATCCGGATATTGATTTGCCGTGCAATCAAGAGTTGTACGACTACAATCGCGGTGATTGTTGAAGCCGTTATCGGTCCTGTGCTCCATATTCGGGCACCATGCGTATAATAATTGTCAAGCAATGCTGTCATTCCAATGATGACGATGGCGATAATGCGGGAAGAGTAATTGAGCTTCGACCTGACAGTTTGATTTTTCAATTCCTCAATGATACGGCTAAATAGATTGGCCAGATCGGGATTCGGTTTTGCATTAACAGAATATATCCAAGCTCGATTCATGATTGAGAAAATAACATCATCTATAAATCCGCCGTCCTATGTCAAAGCCAGATAAAAGTGTTAGTCGTAACTTTTTCATTTGACCTGTCACAGCTATTGACATTTTTCCACTGTACCTTCAGGATAACGAAGCCAAAATTGAGACTCAGCAATGTAATGGTTAAAGGGATATCCCTGGATGTGATTAATCCAATTGCTACCACGAAATCCTCGATGTAACGCCAAAGAAAACTATGATGTAGAAAATGACCATCGTCGAAAGCAAATGCACTGAAGATTTCCATCACGAAGCTTGCCACGCACACCCAGCCTCGAAAAAATAGTTTAAGGAGTAAATTCTCTATGTATGGCACTTCTTTTGCATGCTTCCTGTAGTAAGCTAAGCACTCTTGAAGCGGAGATTTGGAAAAAAGGCACAGAGTATTTACATAAAGTTGTAACAGAACAGAGAGGATGACTGTGCAAATACCCCATGCCATCATGTAATGGAAATTAGCCTTGAATGGGTGAACTCGTCCTTCTGTGCTTTCTTTGGCTTCAGAAACTTGTGGTAGCGTTGGTACTGAAGTAGATAGAGACACTGTTGGTGCCCGCCTCAAGTCTCTGTATGAAAAATATATGCAAATTGACAGCAACACGTAAGTGACTGGAATACCATATGATGGTGAATTCAACAGGTACCAAACTGATACATTGAATAATGTCGTTATAGCGACAAAATAACCGAATGGCGTAAATCTGGAAAAATTCTGATATCTTTTTTGCGTATTCTTTAGTACTTTGTATTCTGCCATTGATGGTTTATTCGAGATGTCCCAAGTATCCGCCTTATCATTTTGACTTCGAGAATGAGTTACGACGGCTGCGCGATATCGACATAGCCACGGATAAATAAGTAGCAATATAGCAAACCCGAAGCGTGCATAATTCTTGTAAAGTTCAGTATTGCTTGCTGAAATTACAATATAAGTATTAAAGCAAAGGCTGTATAATGCCGTCGACAAGATGAGACTGGTCGTGAACCAATCTTTCAAATGAAATATTTGCGGAAAATTCCAAATGAACGGTTGCAATTGAAGAACGGTAATGACTACACTTGCAATTGCATGATACAAAATGAAGCGTACTATGAGCGCTATCGTTGGAGGTGTTTCAATTTTTGTTGTATATTCTGCATAAAAACGGAGAGTGGTAGATACGAGCAGTCCAATGGGAATTGCCAAAAAGAGGGCATTAAGGCTATCGTATCGGGTGAGCATAATACTCAGAGAATTGCTTTTAATTTACCATTGCTTTGAAAATTTTTGAATAGAGTAGTTCAATTTAATTACGGCAGACAGCAAAGCAAGAAATTGCTTTACAGTAACAAGTGCTTTACCGCGACAGCAGTGGTCGGACAGCCGAGGGCCCGTCTGGGCAAAACGCATAAGTTGACTTCGGTAACAACTTTGGAAGACAAGTCAAGGAAGACATTTGTATTTCTTGTTATTCACAGAGTACTTTCTGTCTTGCACAAAGTTAGAACATAGTTGGGAACCATTCTTTCAAATATTACAATATGATCAGCCATACCGCGGAACTTCCGCATCCTGTTGTTTGAAGTTGCACAATATGTTTTCAGAAAGAGTTGCCTGTTTGAATTGCTGCTTGTTTCCAACTTATGCCAGAGTTCAGATGGCTCACTATTCCCGAGTATGTATTGATAATGTCTAATAATAAACCGTCCAATAATGCATTCCCATAACTGCACTAATTTCTCCCGTATCAGGATTAACATACAGGTATTCTCTCATCATCCTTATATAACTCTTGCACCGCGTCATGCCCTTCTGACTTATAAAGGAAGGTTTTGTAAATCAACGGTCACCGCCAATGTCCCTGTTAAACTCACAAGGATAAGATAACGCCTCCAAGACGAAATGACGTCAGGGTTATCGATAATCAATTCGTTGATATCGGTTTGGATTTTGGCCATCGCCACTGAGTTCGCAGGATATGGAGATGTAGTGATAATCTCGTTCACTTTTCTCTTCTTCCACTCCAGAATCCGGATGTTGATTTGCCTCGCAACCAGTAGTTGCGCCATTACGACCACAGTGATGGATGATGCCATTATTGGTGATGTTGTCCATATTCGAGCACCATGGGTGTAATAATTATCGAGTAATGCTGTAATTCCAATGACGACAATGGCGATGATACGCGATGAATAATTAAGCTTTGATCTGACACTTTGGTTTCTCAATTCCTCAACGGTGCGTTTACATAGATCCGCCGGATCTTGATTCGGATTTGTATTGACGCTATATATCCAAGCACGATTCATCACGGAGAACACGACATCGTCAATGAACCCTCCGTCCTTAAAAGAAGTTAATAAGATACATTAGCTGGAAGTTTGAATCAAAATTTACTATTGAATGCGTAATTCCTTCAATATACCTTTAGAATAACGAAGCAAAAGTTGAGAGCAAGTAGTGTCGCTGTTAGGGATATATCATTTGACGTGATGAATCCCATGGACACAACGAGGTCTTCCATGTAACGCCAAAGAAAACTGTGATGCAGAAAATGACAGTCGTCGAATGCAAATGCACTAAATATCTCCATCACGAAGCTTATCACGCAGACCCAAGATCGAAAAAAAAGTTTAAGTAGTAAGTTCTCGAGATACGGAACATTTTTAGCATGCTTCCTGTAATATGCTACGCATTCTTGTTGCGGGGAGTCGGAAAAAACACATAAAGTATTCACGTAGAGTTGAGACAAAACGATGATAATAACTGTGCAAACACCCCATGCCAACATATAATGGAAATTAGGCTTGAAAGGATGTGCGTGGATATCAGCTGTATTATTCCAGATCGCTGATGTCTGCGGTAGAGTGGAAACTGAGAATGAATGTATCGAACTGCGCTTCAAATCACGAAAAGTGAAGTATATGCAAACCAGCAACAACGAATAGGTAATTGGAATGGCGAACGGCGGCGAATTTAGAAGGTAGAAAATAGTCACGTTAAATAATGTTGTAATACAGATGAAAAAACCGAACGGTGTGAATCTTGTGAAATTCCGATATCGCTCTTGACTGTTCTCAAAACTTTCGGACGGTAACTTCCCATGTGTATGCAATGGCTTGGATGCATTTGTCGACTGCTTTTGGATCGTGGACTTGTTTAAGAACGCAGCGCGATACCGACACAGCCAGGGATAGATGAGCAACAGAACAGAAAAACCAAAGCGAAAATAGCTTTTGAGATTTTCGGTATTAATGACTGAATGGACAATGTAGGCGTTAAAGATAAAGCTATACGAAACACTTATGGCGAGGATGCTGATTATGAACCAATCTTTGAAGTGAAATATCAAGGGGAAATTCCAGAAGAATGGTTGGAGCTGCAGGGCAGTGAAGAATACGGAAGGAATAGCTTGATATAGAAAAAAGCGTACTAGTAAGGCTATCTGAGGAGGACTGTCAATATTTGCGGTGTATTGCGCATAATATCGTAGTGTGACGGATAAAAAGAGCCCTATTGGAAAAGCTAAAGCAGACGCATTCACGCTATCATATCTAGTTAACAACATATTTGACTCCGTGCATATCGATTTTCAGATAAAGCAATGAAATTTGTGGGGAGCGCTGAGATTCTTACTTCATTAATGGTTCTAACCATTGGAAAAATCAAAAGGTTTTTGCGAAAGATGATTAAATTGATGAATTTTTTTAAGGTACCGCCGGGCCTAGCACGCGATCTTAAGGTTGACGTCAATTCGCCTCGACTCACCACCAACGTCGAAATCACACACGCATATCCCGATCGAAACCCATAACTGTTTTTTTTGGTGTTATAGACCGTTATTTATACCTCGTTTTAGTCTTTGAAGCATCGTTAAGTAGTGGAGAACTATGCGATCGGCGGCTGCCACAGGTCGCGCAATGCCGACCATATTGTGATTCCAAGTTGAAAGCAACCTAAATGAGTAAATGACTTGCTCTTAATGTATCAGCATTACGTACCAGTTACGGTAAATCTGTTCTCACTGCACAAAACAATTTTGTAAGAAAACGTCTTAGCAGCTGACGAGCCCGAGTACTACAGGCGAAACAGCCCTCAACCTAACAACCATATACAACAGCTGACAACTTTGGATCTTGATTCATGCATTTTGATTCAAAAAAGCAGCATGCAAGAACGCGAAACGGAAAAAAATTGACTCTTATCTTGACAAACTGAATCCTCGAATGAAGTCCCAGAAGGTTCACGTTTTATAAACGACTGAAAATTTTGGATAATTAATTGTTTTGGATTATTCAAAGCATCACGTCGTTTTCAAGTCTGACCATACTCGGTTCTGATATTCTTTTCGTAAGCGACATCTAACGCCCTGTTTATTCACAGAACTGAATTTTGATTTTATGCTTACAACCGGTAATGCCGAATTGTCTATTTTTGGGAATGAAACTACAAACCACAGTAGTATCTTAACCATAACATACAAATACATTTGTTTATCCTGTTTTGATCGTCTCGCCGAATCATGTGTCTAAATAGGTATGTTTTGAATGTCTACAGTTGCGATTAAGGTTCCTGCAATGGTAACAAGAGTGAGATAACCTTTCCACTCAGAAACCATCTTCTCATTATCGACGATTAGGCTCTTTAATTCTGATTGGACTTTAGCCGATTCCATCTCGGTGAGTGGAAGTGGAGAGCTCATTATGATTCCAGTTAATTTTCGCTTCTTCCACTCCAAAATTCGGATATTGATTTGCCGTGCAATCAACAGTTGTACGACCACAATCGCGGTGATTGCTGAAGCCGTTATCGGTCCTGTGCTCCATATTCGGGCACCATGCGTATAATAATTGTCAAGCAATGCTGTCATTCCAATGATGACGATGGCAATGATGCGGGAAGAGTAATTGAGCTTCGACCTGACGGTCTGATTTCGTAATTCCTCAATTATGCGCTCAAATAGATTCGGCAAATCTTGATTTGATTTTGCATTGATAGTATACATCCAAGTACGGTTCATCATAGAGAATATAACATCATCGACGAATCCTCCGTCCTTGAAATTGACAAGATATTTAAATAGCGATTAGTCCCAGCTCGATTTAAATGTATCGTATCGGTTGTTGAAGTTTGGCACCGTACCTTCAGAATTACGAAACAAAAGTTGAGACTCAGCAATGTCGCAGTCAGGGGAATGTCAGTTGACGTGATGAACCCAATAGCCACAACGAAGTCTTCCATGTACCGCCAAAGGAAACTGTGATGTAGAAAATGACCGTCGTCGAAAGCAAATGCACTAAAAATCTCCGTCACAAAGCTTAAGAGACACACCCAACTTCTGAAAAATAATTTGAGGAGCAAGCTTTCCAAATATGGTACCTTCTTTGCGTGTCTTCTGTAATAGGCTAAACAATCCGGTCGCAAAGAGTCTGAAAAAACGCATAAAGTGTTTACATACAATTGTAACAGAACGATGATAATGATTGTGCAAACACCCCATGCCATCATATAGTGGAAGTTGGGCTTGAAAGGGTGAACGCACAATTCGGTATGTTTTTGGGTCGGCGCAGAATCTCGGGAAAGGGTTGGAAGAGAAAAAGAAATCGGTATCTGCGGCGCTCGCTTCAAATCTCTGTATGAATAATAAATGCAAACTGAAAGCAACACATAGGTGATGGGTATACCGTACGAAGGCGAATCGAGGAGATACCAAACAGATGCATTAAAAAGTGTAGTTAAAGCAACAAAGTAACCGAATGGTGTAAATCTGACAAAATTGCCATGACGTTTGTGACTTCTTTCGACATTCCCCAACTCTCGTTGCAAATGTCTGTTCAACTGTTTGGAAGCATTTGTCGCGCATTCCTTAATGACGCTTCCGTTGTGTGCCACAGCGCGGTATCGACACAAAGCTGGATATATCAGCAGCAACACCGCAAAACCAAACCGGTAATAATTTTTGTAACTTTCAGTACTGCCCTTTTGGAGCACTATGTAAGCATTAAAACCGAAGCTATACGTTGTTCCTAGCAGAAGAATGCTTCTTGTGAACCAATCCTTCCAGTGAAATATGTGGGGGAAACTCCACATAAATGGTTGCATTTGAAAAGCCGTGATAGCTACACTGGGAATGGCTTGATACAAAATGAACCGTATTATAAGCGCAGCTATTGTGGGTGTATCGATTTTGGTCGTGTATTCTGCGTAAAAACGCAGAGTGATGGACACGAAGAATCCCATCGGCACAGCCAAAAATAGGGCATTAAGGCTGTCGTGTTGAGTTAGCATAGTAACCGACTTCAATCCGAAATGCACATGTATATATAAATCTTGCTGTCCGAATTGAGGTCCTTATATGGTCCTAATCTGTGTTTAAAATGAGCGCTCCCCCGAGTCCCCATACCCTGGAGGCGAGTGTCACTTTCATTCAAAATTCCATGTCCTGATAATCTCCCGCCTCAACAGTTTCGCGTCGGGTAAATGATTATTATATACACTTTACGACAACCGCGACTACAAATATGAAAGAGAGTGGACTACAATATGTGTCCGAGCTGGCTTCAGACTGTCCGACACACGGATAAAGTGGAGGCAATGCAGTAGTTTTCCGCTCGTCCTATGCATAACCTTCCTTCTTGGTGAAAAGGGACTGAAGTCTATAGCAACTTGATTCAATTTACCAAGAAATGATATCGTTGATGTCGAATTTACATCGAAGCAAGTGTGATTATATAGTTTGCATATAACTTTGCTTTGGGACGCTGCCTGATATGCCACGGCTGACACGGCAATATCAGTGTCGGCCAGAAGATAACAATAAAATGGCTTGATGGGGGTGTATATCAACAAATTGTACATTATCTGTTAAATCAGATCAACACTACTTAATTTTCAGATTGTGATGTTCGGGAGTGGTGGAACTTGCGAATGCATAAACGGCGGATGAATTCGAACTGACCAATCTGTTAGAACTTACGGACGTGCCCCTTATTTGAGTATATATGGTCCACGAATTAATAGTTATCTATTATGGATGGATAGTCTAGCCTACAAGTCACTATAATGCATCTCTCTATAGAATCGGGTCACGTGGTCGTCAGACGGATAGCATATTTCCGAACCCCTTTCATGTTTGGTCGTGTTCGAAGGGCGCGTCACGCGTCATGTTGTTACAGGATCCAAATAATTTCTCCTTACTATTGACAGCGGTTTGATTTTGCCAACGCCTGCGGTATCATCTAACAAGGGGGAGGGCTTGATAAGGAGGTTTCCATGCATAAAGGAATCAAGACCTAGGTATTTAAACGGGGGGCACCTATCCTTGACTTGGTTCATTGATTATGACAGCGCTAAGAGATCTCCTCGTTGCCTGCGTATTTTTCTTGTTGGTGAGTGTTACTGCCACTGTTATCCCAGTCCAGGACCGTCTTCCAAGTGCTCAAGTAACGGCGGGTCGAAGCAGTGCTGCTAAACCCCTGGTGACAAGCCCCCACAATGTTCCCCGGACCAAGACGTCAAGACAACTTCCATATGCTTTCAAAGATGTGAGGGGAGTAAGTAGCATTCAAGATAGGAATGGGCATTTGGTCTGTGCAGTAGATCCTGAAAGGACACTCGGTCCTGGTGAGGAAAAGAAACCGTTACTCCAAATGTGTCCATTCGATTCCAATAATTTGGAAGAGCAAGGATTGATGTTTATTGGCTGGCATGGTAAGTGATCAACTATTATCGGAATCATTTCAACAGGTATCTCAATGAACAACACAAACTAGGTAATATTCGCAAAAATATTGATACGATTGGAGAGGGTATTACTTCCCTTCCTCGCTTAGACCGATCGTCGTTCCGTGATGGTTTCCCTTGCTACGACAGCTTGATGGTAGAATATGTTTAGATTGATGTGGACCGACTTAAAATTAAGAATAACTGATACGTCTCACAGGTCGCAAGGCTAACGACCCAAATGCAACGCTTGATATGCCTGCTAGGCGATGATGAGGATTCATGCGCCCCCGCTATGTGCGGTAGTAAGTGATTTTTGCAAATGACATAGCCCGATTGATAACATCTATTCTCACACTAAAAATATCTCACTAGTTTTTGCCAACAAAAATTGGTGGCTTGACGAGGTTGGTAAAGCTGTCTTCTCCCCCGAAATCCTCAAAAAATATGGTTCCCCGCGAGGAGTTTTAAAATTCTACGATGAATTTATTAACGATGGCGGCCAAAAATTTCAAGATAAAGCAATCGCTGCTTTTAGGTACTCTTTCAAAGTTATTAAGTGCTGCAAGATATCAATAAGCTGAATCTTCGACAACGTCATTCTAGGTATGTCAACTTGTCAGAAAAATCAATGTCACTTACGATTCCTGAAGAGTATACTTCTGGCCTGATTGCCGTATGTGCTCCTGACAAAAAAGCTGAGGAATTATTTGAACTTGACTCGGGGGAAATTCTTCGACCTGAGAGTTTAGCGAAACGCAAATTTAACGATACCGTTCGAGAATTTTTTGGGAAAGACTACGAAAGCATGGAAAGTCTCTCGTATCATTCCGAGGTCGTGGTTGGAACAAAGTGGAATGCCCTCCAGCTCTAGATTCTAAAAGTTTTTTCGGTAATTTTGTGATTAAAATAATGCGGGAGCTGAGTTAGATACTAAACGAAATAGTTATTGAAACGTGAATAAAATTGTTGATTATCTGAATTTTCTGCGAATATCTTGAAGAATATTGCTGTCATTCCAATTCTGACATCAGCTACACTAGGCGGATTCCACGGCTGCACAATACCAACGTACAGGCCCGACAATGAATCATTATATTCTAAGCTGCAACTTTATTTCTCATGCCCCATCGTTAAATTGACTGGTATTCCGCACAATTCACTGAGTGAGGTCTTAACCTCCATAATACCAAGTGAATGCGATGTAACATAGCGACGGCATTTTCGGTTATCATAAGCCTAAGGCGGAAATGGCCAATTTCGCTTTGTACTTCTATTCTGCATGTGATCTCAAATAAAAATAAGCACAGCTTCCTGGAGACTGTTTCCAATCCGACGTCTCAACCTTTGCAATTGACGCAGCATTGGGAAAGCTAAATATTGTTAACTACGGAAAAATGCCGAATCTGTACATCGTTGAACTCATATACAGGGTGACTCTTCGATTCAAGTCTTCAAACCCTGGTTTGGCGACATCATGTCCGCCAAAAGAATAAATTAGAGCTATGAGCAGCCTTCCGGATTTTGTTAGACATCACCGCCCTCATCTTGGTGACGAGGGGCAAAAATTCATAACAAATTGATTCAGTTTTCCCGATATTGCTGATGTCGGAATTGTATGCGAGTAAGTGTGATTAATAGCTTACATGGCAACGACAAGCTTTTCAAGTCAAGTAATAATAGGGACGCTCTCATATGCCATTGCTGACACGGCAATATTACTGTGGGCCAGAATATATAAAATGAAATCAACTGAAGTTTGATATCAACAAGTTTCACGTCGGTTAAAACAGTTACCCGCTACTTTATCTGCAGTAACGTGGCCAAGGACCTGCGTTTGTATAGGCGTGTCAGGGAGTGACGGAAATACCATTATCCGAACTCGAACTCGCATATTTTACCCCGTAATGGTGGAAATTTTTTTAACGACCTACAACGAGACGTTTCAATACTCAAACATTCCATCTTGGTACCGAAAATAACTGATGGCAACATAAACACTCAGAACGAGCCCCGAACTCAAAATTCCGTCTTTCTGACACAATGAAATCTTTGGCGACAATGTCGGCTATTACCTTGAGTGTCATTTGCTTTCTTGCGACAGCGACGGCCACCGTCCTACCAATATCAGCTCATGGAAATCATCGCCTTGGTATTGGTTCCAACACCAGGCGCATTACAAGCAGTGGTGTTCCTCCGGTCTCTCTCGCAAATCCCCGGCACAGAGCAACTGCGATTCGGGCTGGACCTTCATCATGGAGTCCTTCTCCCAATCCAAACAGCAACGAACATATTCATATAATTAATTTTTCCTTGACTGATGTCATAAGTACTGAAATCAGCATAAGTGTATCAGGCAAAAATCTAACCTGTCAGATTCGTGCCAAAACCCGGGAGTCTCGCTCAGTAACTGAACAATCGACCAGCCTGGACTCCGTGGAGCAGCCAACGACAAATGATGCCTCAGATCCTCATAGCTCCTCCTCACCCTTAAGTCAGGATCAAACTGAAGTTACAAATGACGCCTCGTCCGTCCAGACAGAGCCGGACAACAGCATATCAAATACTGACCAATCGCCCGAATCAGTAGAGCAAGATCCAAACCTGGAAAAACTTAATAGACGACGTAGTCTTCTGACGACATGTCCGTTTGATTCGATCAACTTGGAAGAAAACGGCCTGATGTTTCTGGGTTGGCATGGTCCGTATTATGAACTTGTTAATTCCTCCGAAGATCATTCTCTTACACTGTCTTGAATTCAATATAGGTTCGATCAAGCGTTATGTTAACTCCATCCAAGAAAGTATATCAGTGCCGTCACAAGAAGTAACGAAGGGGGATAATTCTGAAAGCAGAATGCGATTTGGCGATGGTTTTTATACAATGGATGACATTACGGTACGACTTGAAACTAATGTCTGACTCTTTAATGAATGTTGCGAACTAATCATCTGATGTGTAATAGAATGCCCGCCAAATGGCAGAAAGCATGCGATTCAAGTGCCTAGGAAATGCCGACCAACCAGGGTTCAATGAAGACGAATGCGATTATTCAATGTGTGCTGTTTTCGGAGATATCAAATGGTGGTCAGATGTAGGGAAAGCCAGATTTTTGGACAGCCTCGCATATTGGAATGATCATAAGGGCGTGCTCCGAAACATTAAAAATAATGCGGAATATTATCCTGATAAGCAACCTCATGTTTTATTTGGGTATTGCCTTTTTATTTCGACTATGATCAATTACCCGAGATTATGTGCTAATATTTCAGTAATCATTAATAGGAAAGTAACTCGTCTCAGCGATAAAATGCAAGCTATGTTTAACAGCACTCATACTCCTCACTTGTATGCTGTATGTACGCAAGACAACATAGCCCATAAAATGTTGGAAACAGACATCACGAGATTTTTAGATGCACCGCCATCAAATATCGCCCGCAGTTTCTCTTCAGACAACATCGACACAGTGAAAATGTATTTTGGAAAATATTATAGACAATTTCTGAAACTATCGTATGCACACAACATGGAGGCAAGAGAACCCAGTTGGGATTTCTACCAGATTTATTGATGTATGCAGCTATATGATTTTTTCTGCTGGTTCGTCGCTTTACATTGTACTCCCCATAATTCAGTTTGAAATTATTCCCTTCCATATTAAATTATAATATTTTATAATAAAATATTCTTAATTACTAGGCTTTATTTTTGTAATTGTGGTGGAACCTGGCTAAGTCATCTAGTAGGCCAATCTTGGCGATTCAATCCATGCTGTTATTATATTCTTAAAATGATAGAAAATCAAATTTTAAAATAGTACGAGTGATTAATACCACATACACCTTTTTTCTAGTTCGCGCTTTAGACGCAGTACATTTTTTCAACTCCTCTATTCACAAAGAATGGAAGAGAAAGAATCCCATTGGACGTTCCAGTGGTTGTCAATGGAATTATAAAACAAATAGATTACAAGTATCCTGCAGTGGCGCAACTTCGCATTCATGTGTTGACAGAAGTAATACTAAATCAGCCATTTAGAGTTACTTCAGTTTATTTGCTTAACCGGCTATTAGCCGGAACTCTACCAGCCTATATTCATTTTATTCACAATATATACAAAACCTAACATATTAAACCCGTTTCTTTCCAACAAACCCGCCACGCACCCCCTTTAGTCCATCCTTATTCCTTCCATTAGCACCACTCCCATTTTTTCCATAACCCCGTTCACCAGGTTTACGGTGGCGATATCCACCTCTACCCTTGCCAGAGCTAAATTGCTTGTTATACGGAGGTTGATTTGACGTACTGCCGTCGTGCATGACTCCAGTGAATCCTTCCGCGGTAACTACGCCTTCCGTTTGTCGTTGCTTTCGATTACGATAGTTAGATTGGTAAGACTCGATATCCCTGGAATATTACAAAACTCAGCGAGGCGAGCAGGCGACTTCGAATCCAGCAGTGGTGGTTAATTCAAATATTAGCTTACCCATATCTAGACTCGAATGGCAGAAAGAAATCCTTCGAATTGGAGACTGCCCGAAGACAAACAATAAAATCGATAAGTTACTTCTCTTGAATTCAGGCAATTTGAGCTTAAAAAAGAAATGAAGGCATACGCAAAGGTGCTTCTGTGAAATACTCGCTCATCAGAGCGTCTTGCGCCGACAGTCGCGAATTCGGATCGTATTTCAGCATGCCACTGAGTAAATTTAAAACGGAAGTTTTTCTATGACCTATCTGCTGCAAAAGAGTCGGGAAACTGTATTTGAAACAAGCACCATAGTTTTTGTGAGAGTGATATTGAGTTGTCAACCAACGCTTGAGAGTACAGGGATCAGGGAAGAAAAACAACAAACGTGACATCAGGCAGCTGAAATGTCTCTGCGGACGGTAGATTTGTCCAACCAGGCCAGATATCGTTATTCGGCCTTCCCAACAATTGTACGATCATTTCAACCTGTTGTTGTTCTGTCTTCCCGGGCATTAAAGGCTTATTTAAAATAAATTCAGCAAATATACAGCCAGCAGCCCTATTTCGTCGCGGACAAAGATGAAAATGAAAAAAGAATCATGGTTACTAGAATGCCTTCTTGTCAGAGGATATAGAATATATCATTTACCACATATCAGCGGCCGTGGTATATTTTTTCTCCCCAAAAAGAATTTCTGGTGGACGATACCATAAAGTTACTACTTTGGGTGTCAAAGGGCGAGTTGGAGCACTGAATTTTCGAGCTAGACCGAAATCGGCTATATAGTAGCGGCCAACCGAAATGTAACCGTTTGAGGTCAGTGTGGTAGATGTGATAGAGACATGGAAAGAGTACGAGGATAGACACTGCGTACATACCAATTTTTAAAATTCCATCCGGAGTGAGAAGTAGGTTCGCCAATTTAAGATCGCTATAACGACATGAGCAACTCACATCAATAAAAGTCCTTATCGGAGGATGGTGAAATTAAGTACCGATGTATGATAAACCGACTGTGAAGGTACTGCATTCCATTTAACAATTGTTGCATAAGATGCTTGACTACAGTTGGAAAAACCGTTCCAGATGCGAGCTCTTAAGTCTTACGATATGACAGCGAAACAACCAACCTTGCACCGGGCTGAATGATAAGTTCTGTTGATCAACATAATTCGCCAGATCCTATGCCAAAAATTAGAGCGAATGAGCAAAATGAAACCACAACTGGGAACACCTTCAAAGAAAAATAGTTTGAAACATTTACATATTCACAATACTCCATTACAATATAAATCTTATCCAATGAGTCGCCTACGACGACCTTTTCTATTTGCACGATGTTGGGATGTCGTAACGTCTGCAGCAATGATATTTCTCTAACGCTGGGGACTGGGAATCCTTCCTGTTCATTTTCCATTCGTATCTTTTTCAAAGCCAGGATTCTGTTGGTCGACTTCTCTCTTGCCTTATCTTCATTACGTACGGAATTGAGTATTACATTGGGACGAACGATTATCCGTTCGAGGGCAAATAACTCTTAGAATCTGGCCATGACTAAATTCGAACAAAAAAAAACGGAAGAGGTAAACAGACACATACAAACAACACCATACGTTCCTTGTCCGATTTTCTTTAGTTTCTCAAACTTTTCCACAGACTCTGTGTTTCCTAAAAAATTCTTCTCGGTGGCGAAGTGCGAGTTTTCTCTGGAAACCGAATGTAACGTCGGCGATCTGATGCGAGGTCGGTCTGACTGCGACATACCCAGAGCCTGCAAGCTATCTTTGGATGTATATTCGCAATGCCTGAGATCCAAAATGCGGTGTCTGTGGTAGTTCTGTAGACGGCAAGATTTGTGGGCCTCGTTCCCTCTTTTGGCGATCCACATTGGCGAAGTTCACTTCTTCCACCACAACTTCAATTACTTCGCAGTTGCAATTAAATCCAACATTTGGCATAATTGAAAATGATTCCGCCGCTGCTCAGATAATACTTAGTTCTCACTTTCATTTACATAGTGATAGGGGTCAGATCAGATGTCGGGTGTTTATAATCAGTATCAAAGCCTAATTAATAATGGCATCGAATGCAAAATACACGACCATTCGAATGTCCAGATTCCTAGTAGTAGCTGTTGTGCCGCTAATCATGACCAAACGTCTTATCCGTTCCTTGGTTGCTTGTGCCGCGATAGGGGTTCCTCCAATCCGAAAAGGAGGACTGAAATGGGCCCTCGACTCATGTCCGATGAAATTTACTCTATACCGCATATTAAGAGGTTGATTTTATTAAGCGGTTAAACCCATTGCCATTTAACCTCGCCAATTACTTATGCGATAAGTACTGTAACTTAACAGGGGATCTCCTTATTTTTCTGTCGCAAAACGCGATCCCTTGATCCTTATCGAACGTTTGAAGAAATGCCGTTTCAGAGTTGAAGATATGAAGAAACTTTCAAACTGTCTTCCTGACCTGCGAAATGATATTGCTAAGAAAATTACTGGTCATCAGTGTATTTTTTCTGTACGAAAGTGTGTCTGCCAGTGTCCTCCCTGCGGCCAATACTCCCAGACATAAACTATTACCAGGACGAAGCAGTTCAAAACCGCTGTTGGCAAACCCTCACAATGTTCCTCGAGTCAAGCCGCCAAGACGACTTCCATATACTTTCAAGGATGTGAGAGGAGTTAGTGTTCAAGATAGAAATGGGCATTTAGTCTGTGCAATGGATCCTGAAAAGACTCTCAGTCCTGGTGAGAAAAAGAAACCATTACTTGACATATGCCCATTTGATTCAAATAATTTAGAAGAGCAAGGGTTGATTTTTATAGGCTGGCATGGTTAGTGATCGCTTACTCTCGGAAGTATTGTCAATTTTTTTTAAGAACGTCACATGCTAGGTAACATTCGCAAAAACATCGATACGATTCAGGAGGGTATCACTTCCAGCTCAAACTCATCCTCAGATTCATCGTGGTTCAGCGATGGTTTCTTTTGCTACGACAGTTTGATGGTACAAATTGCTAAACAGTGTTCATGTGGAAACGTTATACTAACTGCAACGCCTGACAGGTCGCAAGACGAGAGGCCCAAATCCAGCGTCTGAGATGCCAGCAAGAGTTAAATAATAAGGATGATGACGATTCGTGCGACTACGCTATGTGCGGCGGTAGGTAAATTTTCTTATCTGACCTTGAAACTTATCTCACAATATGTGTTCTATTTTAGTTTTTTCCGACAAGGATTGGTGGCTAAACAATGTAGATAAAGCTGTTATTTCTCGGGAATACGTCAACTATTGGGAAGATCCTACTATCCAGGAACGAGTCTTGAAGGCATTTATTCAAGACGCTCTAGACTACAATCCCAATTTAGATATAGCGATCGCCGCCTTTAGGTAACCATCCCATTGTATATCTATACAATGTTACTTTATCTGAATTTAACAAGTTGAATCTTTATTTAGTTATGTATACCAATCTGGAGAAGATATGTCAGTGAAAATTCCTTCCAAGTATACTGCGGGATTGATTCCCGTGTGCGTTCCTGATCAGATCGCTCAAAAATTGTTCGACGAAGACCTGAACGGATTACTTCAAACAAGAAAATCTTTGCAACGGCCAAATATCGATACTGTGAGAAGATTTTTCGGGGGGTACTATGAGGGTATGAAGACGCTTCGGTATTATGAAACGGTTTTGAATACGCAAGAATGGCCGGCCGCACGCTTATAGAATTTTTCGATCCTCGTGTGGGTTGTGTCATAGAATGATGAATATAGACAAGTGATTGCAAAGGGTTTTATTCAAATTCTTTCACTTGAGTTTGGGATATTTAATGAGTCATAACATAGCAAAGCATTTTATTTGCGCGTATGTAATGATATAACATTAAATATGGAAAGGCAATGCAAGCTCCGAAGGTCTAGAGCATCGAGTTTGGATGCCGCGCACTGTGCATTGCAGAACACGCTATGACCGGTTAGACTGTGAATGTAATTAGATTGCATCGGACTTAATCTCATTGTGTGTAAGGATGTTCGCACGGATCTTCTGAGAACAACTATACATAAAGGAAAAGTATCGTACAAATACAATAACTTTTTAAGTTCAACTACACACTTCCACTGCTCGACGCTACCATGCTCACTGCCAATTTGATAGCTGTTTGTAGGCCTTTCGGAA